>BSBN01001933.1:0-148441 GCA_027924645.1 Cunninghamia lanceolata | reverse complement strand
GAGAGAGAGAGAGAGAGAGAGAGAGAGAGAGAGAGAGAGAGAGAGAGAGAGAGAGAGAGAGAGAGATCTGAAAAAGTAGAAGTGTATAGTCAAGGTGCACTTTTGGCAACTTAATTTTATCTTAACATTCCCAAAGTCTTACATGATTAAAAGTAATATTAATCTATTTGGTGGAAAGGTGGAACCTTTGCAAAGTTGTAGATGGAAAACATGAATCCACTTCCCAAAATCTCGTAAGTATATAAATGAAGGTTTTGAAAATAATTATGTATCATCAATGAATAATCCTAATGCACTCATCCCAAACTTGTAAATTGCAGTGAAGTTTAACATCCCCATGCCTCATAAAGTTCCACAATGTTCATTTAACAAAAGACCAACTATTATGTGTAGACTTTTCTTATGTTTACATACATTTTAAAAAAGAACTTACAAAGTGCCAACATTACAATGCATAACATAATGAAATTTGTTGAAAAAGTTAAAAAAATCTTCAAACAAATGTAGTTGACTCGTATATAGCCAAACTCCATGATCTTTTCTACTATCTTATTTACTTACACCAATGGAATGGTACATGGGCATCCATCAAAAGAATACTGATAGGGGGGTTCTTATCAAATTTATATTTGGCAACTTTCTAGTAAATATTTTAAAAACTATGGAAACATAGACAAGGCATTGCTAACTATTTGATAGAATGCCTCAAAAAATGTGATTTCATAGATTACCATGATTATCCTTCTCTCCTACATCTGGAACCTCAAGAACACAGTCTGTTATCACTATCACAAAGGAATAGGTTCTTCCAGACCTTCAAACCACAAACAGATCTACTTGATACTTCACAAGGACGTCCTATACACTTCCTCAAATCCGTAGAGTGGGATAATGCATTATCGGACCTTACCAGACCTATCTGTCTCACTCTGTCACCACTGAGCACTTGTCAAAACCAGTTCTACTTGAGTGACCATAACTTCTTCAGATTTTCATGCGGATCCCTAAAAACTTGACTGGAGCATCTCAAGACTTATATCTACAAACAATTTTAACCGTATCCTCTGACCCTCAACCTATCTTGGACATTTACCTTGTTATCATCACTGTTCTTCACTATTCCTGATTGAGACTAATTTTCTCAATATCCTCAGCACACAGCTCATCCAATCCTTCTCATTAATGCAACATGAGTATGTTGACATCAATGACAACACCGGTTCAACCCATACTTGCAACAATCTCCCCCTTTGTCATTGATGGCAACATATTATGTGAAAAACCATCAAGACAAGAACTTCTCCTTACTGTCATAGCTCCCCCTATCAACAACTATTCACATGTCTATTCTTCCTGTATTGCTCCCCCTTTGATCATCAACCACTTGTTTTTCACATGTCTTCTCTCCCCCTTTGACATCAATGGCAAAGGGCTCATTCCTTCAACTTTATAAACACACCTGCTGCTCCCCCTGAGTAGCAACTCCCCAACACCAATCTGGACCACAAGATATGATTGTGATAACCACCAGACTGATGCACATTAGTGCATCCTAGTTCATCACTGGAGGGGCAATAACCCCTAACTTCTCCCTGAGATACTCAAAAGAGTCCTTGGGAAGAGGTTTAGTAAAGATATCTACAATCTGATCCTTGGAGGTTATGTACTCCAATCTGACTTCATCCTTGTTCACTTGCTCTCTCAGAAAGTGAAACTTGATAGATATGTGCTTGGTCTTAGAATGTAACACCGGATTCTTAGAAATATTTATTGCACTTGACTTATCACAGAAAATTGTGATGGGCTCCTCATATTCTATTTTAATGTCTCTTAGCATCTGCTTCATCCATAAGATTTGAGTGCAACTACCTGCTACTGCAATGTATTCTGCTTTAGTTGTAGATAGAGATATTACCTCTTGTTTCTTGCTTAGCCAAGAAACCAATCTTTTTCCCAAAAAAGAATGCTCCACCACTGGTACTCTTCCAGTCATCCACATCTCCTGCCCAATCTGCATCTGTATATGCATGAAGAGAGAAATCATGATCTCTAGGATACCATAGACCATACTCAACTATCCCCTTAGATATCTAAAAATCCTCTTGATTGCCATAACATGAGATTCTCTAGGATCAGCTTGGAATCTAGCAACAAGACCAACAGCTTGCATAATATCTGGTCTAGTTTGAGTGAGATACAACAGTCCTCCAATCATTGACCTATATTTTTTCTGATCAACCTTGGGAGAGTCATCATCTTTTCTCAACTTGCATCTAGTTGCCATTGGAGTGTTCATTGGCTTTGAGTCTTCCATCCCAATTTTCCTCAACAATTCTTTCACATATTTTGACTGAGAGATGAAGATTCCCTTTCTTTGTTTGAGTAATTTGTAGACCCAAAAAGAAATTCATTTCTCCAAGCATTGACATCTCAAACTCACTTTTCATTTGACTTGCAAAAGTTTTACCATACTGTCTCTTCCTCCAAAAATGATATCATCAACAAATACTTCAACAATTAAGATATTTTCATGATCAATTTTGAAATACAAATTACTATCAGCAGTACCTTTATTGAAACCAATCTTCAAGAGATGCTTATCCAATCTTTCATACTAGGCTCTTGGGGCTTGCTTCAGTCCATACAATGCCTTTTTTTAATTTATAGACCATGTCACTATGATCAGACAATTGAAATCCATCCGGTTGCTCAATATATACTTCTTCTTCCAAATTACCATTTAGGAAGGCAGATTTGACATCCATCTAATACACCTTGAAATCCTTGAAGGCAGCAAATGCAAGAAATAATCTGACTGCTTCAATTCTTGCCACTAGAGTAAAAGTTTCTTCAAAATGAACCCCTTCTATTTGAGAGTAACCTTTGCAAACTAATCTGGCCTTGTTTCTGATTACTTCACCGGCTTCATTCAATTTGTTTCGGAAGACCCATTTGGTTCTAATCACATTTTTGTTTCTTGGTTTGGGAACAAGATCCCAAGTGTGATTCTTCTCAATTTGCATCAGTTCTTCCTCCGTTGCCTTAGGTCCAGTTTTCATCATTGCAGGGATTCATTTACTGTCTTAGGTTTAATCTTTGAGATTAGACAGTACTCATCTAAATTTTGAGCAATTCTCCTCCTTGTTTGCACCCCTTTGCCTTTTGTCACCTATGATTTGATCTTCAAAGTGGTTTAGAGTTACATACCTTGGAATTTTGGGAGTCTCTTGCACTTCTAACTCTTGATCAGTCTCATTGAGACTTATCTCTTCTTCCTGTCTTACCAGATCAACTTGACTTTGTTTCTCAGAAGAGACTTGGATACCTCGAATCTGAACACCATTCTGATCATCTTCATCATGTTCAAGAATTCTTGAGGGTCTTTCAATTTCTTCATCAACCTTCACATTTATACTCTCTACAATCTTTCTCAATCTCTTGTTGTAACATTGGTATGCTTTGCTTTGAGTGGAATAACCCAAGAATATTCCTTCATCACTTCTAGCATTAACTTTCCTAGATCTTCATCCCTTTTAATGTAACATCTGACCCAAAAACTTTGAAGTATCTTACAGTGGGAGTAATGCCAAACCAGAGCTCATAAGGAGTCTTACCGTATAGTTTCTAATTTAAACTCGGTTGAGAGTGTAGACAGCAGTGCTGACAGCTTCTCTCCAATAGATCTGAGGAACATTTGCTTCCATCATCATGGTCCTAGATCCTTCTTGGATGGTCCGGTTCTTTCTCTCAACAACTCCATTCTGCTGTGGAGTTCTAGGGGCAGACAACTGTCTCTTTATTCCATGTTTCTCACAAAAGTTTATGAACTCACCGGATGTGAATTCTCCACCTCTATCAGACCTCAGACACTTCAATTTTAATTCGGTCTCATTTTCCACCATAGCCTTGAATATTTTGAATTTTTCAAGAGCTTTTGATTTCTCTTTTAGAAAGGTTACCCACATCCATCTGGGAATAGTCATCAATTAGCAACATGAAGCATCTATCACCTTGCACACTCTTGATTCTTTCCGGACCACATAAGTTAGTGTGAACCAAGTCTAATAATCTGGTAGAAGATTGTTCCTTGCTTTTGAATGAGATTCTGCTTTGTTTTCCCAACTGACATTCTTTGCACAAACTATTTGTAGGTTTTACCATCTTGGAAGATCTCTTACAGCCTGAGTATTACTTATCTTGATGATATTATCAAAGTTCACATGACACATTCTTCTATGCCATAACCAACTCTGATTAATTTGAACAAATAAGCAACTTTTACCAGTACCAGCTAAGTGAAAGATGTTACCTTTTGTTTGGGTATCGGATGCAATCTCTATTCGAGAACTTTCAAAGATTTTACACTTTCCATTCTTGAATCTGAGATCATAACCTTTGTCCACCAATTGTCCCACACTGAGAAGATTGTGTTTCAATCCTTCAACATATAATACATTATAAGTTTTATTCTTTCCATCAAAAGAAATAGTTCCTCTACCTCTGATTCTACCTGTAGAGTTATCACCAAACTTTACCACTCCTCCTTCATACCTTTCCAAATCTATGAACTTGTTTTTGTCACCTATCATGTGGTGAGAGCAACCACTGTCAATGACCCAATCATCCTTTTCTTCAACTTGGGCAGCTAGGGCTTTATGATTTACGGATTCAGAGGGTATTGGATCTTCTTCCTTGATGGCAATGAGCACCCCAGTCACTTCCGGATTTGTCTTCTTTCTCTGATTCATCATTTGTTACTCCTTCATTATCTCCTCATGAGCATAGTAACAATTCTTCTGGAATCTTGGTCTATTACTGTTTGGCCTAGAAAATCTTTCTGGACACCTTGATGCAAAATGACCAATCTTATTGCAGTTAAAACACTTAAAAGGCAATTTTCCCTCATACTTACCAAATCCTCTTGGTAGTCTTTTTGCAATAAGAGCTTCAAGATGATCAGTTTTAGCTTCTTCTTCTTCCAAGTCTTTTCTTGCATTTTCATACCATGATGATTTCCTTGAAGAGTTTTCTCTCGGATCAAACCTTTGTTTTCCTTTTACCAAGGCACTTGCTTTGAATGTAGATTCAGTCTTTGGAGGATCATCTCCAAACTCAACCATTTTAAAAGCAGCTAGCTTACCAACCAATTGATCCCTTGTGACTGTTGTGTGAGCTTTGAATTCTTCGATTGCAAAAGCTTTGATTTTATAAGACTCAGGAAGGGATCTGAGAACTTTGCCAACGATCTCATCTTCACTCAGTGTTCCACCTACATTTCTGATTCCACAAACCAACTCATTCACTCTTGGCATAAAAGAGGTAATATTTTCATCATTTCTCATTTTCAGTCTTTCAAATTTCCCTTTTAGACTCTGTAATCTTGCACATTTAACAAACTAGTCTCCTTCATGCAAAATTTCCAATTTTTTCCAAATCTCAAAGGTAGTCAGTAGATGAATAACATTAGAGAGTTCTGAGTCAGATAATGTGCTTAAAAGAGCCTCTTTGGTCCACAGATTATTTTCAGCATCTGTGATTTCATTTAGGGTTGTCAGACCACCCTATGGAGGTACATAGGCCTTAGTCACCATGGACCAGTATGCGAATCCCATGCACTACAAGTGACATTCCATGCGACCTTTCCAAAGAGAAAAGTTAGTTCCATTGAACTTCGGACTATCCTTCTTATAGAACGACATCCTGGATCTCCTCAAGTGGTTAAGCTCCTTTTAGAGGAACTTGGCTCTGATACCAATTGTTAGATTTAGGGCAAACAACTAAGAGGGGGGGTGAATCAGTTGTCCAAAAATTTTCTTCTTTCAACACTTGCATTCACTTTGTATTAACAATAAATCAATCATGAAAACTTAATGTGATTAACCAAGAGTAGAAAACACATCTACAAATGAGACACCAAGATTTTGACATGGAAAACTCGGTTAAGGGAAAAACCACTAGGTGACTAACCAAAGAATTTATTCTCTGTTAGAAGAATAGAAAGAATAAGATGGCACATGCCCATTATGGCTCACTGCCTGAGCACACTGCTCACAAGAGGCTCACTGCCTACAAGAGACACATTGTCTACAATAATGAGTATTACATACTTGAACTGGTAAATAGCATTGTCACCATGCTTGAATCAGTTCCATTAAAGTCCAAATCCTTCTGCTCTTCCTTTCGCTCTTCTCCTCGCTACCACACACACATCTCCACAAGTACACTTTAGAAATGAATTCACAATCCTTTATTTATACATGACATCAACTTAGGAACAAACATCTAAGTCGGCAAACAACCACAAGAACATTCGCAAGGTTTATAATTCATCCGGTCGGCCAGTCACAGAAAGAACACATTCATCCAGAAGTATTTCTTCAATTCCATGCTCCAATTCTAATGCGGACCATCAACACAAACTGAACATAATCCAAGGACCTTCACAAGCTTTCCTGAATCACTAGGAACATCCGCACTTTCTGTGCTTATTGAAATCCTTCTCTCGTACATCTGGAACCTCAAGAACATAGTCTGTTATCACTATCACAAAGGATTAGGTTCTTCCGGACCTTCAAACCACAAATAGATCTACTTGATACTTCACAAGGACATCCTAAACTCTTCCTCAAATCCGTAGAGTGGGATAATGCATTACTGGACCTTACCGGACCTATCTGTCTCACTCTATCACCACTGAGCACTTGTCGGAACCGGTTCTACTTGAGCAACCATAACTTCTTCAGATCTTCATACAGATCCCTGAAAACTTGACTAGAGCATCTCAAGACTTATATCTACAAACCCTTTAAACCGTATCCTCTGATCCTTAACCTATCTTGGACTTTTACCTTGTTATCATCACTGTTCTTCACTGTTCTTGATTGAGACTAATTTTCTCAATATCCTCAGCACACAGCTCATCCAATCCTTCTCATTAATGCAATATGAGTATGTTGACATCAATGAAAACACTGGTTCAACCCATACTTGCAACAGTCTCATGTATTATTCCCATATATGCTTCATGCTTCTTGTATATGCTCTATTTATACTTTATGTATCACATGTATTAATGTGTTACTTCATGTATCTTCAACAAGATGTGTTCTTATAATTATGTTATGCTTAAAAACTATGAGAATGTTAAAGATGTTGTCTTTCCATTGGCTCATGCTACTGGATTGCGTGCTTGAGCTACTTGCTTTTTTACTTGAGCTACTTACCTACTTGCTTGAGCTGGTTACTTGCATTCTTGAGCTACTTGGTTTTCTACTTCAATTTTATTATGTAATTAAATGGTAATGCATGTAACCTACAAATTGGTGTAATCACTTCTAAATTTAACATCCTGAGGAGATCACTCACCACCATTCGACATTGAGGTGAAAAAGAGAAGAGCATTTCATCTAAGAAAGATATCCAGAACATCATTAAAGAATTCAATTGAGATTTAGGACTACTAAGGTATCATATCAACCTAGGATGGTCAATTTCTTAAAATCCAAGACAACAAATTTGAGGGGACATAATAAAGACAACTAGGAACCCACAAATGGGGAGAAAGATCTTAAAAGAAATGTGGAAATTTATAATAGGATATGTTCATCAAACTTAAATGAGATCAAATGTACTCACTAATTGAAACAAATATGAAACAATCAAACCCATATCATATGATCTACCTTGTAACCTATAACATTGATATAGTGAACTTCATCTTATTTTTCTACATGTAACATCGGGTAGATCATTTCATCCGAGGGTCTTCTTCTTTTAAGAGTAACCCTTCATTCATGATTAAAGATCAAGGACATCATTATTACGCACACATCAAGTTATACCAAATTTTTTACATAGGTCTATTTTAAATCACATTATGGTCCCATAACCCACAAATCCCAGGATTATTTTCTTCTCTTAAACTTCGGGAGAAATTAAGATTGTTGAACTAGATGAATACTTTCCTGAGATATGATAATCATCTTAGTATTAACATGGGGAATAGTCAAATCTTTACAAGAGGAGTAACAACCTCCCATTGATATGGAAATTGGATATTAGTATCAATCTATAAATTCAAATTCTATGAAGTTTTCACGAGTGATCATTGTTTTCTATGGAGTCTAAGGTTTGGGGACATCCACTAATTTATATTTGTGGTTTTTCTAGATTATATCATGTCATTAATGATTCTATGATGATATATGTTGAAAATTGTTGGACTAAGTACTATCAACACCTTTAAGATATTTTCGAGTACACCCTCAATTTCAAGTTTTATTTGAATGATTAAGCGAAATAAAATATACTTACTCTTAGTTGATAATATAGGAAAAAAGGGTACAAACCATAGTAAAGGACCTTTTTATTCATAGTACTTCCAAATAAAAATGCAAAATTATTTCTATTACTATGGATTTCCACAAAGTTAATGAGGAATTTGTATCATTACGATGATCAAACGAAGGAAACTTGTCTTAAGTAACAAAATCTTGCCAATTTCCAACTCATGGTTTGGTTGACCTTATTGGTAGTCAAGTTGATGTAAAACACTAATCAACAATTCTTCGAGGGAAATTAATATTGATTTGGGATTCTAGTAACTTCAAGAGATCTTTAAACATCCCAATATGAGATTGCTTGAGGACAAGAAAGAGAGAGGAGATTGAGAAATAAAGAGGGAGAGAGAAATAAAGAGAGATGGTAAGAAAGAAAGAGAGATAGAGAAAGAAGATAGAAAGAGAGATGGGGAGATAGACAAACATATATATAGATAGAGAGATAGAGAGGAGAAAGAGAGACATATATAAATATAGAAAGAAAGAGAGAGGAGATAGGATGCCATATTTTTGTTTTGAAGCCTATTTATCTAAAGGGGATCAATATCCTTTATTTATTCTCTAGAATTAGGGGTGCATAAGTTGCTTTGCATCATTTGGCTATACCAGTCAATTATGATGTCTCTACAAAAAATAGAGGTAGGAAGATATAGAAAGGGATGAATAGAGAAGTGGAGAGAGATGAATAAATAGAGAAGGGGAGAGAGATAGATATATGGATAGAGAAAGGGGAAAAGAGAGAGGGAGGGAGAAGTGAGAGAGAGAGGTACAAAGATAGAGAGGGAGAGATAAAGAGGGAGGGACGGAGGGAGAGGTAGAGTAGAAGAGAGAGGTAGAGAGAAAGAGATAGATCAAAAGAGAGAGGTAGAGAGACATATAAAGAGAGAATAGAGATATACAAAGCTGAGATTGATAGAGAGGAAGTGTGTGAGAGAGAGGAAAAAGGGAGATAAATATATTAAAGAGAGATAAAGAGAAATAGAGAGCTAGAGAAGGATATGTATATATATATATATATATATATATATATATATATATATATATATATATATATATATATATATATATATATATATATATATATATAAGAAGTGTATAGGAAGTGAGAGAGAGAGAGAGAGGGGAAAGGGAGATAAATATATTAATGAGAGATAAAGAGAAATAGAGAGCTAGAGAGGGAGACATATATGGGATGCACTTAACATAAATCCTGCCTGAAATAGGGGGGAGGACTTGGCCACCCGTGCCCTAGTCCTACCCCCTATTTTAGGTCAAGACCAATTTCAAAGTGTCAGTTTATGACCATCATTTAGGTCCTATGCCGACATAGTAAGTTTGAATAAGGAAATTCTTAGTGAGAATGTTTGTAGTTGCATATATAAGCATGATTAGGTTATCTTTTGTAAACTAGATGGATATTTTGATTCACAAGCTTATGTTAAGCTGATTTAGGACATTCATTGTGTTACAGAGCAGAATTTTGTGTTGTTCTTGTGTTTGTATTTGTAGATTTGGCATCCATCTCCTCATGTGGCATGAAGAGCATCTTCCTTAAATGAGATCTTCACTACAACGTGATTTCAGTTGTGTTTTCTATCAAATTTATCATTTGGATTTTGCCTCTATCCTATAGGGATATGTACTCTTTATCTGACAATGGTGTTCGAAAGATTTGAATGTCTCTCTGGGGCTTGATTGAGGCAAGCCTCTAAGCACCACAACCCCAACCTATTTTTCTGTGATTGCAGGTTACAGGTTGTGGGAGCGAAAGAAGTGGAGTTGTAGGAGAGCAATGCAAATTGTTGAAATTGCAAATCAAAGAAGAAAATAGGGACCTAGACTCGGGCTCCCGCTCATTAGTCCTCTGGATCCCACAATAGTAAAATCTCCAGAACAGTAGGAACAAGTTGCAAACAAGATTCCTAGATCCTGAAGAAAATCGTCGCACTAGACTAGGGCACCCACTCATTAGTCCCCAACTTTTGTTCACTAAACTTTGAAATCTGGTGCGCATTTGGTTGTCATTTGATATCTCTGTGTGCGATCATTTTCTGTAATTTGTCCGTTTGTTTACGAATTTATGAAATTAGGGTTTTGAGCATAATTGCGCTTAATTGAACAACAAAATCACACAATTCTAATCTTCCCTATGTTCCAAGTGATAGTAGTAGAGTTCTCTACTTGGTTGAATGTCCTTGAATGTTTAGTGGTGAAAGGAGGATCAACACAAACCATTAAAATCCAACCCTCTTCATATTTCACACTAAACATTTTGGTGAACCCATATTTTTGGACTTTTTGCACCTTGATGAGTGTTGTACTTCAGATTTACATTCATTTAATTCATTCATTTCATTTTTCATCTTATTGCATTCAAAAAATTACAAAAAATTTAAAATTTTTGAAAAGTTTGAAAACATTTGGCATTTTTAGCTTGCATTTTCAAATAATTTGAATTAGTTGGCATTTAATTTTAATAAATTTCTATCATTATCATCAGATCTGATTTAAAAAACATAAATTTTTCATTCATCATTCATTTAGATTGCATTTTCATGCCTAAATTGTTGAAAATTGCTTGAAATTATGCATTTTTCCATATAACCTAGTTTTGCATTAGCTAGGGTTTGTAGTCAAAATATTGTTTCAGATTTTACTACCCTTTAAAAACACTCTTTAGGACTTATTTATAAGTTTAGTGTTTCATAATAGTGGTTATCTTGCAAAATTTCATGCCTAAAGTTTGAAAACCTTGCTTTTTCACTAGATTTTGGCCTTATCGTCTCTCTAGATTTACATCATAGGCATATTGTAAAGGATTTTTCTGCACTAATTGTCTACCATTAGGGTTATTATTTTCTGCCCCTCCTCAAATTATTTACAACACCCTTTTTATTGGGCCTTTACATTTAGATTTGGTGAAAAATAACATATTTTGGCTATATTTTCACTAGGGTTTGACTTAGATTTGCATTCCAAGTGTGTTGTAACAGAATTTATGGATTTAGGTGACTGATATTACTATTATAATTTTTTTTCCATACTAAAATTCTTTACAACACCCTTTCTATTGGGTCTTTGGATTGAAAATTTGTGAAAAATTGCATATTTTAGTGTATTTTCACTAGGTTTTGACTTGTCATCACTCTAGATTTCTATCAAAAGTGTGTTGTGAAGGATATTATTGCTTTATTGGACTAATATCAGACATATTAATTTATTCACTTCATAAATTTCCTTACAACACCTTTTCTTTCACTTATTTGCATTAAAAAAAGTTAAAAAGTCAAAAAATCAAGCATTTTAGGTCATTTTCACACATAGTTTTGCACTTGTCTCTTGCATAACTTTTGAAAATCTTTTAAAATCTTATTTAAAATTGATTTTAAAACTTATACACATGTCTTCTAATCGCAACAATAACAATAGGTTCCCCCTAGGCCTTAAATGAAAAGAAAGGTCGCCGAACCTAAAATTGTGTTTACACCTCATGATATAACAATTGGAGACACTGCAGGACCTCTTTATATCACTATGAAAATAATGGGAAATCCTATGGATGGAACCATTATATATCCCAATTGCATGACTAATGTAGTAATAGAAGAGTTCCTCTATTCACATGGGTTGATACATGGCTTTTATGACCCTTCAGACATGATGATTAAAACACATAAGGGAACCTTTATAAACACTTCTGGGAAGATATCTTTATTGGTTACTGTATTTGAGAAATCTGTAGAACAACTGTTTGATGTTGTCCCCATTTCTGATCTTTTTCACATAAAATTAAGACACCCATGGTTAAAGACTATGAAAGTTGTCCATTCAACAATTCACAACTATGTAAAATTTCCTTTGAATGGACAAATGCATGCTATTCCTCACAATAAGTATAAACCTTTGGTTACAAGACAACAGTTTACCCTTGATTACTTTTGGGAAAGCTCTGAAGTGAAACTGGAGCCACGGATAGATTTTAACTTCTTAAGCTATAGAAACTACAAAACAAAACTATTACATGAAGTGGCTGGTCCTTCTATTCAAGAAACAACAAGAGATGAACAACCCGCATTTGAAGAGAATCCTAGACCAAAAGGAAATGGACCCTATGCTGAGGTTCCTCCCCCACCATCCTTACAAGGATCGGGAGGTAGTCATCGACAGAAAAACATTCCACCTAAACAAATGAGATTTGACCATGGAGCTTCCTCCCCTAAAACACAAAAACCTACAGAAGAGAAAAACATTATCTTACAAGAGATAAGTGGTAAGACAAAAAGAAATAGACAAGCAAGAGAAAGGAGGAGGAGATGACAAGCTTATGTCCAACAAAACATATCTCAACAAGAAAACATCTCACCTAAAATTTAATCAAACCAAGAAGACCTTAATAAAGGACAACTTGAAGACAAGAATAAGAGTTGGGCTATGGTACCTTATGTCTCACTTTCCTCTAACATTCGGGAGTAAGAAGATGATTATGATTTGCTTGATGACAATCCTTAGTTTGGTTTTCCTTAAAAAGTGAGTATTTCTAACCCTTTACCTTCGTGTTGTATTTCCCTTGTGATGTGTTATGTGTTGTTCAGGCCTCCTAGGATGACCCTTGATTCTCTTGTAAGGTCCAGGATACTGGGAGACCGCCTCAGTTGTGACCTTCTTCTATTTGTATCATCATTCTTCTATATTTTTTCTCCTCTATTTTCACTATTGTGTGTTGTGTCCTACAAACATAGCGTTGCAGTTGGTGACTTGGGGACACCCTCCTATGTGATTATCCCTAAGGCACTTGTTTCTCCTCTCTTGATTTATTGTTTCCCTTCCTCTAGTGTTTCTATCTAGCAAGCGGATGACAAAAAACATATTATACTGATGTGGACCTAGTGTCCCTTTAGTGAGTAATAAAAAAATGGACCAAGTCCATACATGACAATGGGGTTGATATATATTACCCGATGCTTGTCTAGTAGAATCACTCTATGTGATCTTGATGTTGTCTTATCGCACTAACAAACCATAACAATATTGTTGCTCCATGCACTTTGTTTATCTTTGAATCTTGCCTTGGTTACACTTAGTTTTGAAATTTCTATGGTATAGCCCCACGGTTATACTTGGTCTCCAAATCTATAGTATAACCTCAGCTCTCTTTGTTTGAATGATAATATATTGTTGTTTATCATGATTATATGGACACTAACACTTTTCTTGCAGGAATGTGTTTGTGGGAACATTTGGCCATCGTAAAGTACATGTCACCTCCTAGGGGCATGGGCCTTGCGAGAGCTCGTGTTCCCTTGTGTGTTTTCTTCCTACATCAACATGCTTGATGTTGGTACATAGTGTTGTGGTCGGTGACTTGGGGACACCCTCCTATGTGACTGTCCCTAAGGCACTTGTTTCTCCTCTCTTGATTTATTGTTTCCCTTCCTCTAGTGTTTCTATCTAGCGAGCGGATGACGAAAACATATTATACTAATGTGGACTTAGTGTCCCTTTAGTGAGTAATAAAAAATGAACCAAGTCCATACATGACAATGGGGTTGATATATATTACCTGATGCTTGGCTAGTAGAATCACTCTATGTGATCTTGATGTTGTCTTATCGCACTAACAAACCATAACAATACTACTGCTCTGTGCACTTTGTTTATCTTTGAATCTCACCTTGGTTACACTCAGTTTTGAGATTTCTATGGCATAGCCCCACGGTTATACTCGGTCTCCAAATCCATAGTATAACCTTGGCTCTCTTTGTGTGAATGATCATATGCATTGTTGTTTATCATGATTATATGGACACTAACACTTTTCTTGCAGGAATGTGTTTGTGGGAACATTTGGCGATCATAAAGTACATGGGGGGGGGCATGGGCCTTGTGAGAGCTTGTGTTCCCTTGTGTGTTTTCTTCCTACCTCAACGTGCTTGATATTGATGCATGATATCAACCACCTTAAGGTGGGGGCATATATAAGGTAAGATGTTTGTTTTAGATGCTAGCAAATTGTGTTTGTTCTTAGGTACAGTCTTAAAGATTGGTGGCGATAAGTCCCTCCTGCACTCTAAGATTTGTTTGAAATCTATTGCAATCATTTAAGCCCTCTGCGGAGGTGGGATATCGCATATATCCTTTTTATCTTAAGCCCTCTGCAGAGGCAATGATGGTGTATTTCTCGAGGAGAGTGCACATCCAGTCATTTTCTAAAAGTCCTTTACAAAGGTAGGGAGTGGTTCTGTGACTAACTTAACCCTTAAGTGTGCCTTCGGTGATTGTTGTGGTGAAGCCCAATCATTGGTGTGTGCCTTTAATGTAACTAAGATGGTGATGAACCTAGAAATAAGTACACTCCATCTCTTGTCTGTCATGTTTTCTCCATGTCTTCTAAGTGTGTGTATATTGCATGTTTGTTCCCTAGCGTAGTCTTAAAGACCAGCGTCGATGAGTCCCTCCTATGCTTTGGGATTTGTATGGCATGCTTGTTTTGTATGTCGTGTGTTTTCTCAAGTGCAGCCTTAAAGACTAGTGGTGATGAGTCCCTCCTACACTTTGAGATTTGTTTGGCCTGTGTGTTGGCCCATGTACAGTTTAAAGACTAGTGGTGATGAGTCCCTCCTGCATTATGGGTGGTGTGTTTCCTTTCCTTGTACTTGTATCTGCATTTTATATATGAGAAAAAGAAAAATAAAATCATTACTGTATTCACTATATTCACTGTATTCATTGTGTTTTGTGTGTCTTCAATGTTGTCTTGTAGATGTTTTGTGTGACTGTAACTATCTTCTATGTGTTTTGCGTGCTAGTTACTATTTTCATTGTGATTGGTGTGTCTTCTCCGTGCTTGGCGTGTTTACTGTGTTTGTTGACCGTACTTCAATACATGTATTGGCCTTGCATTTATACATACATTAAAGTGGGGGCTAAATGTTATGTCAAAAAAAGTAACCTTGGGGGCTTTTTCCTCTTAAGGTTTAGCTCCCAGGTCCTTTAGAATACATTTAGAGCATCTTGCATGATTTTGATGACTCCCAATGAGAAAACCCTAAAGTTTCATGGCAATTAGGACTTAGGGCATGCACTTAACATAAATCTTTTTTGAAATAGGGGGAGGACTTAGGTGCCCATGCCCTAGTCCTACCCTATTTTAGGTTAGGACCAATTTCAAAGTGTCAGGTTTATAACTGCTATTTAGGTCCTATGCCGGCATAGTAAGTTTGAATTACAAAATTCTTAGCGAGAATGTTTGTAGTTGCATATATAAGCATGATTAGGTTATCATTTGTAAACTAGATGGATATTTTGATTGACAAGCTTATGTTAAGGTGATTCAAGGCATTCATTGTGTTGCAAAGCAGAATTTTGTGTTGTTCTTATGTTTGTATTTGCAGATCTAGTATCCATCTCCTCATGGCATCAAGATCATCTTCCTTCCATAAAATCTTCACTACAAGGTGATATCAATTATGTTTTCTATCATTTATCATTTAGATTTTGCCTCTATCTCGCAGGGATATGCACTCTTTATCTGACAACGGTGTTCGAAAGACTTGAATGTCTCTCTAGGGCTTGACTGATGCAAGCCTCTAAACACCACAACCCCCAACCCATTTTTTCGTGATTGCAGGTTACAACTTGCAAAAATAAAAGAAGTGGAGTTGTAGGAGAGCAGTGCCAACTGTCAGAATTACAGATCAGAGAAGAAAATAGGGACTTGGACTTGGGTGCCTGCTCATTAGTCCTTCGGATCTCCCAATAGTAAAATCTCTAGAACAACAGGAATAGGTTACATCTACAAGATTCCCAGATCCTAAAGAAAATTTTGGCATTGGACTAGGGCGCTCACTCATTAGTCCCTAACTTTTCTTTTCACTAAACTTTGGAATCTGTTACTTATTGGTTGTCATTTGATATCTCTGTGTGTGATCATTTTCTGTAATTTGTCTATTTGTTTGTGAATTTATGAAATTAGGGGTTTGAGCATAATTGGGCTTAATTGAACAATAAAATCACACAATTCTAATCTTCCCCTATGTTCCAAGTGATAGGAGATCTATAGTAGAGTTCTATACTTGGTCGAATGTCCTTGAATGTTTAGTGATGAAAGGAGGATCAACACAAACCATTAAAATCCAATCCTCTTCATATTTCACACTAAACAACAAAATTATGCAAGAAGGTAGAAAATTAATTTGAAACACATAAAATGGAAAAGAAATCTATAATATGTATTATATTGAAAATCTAAAAATGAGATACATAAACATGGAGCTCATATGCTCTCATACAACACGGGCTTCAAACATACAAAAATCTGTAACTCAACATGCTACCTTCATTCTGGTAGCATCTAGATATGCAACTAGAACTTATCCGAAATCCCCCTTCCCCAAATGAGCAAGCATCAATATATAGAAATTGCGCGAGAAGAAACCACTATTGGTTTCTCAAAACAACCTCCACTAAACCACCAAGAAAACCCGTCACTTTCTGCCTATCACTTCTCCCTCCTTTCTCTTAATTTTCTAAAACCATTTCTGAGTTTTGTGCACCTCATTCCCAACTTTCTAGAACATTTGGAATTTTTCTATTTTGATCAAAAATGAGAAAGTTATTCCCATTTTACTGAGACTAGGTCTCACAATTATGACCCATACATGCAACAACATGCAAAGCTTGTGGCCAAGATGCAAATGCATGCAAAGAATGCAATTAAACATGCAATAACATGCATAGCAAGTGGTCCCACCTAGAAATGGGATGCCCAAATGGAATATTCCATAATTTATGCCTTTGAAACATTTACGAGAGCATAATTCCTCAAAAATTACATTTACAATTTTTGCCACAAGGAACATTACAAAGTTACAAATCAAAATATTTATTCTCCTATCCCATAAGCCCTTATTGAAAATAAACCAAATTAAAATAACAATATTTTTGGTTGACACAGGATTGCCTGTACACCTTGGATGCTCCTGCATCAGACACCCATGGTAAGAATTTTGTGAGCATATACTCACAAATATGTGCACAAAAATGTTCTCTTTTTCCTCTTTTTCCAACATCTTGCTAGAACTGGAGTTTCATGTTCCTCCAACAATCTGTACTCCATTATTCTCTCCTCTCATGGACATGCATCCACCATGCACTGTCTTCCTCTATCAAATTATTTCTTCTCTCTTCTACTTTTTCATGGGATTCAACCTACCACAAACTGACCACCTCCACCAGATATCTCCTGTAGCTTCCTCCTCAACCTCTACTTGCAAGTATACATCTATATACCACTCTGCTTCTACACAATCCTCTTTCTTCTCTAACTCTTTTCTCATCTCAAAATGCAAATCATTTTCAAATTCAACATTACAAAACTCATAAAAATCAGATTTTACCTCAATGACTTCTTCTATCACAACATCCTCTTCCTCATTGTTGAATGCTAATATCTTTGTTGTTGCCTTGAACAAATTTTCTACATCTAAAATCTCTTCCTTAAGAAACTCTTGGCCTTCATTAGGTTCCTCATTGAACACTTGAGCCTCAGACATCACTCCATAATTTTCTTCAACTACAACATCCTCCACTACTGCAACTCTAGTCACAATCTCCTCAATGCTCAGTTTTGGAACTCATCCATCTTCAGCCAATGTTGCAAAAAAAATTCTTTCTTCGCTTTTCTCGTCTTCTTCCAAGCTTTCATCCAAGCATATTGCTGCAACTTCTTTATCTTCCTCATGAATAACCTCTTCATATTTATCTTCCTTACCTGCACAGAAAGAATCATCTACAAACAAAACAATGTTAAATAATTATGGGACTTATCTGAACTCACATCTGCATCTCCTCCATTCTCTCATCACATTCATCTGACATTTTCCCTTCAAATAAGATATCAATCTTTCTCATCTCCTCTTTGAGTAGGAGATTTGCTTCATCTTTTCCAAATTCTTCATCAAATATAGAACCCTCGAAGTCCATCATCTCATCTTTCACATCTTGAGTATCTTCTTGGCTTGTCACAAAAACTTTAATGTCTTCTATACCTTCACTTTCTTCAAGCATGTCTTCAATCACGTCTCCATACTCAATATCTTCCTCTTCAACATAACTCTCACTTTCCTCAATCATAACTGCACACGATTCTTCATCTTGTTTGACCAATTCCTTTTGCTACCTTGTTGCCATCTATCCACTCTTGTTTTAATGTCCACCATCATCTCAAGGATCCTCTTTTCATATTGTATCCATCCATCCCATACCATGGGCTTCTCACTCAACAATATCCCCATCCTATTAGCTGCAATTTGTCACACAGCACACTCTCAATCTACACACACAAACACTTAGAGCCAATGCTCTTGGTAATCATAGGTTCTCCCTGCAACAAAAATATCACAACTATCCTCTACCCAACAAGATTCTAGAAGATGCACCTCTTTAAGACCTCTTCTACCCACTTCCTTTCAATGGAAGAAGTCTGCACACCTTCTACTCAGCTTCATCTCTGTTGGAGGACAACCAACATGATTCTCATAGAATCAACTCTCTCTTGTGGCTTCACCACTTCACTCTTCACCACTCTTCACTCCTCTTCTCTGTTGGTGTGAACATATCATTCACACATATTAAGTTGACTGAGTCTTCTAGATGTCTAGGTGTTTCTAGTTGTGTGTTAAGTTGTTGATAGTTGGAGTTAGTTGTCATCCTCTAATTGGCACATGTTGTTGGAATAACTCCACCTTTCACTCCACCCTTCTAGATCTCACCTTGCCTTTATAAGCAAGGCTCTCTCATTGTATTTCATATGACAGTCTAATACAGTTGCCCCATTGTTTTAGCATCTTCTCTTATCATCTCTGTGTGGAAGGTTGTCTTGATTGCAGGTGATCCTGGCTTGCCGAGTCACATTGACTCTTACATGGTATCAGAGCCTAATCTACAATTTCCTTCTCTCATTGGAGAGGTTTTGCTGGGAGCAGTGTCATAGGAGCGTCCTGGAGCAAATTCAACATCACGGTTGTGATCAGGAGGCCCAAATCTGTATAGATCGGCTGTTAATTTGCTGAATTTCGTTATCAAAAATTTTGGCAAAATTTTTTTACCCTTGGTCCCTTGGCGAAAACTTTGTATGGTTGTACCGTCATCTGCGTCAGTTTGCATCATCCATTGCACAGGTCTACGTCATCATTGGTTGAAGGCATCAAAAAATTAGTCTGGTATTTTTTGTTTTCTGCTAGTTATATATTTTTGGTGGGGATCTATATAGTTTGGTTGAAAAATTAAAAAAATTGCCAAACATTGTTTTTTTAAAAGGCTTCTGGATTGTTTTAAAAAAAAAAATCAAAAATCAAATCGGGGCCAAGAGTATCCCCGTACCCTGTAACCCGTACCCTGTGTCAGGGTTCCCGTAGGCATCTTGGCAACATTTATTCACAAATCCTGAATCTTTGACAGTGTGCAGGTCTCCAAAACCCTAGGGAGATCTTCGGACGTGGACGGTCAATAGTATTTAAAGACTTCATACACGGTAGATCCTCTAACCACAGACGGCCCCTGATCCGGTTCGGTCATTTGTCACTGGTCGTCAACAGTTACCATCCTTGGTGACCAATATCTTTGCCTTCGATGACCAAATTTCATGGTCTGCGATTTTTTAACAATGGCGGGAATCATTTTTATCGGCGGTCTGTGCTAAAAACTTGCACGACGCTCAAATATCTTTGGTGGCTAATATACATCGTCAATAGATAACCTACCACCGGCCTCTAGCAGTTTAGATCTTGGCATCGACGACCAATTATCCGTAGTATATATCCGCAGGCAATTTTTTCTGTGGCGGTCAAACAAGATTTAGCATGTTTGGACCATTTGTCAGCAGTTTGGACGTAAATCCATTGGCTTCAGTAGTTGACCTTTTGTCATTTGCATTTTTTTCAAATCACCGGCATCTTAAGATCTCTCAACAGAAACTGACAGTCTTCACAAATCTTTGGTGGTGTTCAAATCAAATTCCAAGCGCCAACAGTTTTCGACCTCCAACCTTCCAGCGACCTTTGCAATTTAACATACGGTGGTTTGATTGCTATTTCTGGCGGTCTGCAACATATTTCACGGCAGATCCCTTCCAACATCTCAGTCGACAGTGTAGTCTTTGCATCAGTGATCGGCATTGTTTGGAAGTGCCCCACGACGACTTTGAACTGTCTCACACTGTTTAAAATTTAACACCAGAAACATTTCTAATCTCATCGGTTATTTCCAAAAGCTACGGTTATTTGTGCCCGGTGGTCTTTGTTTCCTTGGTCGTGACTCCCTCCATAGTCAATGCAATATTTACCTAGCAGCGGTCTTCAAAACATATAACTTGGGTGTCTTTAGCAGCCCTGTGGCATTTTAACAACTAGTCAACTTTCAATACTACCCGACCAACATTTTTTCCTTGGCAGTTTTGAAATCTATGCTGGCGATTACCCTGATAGGCAGTTTTGCCACTGAGACATGCAGTTTCAGATCTGTGAACAACGGTTTTGATTTTTTCTCTCACTGGTGGTTTTTCGACCAGTGTTTTATTCCTGATAGCATTTATTGCATGTTGAAGACAAATCTTCTTTTTTGGCTCCCAAGCTCATAACCTTTTGCCACGATCTCCAATTTTCATGATTCAAAGGGCATTGGAAAGGTGCTACTAAGAGACGAAAATGGTTAGATAGAAGAGATGAGGCTTTTGGCACACTTTGTCTTGCTATTTCTCTAGATTTGAGATTTCATGTTAAGTCTTGTACTACACCAAATGAGATATGGACAAAACTAGACAATCTATTTGGCAAGCAAGATAAAATAAGAAGGTTCAAATTGGAAAATGAGCTAATTGCACTTAATCCTCAAGACTTTGAACAAATCGAAGACTTCTTCACAAAGTTTAAGTCTCTCAGGTTGTAACTCAAACAAAGTGGTCTTGAGAAAGAAGATAAACAATTGATTCTCTCTATTCTTACAAAATTGGGTCCTGCATATTCAGTTTATGTTTCTACCTTTTATGCTACAATGGGTGCCTTTGGTACTAAGTTTACCATGCCTTCACTTGAGGAGTTTGCTGCACAACTCACAAGAGAACAAGCTAAGTTACTACACATGGGCACATTGAAGTCAGCTAGAAAACAGGCTCTAGTTGCAACACAAAGCACAAAAGATCCCAAGGCTTCACATAATAAGGAAAAGAAACACAAGGATTCATAGTCTAATAAGCAAGAGAAAGAATCAAAGAAAACCCCTAACTCTTCTTCCAAAGAGGAGTCCAATAAGAAGAAGAAGCCACAATGTTCTTATTGCAAGAAATTGGGTCATGATGAGACTAAATGTTATGAGAAAAAGTTTGAGGAGATGTCCCAACTTCAAAAACACCACATTGAATATTCTCCATCAACAACAGTTTTACCCAAGTCTTCTTCACCACAATCATCATCTACATCTACAGGAACAACAAGATTTGCTAATTGGTCAGACAAAGGAAAAGGACAGGCACTCTTTGCATTAACAAGTCTATTGTCAGAGAGGTGGCTTCTTGATTCTGGAACTTCTCATCATATGGCATCTTCACAGGGGATGTTCTCATCATTTCAGTCATGTATTTCACCACCTATTTTGATGGGTAACAACACATACATGCATGCAAGTGGTAAAGGAACAATTGAAGTTGGTGATTCATGTACATTCAACAATGTGTTGTGTGTACCTTCATTGACAACCAATCTCCTTTCCATCTATCAGATTACTCATTATGGTGCAGGGAAGACAGTTGAGTTCACTCCTGATTCTGTGATCATTCGGGACTTGGAGAGTAGAGATATCATTGCTGTTGGGATGACAGATCATGCATCTTGCTTGTACACTTTCTCCCATTTTGTTTCTGATGATGATGTAGATCCATTGGTTGATATTCACACTCATGCATCAAGTGTGAATCATGTTTCTAGGGAGAAGTTTGGTCACCTGAACCTTGGTGTTCTTGCATCTACTTTAGTTTCTGAGACTAGTTTTGAGCTTCCTCCTTCTCCTGGTTCGTCAGAGATTGGCATTGACATAGCTTCATCCACTTTAGTTGAGCAGGATATTGTTTGTCTTCCAGATATAGGTTTTTTGGATGAGCACTTGACAGGTATTGCAGACTTGTTTCGTGAGTCCTATCTTGATGACTTGGAGGACATCATTGATGACATTCATCTCCTCTTTAAAGGAGTTGAATCTTCTACTTCGGATGAGCAGGCACCTTCTCCTCTTCACTTGTCACAGTTTGGCGCTGAGTTGGAGTGTCTTGAGCATCATTCAGAGGATTCTTCATCTTTGGAGATTGATGATCTTGAGTTTTCATCTTGTCTTGGCGTTTCCCCTGATCATGTGGCATCTTTTGGTTATGACATTTGGACACTTGAACAGTTTTCAGAACATCATACATCATGAGGCTTTTTCCCTCATACCTTGAGATGGAGTTTCTTCATCAGCCTTTGGACTTGTTTCTTCCTAAGGGGAAGAATGTTGTTTGCAGGCTTTGGATTCTCTTCAGCATTCTTCTTCGGGCATTCACCATCGGCACAGGAGCTACTTCATTCTAGGGGGGACCTATAGTCTCACATTTGCTCTCCTATGGGGGGGTAATTGATTGTATATATGTGTTGGATGTAGTTCTTGGGGGGTCTTGAGTCCTCCTTCCATCACATCTTTCATTTCTTTTTTGCATTCTCACTTTTGGAGAGGAGTTTTGTCCCATGAGGTTTTCTCCTTTTCTCCATTTGAGATTTGTACATGGGTACCTAACATGGCCTAGTAGCCGGGATCCATCCATCATTGCATCTTGTATTAGTCAACTACTCCCTAAGTTGCACTTAAGGGGGGGTGTTGGTGTGAACATATCATTCACACATATTAAGTTGACTTAGTGAGTCTTCTAGATGTCTAGGTGTTTCTAGTTGTGTGTTGAGTTGTTGATAGTTGGAGTTAGTTGTCTTATCCTCCACATGTGCAATTAGTTATCATCCTCTAATTGACACATGTTGTTGGAATAACTCCACCTTTCACTCCACCCTTCTAGCTCTCACCTTGCCTTTATAAGCAAGGCTCTCTCATTGTATTTCATATGACAGTCTAGTACAGTTGCTCCATTGTTTTAGCATCTTCTCTTGTCATCTTTGTGTGGAAGGTTGTCTTGATTGTAGGTGATCCTGGCTTGCTGAGTCACATTGACTCTTACATTCTCTCGTAGGTCCTGGTGCATACTCTAGACTCTCCAGATCTTGTGGCTCTGATACCACTGATGTAAGTGGGATACTCTCCCTTTCAAATTTTATCACAAACACACATACAACACTATGCAAGAAGGCAACAAATTAATTTGAAACACATAAAATGGAAAAGAAATCTGCAATATGTATTATATTGAAAATCTAGAAATGAGATAGATAAACATGGAGCTCATATGCTCTCATACAACATGGGCTTCAAACATACAAAAATCTGCAACTCAACATTCTAGCTTCATTCTGACAGCATTTGGATATGCAACCACAACTTCTCCAAAATCTCCCTTCCACAAATGAGAAAGCATCAATATATAGAAATTGCGTGAGAAGAAACCACTATTGGTCTATCAAAACAACCTCCACTAAACCACAAAGAAAATATGTCACTTTCTGCCTATCACTGCTCCCTCCTTTTTCTAAATTTTCTAAAACCGTTTCTAGGTTTTGTGCGCCTCCTTCCCAGCTTTTTAGGATATTTTAATTTTTTCTATTTTGATTAGAAATGAGAAAGTTATTCCCATTTTACCGAGACTGGGTCTCACAATTACGACCCAGACATGCAACAACATGCAAAGAATGCAATAACATGCATATCAAGTGGTCCCACCTAGAAATGTGATGCCCAAATGGAATATTCAACCATTTATGCCTTTGAAACATTTATGGGAGCATAAATCCTCAAAAAATACATTTTCAATTTTTGCCACAAGGAATATTACAAAACTTGTTGCAAATCAAAATATTTATTCTCCTATCCCCTAAGGCTTTATTGAAAATAAAACAAATTAAAATAACAATATTTTTGGTTGACACAGGATTGCTCATTCACCTTGGATGCTCTTGCATCACATTTATGTCAGAAGATTCACTTATCCTGAACTAATTATGGCCTTCTTCCTTCCATACACTTCCATTGATTTGACTCTTGTGCAGGCTTTGGTGTCTTCAACAAAAGTGCTACCATATCGCTATCAGACTTCCTATATTGTCACATAGACTTTTGAAGTGTATTATTTGTATCTTGCTTCCTAGTACTAGTATCTCCCTGCATTTTGTGCATACACTATCCCTAACACTATCCTTAACAAGTTTCACTCATGCATTTTCTAAGCAAAACTTCTAATACCACTACATACTATCTTTTCGGCTCTAGTGCTTTGATAGGTCACTCCAAAACCTGTCTTCATCTGGACATTGTCCATTACAAACCCTACACACCAAATAGACTTCTATCTCTTGGCTGGTTATCTCTTTGAGCCTTTTACAAGGTCTCCAAAACTCCATGCACTATTATACAGGTTCCACAATGGCTTGTAGGTCATTCAACACTTGACAAACTTTTTGACAGTCCTTTAATAAATCATCACAACTCCTAAACTGGAGCACAGAGCTAAAAGACTCTTTTCCACAACTTAATTCTTGGTAGGACTCTCCGTTCCTTGATACCGACATACATGGTTTTTCATATCCTTAGGAACCCTTGACTATCTTTGAAATACCTTTTGTGCCTAAAGATCTCTCAAACACTTGATATACCCTTACTTCTAGGAGAAAGTTGACCCTAGTGTTTAAAAGGAAACCTCAAAAGACTTTTACAAGGATTGACTGCTTCCATTTGGAATAACATTTCATATCAACATGAGATTTCAAAATTAATACCATCTACTTTGATCATACGTGACATGTATTGCATTAGGTCTTCACTAATATCTATCTTCATAGTATATTGGTGTCTTTGTATATTGTTGAGCCTTTAACCATTATCAAACCTTGACTGTCAACACAGTGTTCTCTATCTTCATACACTGTCTCCTTGTATAATCTATCACAATCTTCTTAGATCTTTGCATATCCTTCATACAAACCCACTGTACCTGTTCAAATCCCTAAGGGCATGTACATAAATTGTCATTTTAACAGACCTGGTGTATGTCAGTTTGCTATTCACCAGTGGGTCATCTCTTCTCCAAACAACAACTCTTAAGCTCTTGAGACGTTGACAATGACTCCTCATATGAAGGTGCTTCTTCCATGACAAAAACTTGCAATAATATGAGAAATAATACAAAGAGAAAGACCCAAACAAGACTCAAACTAACCCTTACAAGACGTACAAAACCCTAACCTGTGGATGGTGAAAATTTAACCTCTAAAGGCTGACTCAAACTTTGATAAAACCTTCCTCCCAAACATAAGTACAAGGTTTTTTGACAATGTTTAGTTAATTTGTGTACCTTTTGACCCTTTAAAGCCATGCAAGACTACGTGGAAAAAGAGTCCCTTTTATCTAAAAACATTATAGACATGAGTTTTTTTATTGCTACATGTGTAATCAAAAGTTCCAAGATTATCCTATATCAATGAAATGATTCAATGAGGGATAAATTACCTCATAAACAAACTTTGAAACCTGAAACCAAGACAATGAGCCCAAAAACACTCCTAAGACACCTATTTTTTATGGATTTGGACTACAACTAACAAATGAGTAACAGTTCCCAAAGTTCATGGCACTTAAGAATGTTTCGTTTGGACCTACAACTAGATGTCGAATCACTCCACAATAACATCTCTCAGTTTTCATCAACTAAAAACTATTTCACCATGCCAACAATGAATGCATTCTTACAAAATACCTCAGTGGCATTCAATGTAATGATGCCAAGAGTCACTTTTTTGTTCTTCATCTTGGGGGACTGAACCAATAGTGCCAACACATCAGGGTGGGTAGGTGAGTTCTATAGGAGGCCTCATTTCATTCCTGAGGGGTCTCAATCATTTCAAGCTACATGGTTTTAGCCAAGTCTCTTAGGAAACCTAATGGATAATGTCAACATATCAGGGTTTAGGGTTTTATAATAGATCTTGTTGATTTTCCTTGGAGCATCATCAGGTGAAACCTAGTGAGTGTGAGATTGGGTCATTTACGCCCAAAATCCTAATGTAAGAATAATGTCACTCAACCGTGATGCATGAATAAGCACACTAGGTACACCAAAGGAGATTGATGTATTTCTAGACCCTTCATATAAAATCCATACAATCATCATGTGATACATGAAATCTATCACACATATTTCATTAGACCCTTCATGCAAAATCCATACAATCATCTTGATGCATGAAATCTATCACATGTATTTCATTAGACCCTTCACATAAGAGGCATAGAATCACGTGCAAGAGACAATGTCCTTTATCCATGATGTATGAACAAACACATCAGGCACATTTTAGGAGTTTGTGCAACTTTCAAACAAAATCCTTAGATTATCATGCACAAGAGTCAATGTCACTCAACCATGATGCATGAACAAACATGATAAGAGTTTGATGAAACCTTTTAGAAAAACTATTATAACTCTATGAAATATATGACATTAGAACCTTGAAACAAAGTTTATATAACTTAATGGCACATATGTCATTAGATCCTTCATGCAAAAGTCATACATTCATCATTTATAAGAGTCAATGTCACTTGACCATGATGCATGATGCAACCTTCAAATAGAACCCATACAACTCATGACATAATCATCATTAGACCCTACATGCAAAAGCCATATAATCATCATGCATAAAGTCAATGTTACTCAACCATAATGCATCAATGAGCACACTAGGCACACCATAAGAGTTTGAATCAACCTTCAAACAAAACCCATACAACAAAATGACATATATGCCATTAAAACCTTCAAACAAAATCCATATAACACAATGACATATATTTCATTATACCCTTCATATAAAATTCATGATAATGCACAAGATTGAATGTCTAACCATGATGTATGAATAAGAAGACCATGCACGCATTCATAGGAGTTTTATCCATACTAGCCATGATGCATGCTTCACACAAAATGTAAACTCGTATGAAATATCTATGCCATTTATGTCATTCAACGCTTATGCACACCATATACATATATGCCATTCAACCCATATGTCATTTAACCCTACCTTTCCGTCATGTAACACTAGGCCACTAAACTCTAGATAGTGAGCATGGATGAAGAATACACGTTGTAAGATTTTTATGGATTCACGTGCCTTGTCTATGCTTATATATTTTGCATATTTATGTCTACTAGGACAATAGAAACCACAACATCTAATGAAATTCAATTATCATTTGCATTTACACACTTCAATTTCTAGAGGCATTTGCATGGCTGGAGATTGTTATATTTGATCATTGTTCAATTTTGAGGGATTGATCTAGGAGAAAAGCTCCGTATGATGCAATGACAATCCTTTAAGGTATTACAATTCTTATTTGCAATAAAAAACAATTAATCTACGAAAGTATTCGTCTAATGAATTACTATAATGCTAAAATAATCAACATTACTGATTAAGTATTACTTAAACTACACTTCAATGATGGTCTCTACTATTACTTCAATATCAATGAATAAATACAATGTAAATTTAAACACATTACAAGCATTCTTCAACAACAACTATATAATTTCATTAATTTAACTTCTTTCAAATCTAAATCTTTTTATATTATAATTATTTTCAATATATACAAACAAATTATATAATACTATAAAATTATTTAAAAATAACTTAAAATATATAAAAATTATATTACAAATTAAAAAATATATTTATTCTATAAATTAAAAAAAACCTAATTAAATAATTTTTTCTACTTAATAAAACAAAACAAAACCAATTCTATTATTACAATATTCCAAAGAAATATACACGCGTCACTTGTTTTATTAATTTACATAAAACTATTGATGGATCATAGTCTCATATAGTGTGATCCGAAACGTCTATCCAAAAAAGCAACACACAGTCTTTTTAGAAGCTTCTACATTCTTAAGCAACACACAGTCTTTTTAGAAGCTTCTACATTCTTATATCATGGACCGTGGAAATATCATGTCTATAATAAAACTACCGGCCAACAAGTGTAACTTGTTCTATTAATATACATGCTACTAACCAACAAGTGTCACTTGGTTTATTAATTTACACAGTTTTGTAAAGTGTGATTTATTCTCTTCCTTCCGACAACGTGCATCATAAAAAAAAACTGATTTTTCAACAAAGAATCTTGACGTACAACTACAGTAAGATAAAAACAAATCAGCTTTGCAGATGCAATCCAAATTAGATTCACCTGACATATTGTTGCAGTAAATGGAAATAAAGTTATCCGTATTAATTTGCCTCTTATGGCAACGGTAGGTCGTCTGCATTGTAAACCATACAATCGAATCTTGTGTTTTGGACCACAAGAATGATCGTGTGTTTTGTCTTTTTAGACTCTCTCACAAAGCAACTTTATGTTTAAAGAATTAAGATGGGCATGGAATATTATTGAGAACGGAAGGAAACAGAATGAGGTTGTTTTCTCTTGTGCTGGATTGCTTCGCTCGTGCGCAGCGAAATGAAGATGATATTGAGGAAGAATATACACAAGATTTTGAGCAAGGCGTATGCGTAACTGTTCAACGCCTGGCTGCTGGATCCCGCCAAGTTAAGCGCGTTAAATTCAGGTGATTAGGTATTGCAATTACTTGTTAGTATATTTTAGAACAAGATTGTAGACTCATTATACGAATTGAATTGAATTGAATTGGGTGCAGTCGTGAACTGTTTAGCGAAAGACAGGCCAGCTTGTGGTGGAAAGAAAATCGGGCGAGGGTGCGTCAGCATTATGCCTCAACTGGGAATTGAGATGAATTTTCTTCTTTATGCACATTGAAAGGAAAATTGTTCTTAGCCTAGTTTCTTGTGAAATAGTGGTGACATTAATGGTTGGATTTTCAATCTCTGAATCCATATTGTGATGAAATAGCGATGAGTATAGGACAGCACAGCTACAGTTAAACCAGTACTTGTTTTGGTTCTCTGATCTTTTCTGTTACTGATTGGAAACTTTAATGATGGTAGGGTTCCTGTTACTGTTATGTAAATTCTATTATTCGATTGCTTAAGAGATGTAATTGTAATCGAAACAAAAACATATTAGTAATAATAATAATTATTAGCGGATAGGCTTTATATGTGAGCATTATAGTGCTCGGAATTGTCTCACGCCGTAAAAAAACTTCACGCCGGGAGATTTTTAGCCGATAGGCTTTTATATGCGAGAATTCGTGCTCGGAAAATTGTCTCACGCTGTGCTTTTTTCCCGCCGGTGATGAAAACTGTCTAACGTCGTGTCGTCGTCTGCCGGAAATATTTCACGCCGGGAACAAAATCGTGTCAGAAAAAGTCTGAAGTCGTAAAAATGTCCCCCGCCGGATATCCTGCGATTTCAATTTTTTTTTCAAAGGAAAAAGACAGCGAAAACGGTTGAGCATATCAAATTGCAAGATCTGAGGTGAGCCGAAGGGGAGCGCGAACAGAAAACAAGAGAATCGTCTTCCCAGGAATCGATCTAATGTCGTGGAGGAATTTTTCTTTTTTAAACAGTTCTTTGTCTAGCACAAAAACTAAAATCTGTTTACTGCAATTTTATTAAGCACAGGAAAACCGAAACCCATTACTGCTCTATATCATAGAGTTGGAAGCTGGAAAAAAAAAGTTTTTTTAAAGGTATTCTTTTTATTTTTGGGAAAGACAATTTATTAATTTAGAAGACTTGTCTATAATGGCCTCAAAGTTTAGATTTATGGCATGGAAAAGAAAGAGAACAAAAATAGACAATATATTAGGCATTTGCAAATTGTATAATAACATTCAATAATGTGTGTTTACTAGAGAATCCATTTACTAGCACTAAATAATAGGCATTTAATAATAACCTAAAAATTGTTGCGATGAATTCAATTGTCAGATGGGGGAGGGAAATCAACCTGCAAAATCAATTTGTCTCAACTTAAGGTTATGAAGGAGAAAAGCTTATCGATTGGAATTTTCAAGGTATAGACTGCTTTATGTACCTTTCTTTGCTTACAATTCTTCTCAATATGGTAATATTGGTTTTATTACAAACATGGGATGAAATATGTATCTTTACACACTCAAGGAATTTTTACATAAATTCCCGTAAGACTTGGATGTCATAGATATTTATCAGTAGTGACAAGTGTTGGGCACGTGGCTATGTGAAGGCCAATGTAACGGCAACTCTGCCTTTCTGCAAACTCTATTTTTATTCTCTGTAACCGTCCTTCTTATAACAGCCATTTCTTGGCCTGCAATATTCCTTTCTTGTGACTCGATGATTCTATCTGCAGTAGACGGTTGGTGTTCTGAGAGAAGAGAATATATTTGTATTGGAGTTGTGTGTGTGCTGCTGCAACGAATAGAGTTGTAAGAGAACTGGAAATGTAGATTTCTGTATGAAGTTTTATGAATGAGAATCCTCTACATCTTTTGTGGACATAGCCATTAGATATGGTGAACCACGTTAAAACATTGGGTTCTATTTTTCTTATGAGTAAGTGCAGGAAGATGGGGGGCCAAAAAGGGGTCTTAAGTGGCCACTTTTTTTCTGAAATCAGGAAATACTGGACTTGGATGAGAAATTGAGCATAGTTACACTCAAAATTTGGAGATACAACCAAAACAATGTTCGTAGTGCTCCGAGTCTACTTTCTAAACTATTATTTTGTTTTGAAAATGGCATAGATTAAGGGGTTCAAAAGAGGGAGTCAAAAAAACATAACATAGCATGTTTTGTGGCTCCCTCAAAAGGTCAACTTTTTTTTGGTATTTTTAAAATCACTTCAGTGAGAAATTAGCTAACAGCATGTAGTTTATGTCCAATTTTTCTGATAATTTTTTGATGAATATTTGATTTTTTACTAATTTTCAAAGTGGACACATCCTAAAAAATAGAATTTTGGCCGTGCTACCCCTATAAATTTTGAAAACTAATTGAAAATTATTTTTTTATTTTTTTAATATTTGTAGAATGGAGTCTAGTTTCTAAATATGTAATTTTTTTGAAATTTGAATGAATAGTTATTTTACAATGAAAAAAAGACCAAACAGTGGTTTTTGCCTAAAAACGGACACACACACAAAAGAAATTAAAGATGAAAGGCTTAACATTGTTAAAATGTGAAAAAAAATCAATCATCAAATAGCTAAGAGAAAGCTTAACATTACCCATGTGTTCGATTTGTTCGACCTTGAAACACATGCAAATATGAGGGTTAACATGAACGAAATTATGTGAAATTTTGAAGAATATAGAAAAACACATCTGTGACTATTCATAAGGCACTCCAAGCCTTTGGGTTGGAAATCCAAAGCAAATCCCAAGCCTAAGGCTTGGGATTCCCAAAGCAAGACATAATGCGAGTGCGTTATAACGCGCTCGCATTATAATGCACTCACGTTATGTTTTGCTTTGCATTTTTCCTTTCCCACAAGTCTGTTGTTTGTCATTTTGACATAACGCGAGCGCGTTATAACGCGCTCGCGTTATGTTCCCCTTAAATTTTTTTACGTTCAAGGCTATTAATCATGAGGGTTAAGGGATAAGGGATAGGGTTGGAGGGTTTAGGGATAAGGGATTAGTGTTTAAGGTATAGTATTGAGCCCGTTGAGGGTCTAGGAATAGGGATAGAATTTAGGGTTTAGGGATGAGGGATTAGAGTTGAGGGTTGACAGATTAGGGTTGAGGGTTTAGGGTTTAGGGTTTACGGATAGGGTTGAGGGTCGAGGGATCAGAGTTAAGGGTTGAGGGATTAGGGTTTGACACTGAGGGTTGAGGGTTGAGGTTCAAGGGTCAAGGGTTTAGGGATAGGGTTTAGGGTCGAGGGATTAGGGTTAAAGTAGAGTGTGGAGGGTGTAAGGATTAGGGATAGAGTTGGAGGGTTTAGGGATAAGGGATTAGGGTTTAAGGTATAGTATCAAGTCTGTTCAGGGTTTAGGAATAGGGATAGCATTTAGGGTTTAGGGATGAGGGATTAGAGTTGAGAGATGATGGATTAGGGTTGAGGGTTGAGGGATTAGGGTTTAGGGTTGAGGGTTGAAGGATTAGGGTTTAAGGTATAGTGTTGAGGGTTGAGGGTTTAGGATTGGGTTTAGGGTTGACGGATTAGCATTTAATGTCGAGGTTAGGGTTAGAGTGTCGAGGCTAGAGGGATTAGGGATAGGGTTTAGGGTTGAAGGTTTAATGATTGAGGGTTGAGGCTTTAGGGATGAGGGTTTAAGGCTTAAGATATAGTGTCAAGTGTTGAGGGTGTAGGGATAGAGTTTAAGTTTTAAGGGTTAAGGGTTGAGGGATAGGGATTAGGGTTTAAGGTATAGTGTTGAGGGTTGAGGGATTAGAGTTAAGGGTTGAGGGATTAGGGTTTGACGTTGAGCGTTGAGGATTGAGGTTCGAGGGTCAAGGGTTTAGGGATAGGGTTGAGGGTTGAGGAATTAGGGTTAAAGTAGAGTGTGGAGGGTATAAGGATTAGGGATAGGGTTAGAGGGTTTAGGGATAAGGGATTAGGGTTTAAGGTATAGTATCAATTCTATTGAGGGTGTAGGAATAGGGATAGCATTTAGGGTTTAGGGATGAGGGATTAGAGTTGAGGGATGACGGATTAGGGTTGAGGGTTGAGGGATTAGGGTTTAGGGATAAGGTTTATGGTTGAGGGCTGAGGGATTAGGGTTTAAGGTATAGTGTTGAGGGTTTAGGGATAGGGTTTAGGGTTGAAGGATTAGAGTGAAGGATTGAGGGATTAGGATTTGACATTGAGGGTTGAGGGTTTAGGGTTTAGGGTTAGGGATGCACTTAACATAAATCCTACCTAAAATAGGGGGAGGACTTGGCTGCCCGTGCCCTAGTCCTACCCCCTATTTTAGGTCAGGACCAATTTCAAAACTAGATGGAAATTCTTAGAGAGAATGTTTGTAGTTGCGTATATAAGCATGATTAGGTTATCATTTGTAAACTCGATGGATATTTTGATTGACATGCTTATGTTAAGCTGATTCAAGACATTCATTGTGTTGCAGACCAAAATTTTATGTTGTTCTTGTGTTTGTATTTGTAGATTTGGCATCCATCTCCTCATGTGGCATGAAGAGCATCTTCCTTCCATGAGATCTTCACTACAAGGTGATATCAGTTGTGTTTTCTATCAAATTTATCAACTGGATTTTGCCTCTATCCTATAGGGATACGCACTCTTTATCTAAAAATGGTGTTCAGAAGATTTGAATGTCTCTCTGGGGCTTGACTGAGCCAAGCCTCTAAGCACCACAACCCCCAACCCATTTTTCTGTGATTGCAGGTTACAGGTTGCAGAAGCGAAAGAAGTGGAGTTGTAGGAGAGCAATACAAACTGTTGAAATTGCAGATCAGAGAAGAAAATAGGGACCTAGACTCGAGCTCCCGCTCATTAGTCCTCTAGATCTTGCAACAGTAAAATCTCTAGAATAGTAGGAACAGGTTGCAGACAAGATTCCTAGATCCTGAAGAAAATCGTCGCACTGGACTAGGGTACCCACTAATTAGTCCCCAACTTTTGTTCACTGAACATTGAAATCTGGTATGCATTTGGTTGTCATTTGATATCTCTGTGTGCGATCATTCTTCGTAATTTGTCTGTTTGTTTACGAATTTATGAAATTAGGGTTTTGAGCATAATTGCGCTTAATTGAACAACAAAATCACACAATTCTAATTTTCCCATATGTTCCAAGTGACAGTAGTAGAGTTCTCTACTCGGTCGAATGTCCTTGAATGTTTAGTGGTGAAAGGAGGATCAACACAAACCATTAAAATCGAACCCTCTTCATATTTCACACTTAACATTTTGGTGAACCCATGTTTTTGGACTTTTTGCACCTTTCTAAGTGTTGTACTTTAGATTTACATTCATTTCATTGTTCATCTTATTGCATTCAAAAAATTACAAAAAAATTTAAAATTTTGAAAACATTTGGCATTTTAGCTTGCATTTTCAAATAATTTGAATTAGTTGGCATTTAATTTCAATAAATTTCTATCATTATCATCAGATCTGATTTAAAATACATAAATTTTTCATTCATCATTCATTTAGATTACATTTTCATGACTAAATTGTTAAAAATTGCTTGAAATTGTGCATTTTTCCATATAACCTAGTTTTGAATTAGCTAGGGTTTGTAGCCAAAATATTGTTTCAGATTTTACTACCCTTTCAAAAAACTCATTATGACTGATTTCTAACTGTAGTGTTTCATAATAGTGGTTATCTTGCAAAATTTCATGCCTAGGGTTTGAAAACCTTGCTTTTTCACTAAATTTTGGCCTTATCGTCTCTCTAGATTTACATCATAGGCATGTTGTAAAATATTTTTCTGCACTAATTGTCTACTATCAAGGTTATTATCTACTTCCCCTCCTCAAATTATTAACAACACCCTTTTTATTGGGCCTTTGCATTTAGATTTGGTGAAAAATTACATATTTTGGCTATATTTTCACTAGGGTTTGACTTAGATTTGCATTCCAAGCTTGTTGTAACAAACTTTATGGATTTAGGTGACTGATATTACTGTTATAATCTTCTACCCCTACTAAAATTCTTGACAACACCCTTTCTATTAGGTCTTTGCATTGAAAATTTGTGAAAAAATGCATATTTTAGTGTATTTTCACTAGGTTTTGACTTGTCATCACTCTAGATTTGCATCAAAATTGTGTTGTGAAGGATGTTATTGCTTTATTAGACAAATATTAGACATATTAATTTCTTCACTTCATCAATTTCCTTACAATACCTTTTCTTTCACTTATTTGCATTAAAAAAATTTAAAAAGTTGAAAAATCAAACATTTTAAATCATTTTCACACATAGTTTTGCACTTGTCTCTTGCATAACTTTTGAAAATATTTAAAAATCTGATCTCAAATTGATCTTAAAACTTATACACATGACTTCTAATCGCAACAATAACAATAGGTTCCCCCTAGGCCTTACATGAAAAGAAAGGTTCCCGAACCTGAAATTGTGTTTACACCTCATGATAGAACAATTGAAGACACTGAAGGACCTCTTTATATCACTATGAAAATAATGAGAAATCTTGTGGATGGAACCCTTATTGATTTCAATTGCATGACTAATGTAGCAACAAAAGAGTTCCTCTATTCACATGGGTTGATACATGGCTTTTATGACCCTTCAGACATGATGATTAAAACACATAAGGGAACCTTTATAAACTCTTCTGGGAAAATATCTTTATTTGTTATTGTATTTGAGAAATCTGTAGAACAATTGTTGGATGTTGTCCCCATTTCTGATCTTTTTCGTATAAAATTAGGACACCCAAGGTTAAAGACTATGAAAGTTGTCGGTTCAACAATTCACAAGTGTAACATCCACATTCTAGAAACATAGTAAAAACCAAAAATTTCACCATAAAGTAAATTTACAAGGTAAAAATGAGACAGATAAAATTTTTCTTTTATTCAACATATAGTCGAGTATCTACAATTACAAGATACTCATTACAAATTCAATAAACCATATTGTCTTTCTCAAATACAATGTTTACAAAAATAAATCTATTATAAATACCTGAATTAGATAATGTTTTACTTAATCTCAATCAACACAAGTCTCAAAGATATACTGCATCTGGAAATCTGACATCTTTATCACAAGCCTCGGCATGTCTTCTGCTAGAGAGAGAGTGAGAGTATCTTTCCAGTGATTTACCTCCAACCACAGCCCATCGGTCTCCCGCACTCCTTCCTAACCAGAAGTGGCCCTTCCCTTCACGAGAAGTATAGACCAAGGTGACCAGTGGTAATTTGCCATTCCGAGTACATAGTGTTGTATCTTACACAACTCTATCTATCATACAACCCTAGATACCCTCTAGCTAAGTATGATTCCCGATAGGATGTGCAATCCAGATACAGTGAACCGACAATGCATGCAGAGACATATGCATTACTATGACCTTAGTTTCAATATAAATTAATGTTCACAATGAACATTTTCGTAATGTTCACCCACTCCAACTCGACTTGGGTACTATCATATTCCTATAGTTTGACTTGGTCAACTATGTTTAACTTATGAAATCATGATGGTTTCATCAATCTAGTCTTCCCGACCCAAAACATGTTTTCTTTCATTGTCTATAATCCATAGACCTAATCAACTTTGTTTCATTATGAGGACTCTCATTGCATCATTGCAATACCCGAGGTCCATGACTTATTGTCTCATAATAGATATAGATAGATTAATTACGACTAAGATGATAACCTTACCCAGGTTAAGCAATATAGTCTAGGAATCAAAATCACTTCTTGCAAGTAAGAATAATTACGCATAGTCAGGGCACATGACCCTTCAATCACGATCAAAATAATGGTCTCAATGTCTTAATATAATAATTACCATATCTAGGTTAAGTCACGGTTTAACTAAAGAGTTTTGACTAACTCCAACCTAGTCTTTCTGACTTAGGTAAATTCACAAGACACTGTCGTTGCTCGATTATTCATTATGGATTGCCTATCCATTCTTAGGTATCTCTCTTTGCATCTTTACAACATAAGAGATTCACCCCTTGTCGACAAGTAATAGTGTAAGAGGAGTTGTGACCCAAAAGGTATATTAATTTTAATGTTTGACTAATCATTCAATGGTACCTCTTGCACATTTGCAAAAATCTGAGGCTTACAACTTGTATTTTAAGTCGACTTGTAGCCCAACACATGGTTTTTTTTTCTCCTTCCTAAGGTTAAACATTGTCGATTAAAAACTAATCTCTTTTCAATAAGATAGACATGAGCATTACTAGATTAGGGATTCTCGACCTTCGTCATCGACCGATATATAAATAGACAGAACAAGATGTAACTTAACAAGGTACCTTTAACAACTTAAACCCTTCTCAGTCAATCTAGGGTTTTCTTTTCCTTTTCCATGAAAATGGAATATCAAGCAGTCAATTCTAGAAATAATAGTGTTTCAGTAAATGATTTTGCTTGAATCCATTTTCGACTTAAAGGTCGTCTCAAACTTTCTAAACAAGACCAATCCTTATTTTCAAGAAAAACTGCTTAGAATCTACCAAAAGGTTTCAATCAAGTTCATACATCAACTAAGATCGATTTGATACCAAGAGGTGGATAAGTCTATTCCAATAAAAATCCAATGTCGAAAAGGTTATTCTCTCATCCATATTCTATGTAGTCAAAGGATCCTTCTATCTATTTTTAGCAATTCACGGATACTAAAATTTAAGTCCTTTAATTTTGACAATGGTTTGGGCGTAGTCTTAGGTACTAAATTCCATAGAGCATAGGTTTATTTACCCTATTCCCACTTAAGGGGTATTAAACATACTTATTCCAAAAAGTAAGAATATTGTAAGAACCTTTATTTGCTAGTCTATCCCCGTGATGAAGAAATCATCACACCTTGAAGCACCTATTTGAAGCAAAGTATACTTCCTAGGATTAAGCTTGTTAGTTAGAACTATCATGTTCTCTTGAATACCATCACCGTAGTTAACCAAAATATGATAACTCTGCCTTGATATTTATATTATTTAAAATATAAATTCCTATGATTTACTTGGAGGCATAAACAAGTACCATTAAGTCGTAACAACGACAAGGTGTTCTCTGGAGAAAGAAAAGTTTTAGGCATATTCAGCTTTCGGTCAAAACACACTTCTTATGACTGGGTTTCTTTGGCACACTTCCCCGCTATAATATCATTAGCTATTCTAAGTATTCACCACATGATATCTCTACGTCATGGGTGGCTCATTCGCATTACTAGTCTCTAGAAAAGAATTCATTATACAGTAACCTTATTAGTGCATAACTATGTAGTGATTATGCTTACAATCAAAAGAAAACTTTCGCTATGATAACCTGATTAGCTTCTGTGTACGCCAGTCTCATATACAACATATGAGAGATATCTGAACATTCAACTATCATAGCAAAGTAATACAAAAACTTTACATGAAGAAAAGAACCTGGTTTCAATAAGTATCAGAGGATCCTCCAATCCGCTGTGTTCTTCTCCACAGCTTTTGGTTTACTCCATCCTCATTCTCACTAATAAGAAAACCGTTGTGGTGGAAACACTTTCTTCCTGCCCAGGCAGTGCACCATGGAGAAAGGGAATGGCAACCCACTGCCGGTTCCAATTTCTTGACAACAGAAACTCCTCCTCTCTCGTCGTGCACAGCGAAGCCCCCAACATCAATGGTGCCTCCCTGCGGTTTCTAAACATCGACTGCCTGATCTGCTACCTCCCGCGTCCACTCTCACGGAGTGAATGGTATCTATCTAATGGTTACACTTAAACCTCAACCCAGTAACCTCCTGCATGACCCCCGCGAAGAAGATTTCCTCAGTCACTTTCTCTGCAGTTTTCAATATCTAACCCACAGCACAACTACTCCCTTCCAGACCACACACAGCCAAGTCACTAGAAATAACACTCCAGTCTCCACAAGCATACAAAGTTTCACCATGCAAGAGAGGCTATCCCCAGCCACATGCGGCTTGCTCTCATTTAACTCACCATTTTCTTTTTTTTTTTTAAATTCTAGATTACCACCTCTCTACTTTTTACTCCAGAAAGTGGGAACGTGGGCATCTAACTGCCATTTCCTCCCAATCCACGACTAACTAAACACATAAGGATTGCCATGCATGATAGCTCCACGACCTCCTCTACCAGTTTGATACCAAATACACCCTCCTTAAGGCCGCGGTTACCTCTAAATGCATGCCGACATAAACTCTTAGTTTCCACCTGCATGCTTGAGGGATTTGTGGTAATGAGGATCCACTCAAACTGATGGGACTTAATCCTCTAAATCGTGGCATCCACCTTAGTGTTTTGAAACAACTACCTTAAATAGCGAGGACTCTCCATTCCTACTCAATTATTTGCTTGCCCTTACAACAATGGAGTCCCTATTCTCAAACTCCCACAATGTCTAGATAACCACTTACCTAAAAAGCAATCACGTCCTACAAGGCTGTGAGCAGTGTGCCATTAAAAGCACAAAGATCTTTTAATGAATTGAGAAGTGTTCGCTGCTTTAGAAGCACCAATTCACATCATAACAAACACTACTAACTCTTTAAATAACGACTTAAATTCGCTCCTAACCACTCTCGTCCACTCAGAGTTGGTTAAAACAAGTGCCCACAAATTGTGGACTTCTCCTCAATGAAAGACATGCATTTCTTATGGAGAAAGTGTGGGTAGTAATTTCCTCCGAATATGTTTAAAGATTCCCTCTTCGATTTCGCAAGAACATAATAGATAGACATGGTAATAGAGAAGGTGGTTATCATTAATTTGACGACCATATAAATTGATCACCAAAGCTTACGGATAATGTGAATGGGTTGAGTTTGTCTCCCCATCACAATCCGTCGATAATAATCGTATATCAATGACTTTGACGAAAATGTCTTATCTTTTACGAATCACTTAAATATGTCAAAAATCTTAATAGTTGTAACAAGACTAGCATTTGACGACAAAAATGTCGTAATATTTACGTTAAACGTAAATTGTTATAAAACAATCTCGAACGACATCGATAACACTATCAATGACTAAGATGACTTAATATGGCTGAGCAAGTTTTGCCTATAATATCGACTATCTGTCGATTTGGTTCAAAAGTAAACTTGGCAAGACAAAGCTTACCTCTCATGACACTTCAGTTCATGTTTTCGGTAAACAGCTTATACTCAGTTTGGCAAATAGACCACTCATATTCCAGGGTCTATATCTCTCTTCTCGAAAGATACTCTCTCTCTTCTCTGAGAGCCGATAACCTGTAATCCTGTTTCACTTGTCATCAAACAATAAGAGATCAGTGCATCTTTATTCAATAAATTCAACTAGTAAATCAAATCTTATAATACAGTTATTAAATCGACCATAACATAATCATTTCTATGATTTCATAATTGATATTCAATATAATTCCATGTCATATCCTGTCTTAAGTCTATAACATCTCAACAAATTTACTTATGCCCAAGTAAAAAGTAAAAGTATAGCAAGTCAGAAAATAGGGATGTAACATATCCTTCCCCTAAAGATTCGTCGTCCTTGATGATATAAAGCATCAAAATGCAACTTAAAAGCATATTCATTGTTTAATTGATATTAGTATAAAGTAAATGAGGAAATTTCTGCTAGAATTCATGGTAATTTCTCCCCATGCAAAACTATTCTATGCATACTGGTCCCACTGAACCTTACACTTCAAACCTCTACATTACACAAGCATTGCTTGTGATCTCCAAGTTTTTTCAGAAGTTTGATCATAACCTTTCCTAGGTTCCTACACTTTTAAATCATTCATAGATTATAACATTTATATATTACATGAATATATTCCTCATATATAAATCACAAAAAGCATGATGTCTTCTGGCAATAATTGATAATAGATTGCTTCTAGATATCAATAAAATTTCTAAACTTAAAGTTTTAGAAAGGTCCTTTATACTTAGGAACTAGTTTAAAATACATTCCATTCTTTAGGAATCATTTTTAGGGGTTTAACCCTTAAAAGAATTTTCCTTCTGTAACTGAGAATTATCTTAGTGTACGCTTAATCATTAACGTAGCTTTTCTATTCATTATCCATTTCCTCTGATCTTTCTTGATCAGTTAAATCTTTTCATTCATTTCTAATAACATTTCCAGACTAATGCTAATCCTACCTTCTAGCTTACTAGCTTATAGGAGTTCAGCATCTTTCTGTCCAATGTTTCCATTCAAGCCATCTTAATAGCAACAAATTAGGTATTGTCAAAGATTTCACGAGATAAGTAGTCTCCCTACTCATATTGTTAATCCATGCAACATGTTTTGGAACTATCTTCTACAACATGGTTAACTTCCTTAGTTTAACCATCTGTTCACAGGATAATAAATTGTACTCTTAAATTTCTGTTCTTAACATAGAGGACAAGTTTGCCAAAACCTTGACATTACACGCATATTTCTATCTGAGATAACCTTCTCAGAAAACCATGCAATCTAAACACATCTTGCACGAATTGTGTGCTAACACTGATGCTCCATTAGTCCAATTCCCTGGTATATAATGTGCTACCTTTGAGAGTTTATCATCTCAAAAAGGCATCGTGTCTCTTCCCAGACATAGAAAGACTTTATACAAAATCCATGCTAATAACTTGCCATTTCCAGTGTGGCACGTCATGTGGATACATCAATCCTACAGGAGTTGATGTTCTACTTTTTTCTTCTGGCACTCCAGACAATATGCTACAAATCTCACAACATCATTCTTTATTCCTTCAAGAATTAAAGAGGTTTTATATCTGTTAGTAGTTGGTTACCCCTAGATGTCCTGGGTATAGTGGAATATGACTTCCTTCCACACCAATTTTCTTATTTCAGAAGAATTAGATACACATCTTCTTTCTCTGAACTTAATCGTCTGTGAGACTTAAAATGAAAAACCTTTCATACCTTGAATCTTTTAAATTTTCCCACAAGAGATTTCTAAATTTACTTATCATGTAAAGGTACACCCCTTAAACCATCTCTTGAGGCATCAATTTTCCCTCAAACTGTCCTTCGGAACAAGAATTCATAGCATTGGTGTTGTTGTAATTTCTCTTAATCAATATAGAATCACTTGCACATAAGGATTAATGTTCTCCTTCATGCTTAAAATAAATAAGTACATCTTCTAGAAGACTAGAACACATATGTCTAAACAATCTCTAGACACACTGCTCATGAGATTCATGAATATGACAAGGCGTTTGTACATCCAAAGGACATCACTGCAAACTCACAGTGCCCATTCTTGTCCAAAAGTTGTTTCAAGGGTACCCTCATCCTTTAATCTAGATTGATGATATATCAATCTTAAATCAATCTTTGATAACATAAAAGAGGTCATTGAGACATGTGAAAGATATTTGCTCCTTATCGTGGTTTTAACGAGCATAAGATACTCAATACACAATTGTTGAGTTATGTCCTCCTTGACAAAAACAATATCTAGTGCACCCCATGGTAACATACTAGATCTAATCAAACCTTTTAGCTAATGATTCTTATAAAGGGGCTTTTGATTCCCTTAATCTTATAGTTGTCATAAGATAAGGTACTTTTCCAGGTAACTCATCCCAACGTTCTCAGAGGAATAAGATTTTCAGTTGATTCAAACACTGTTCCATCAACTTTGGCGGAAGGCTTTCTTTTCCAAAATACTAGGTATCTCCTTGGTTTTAAAGATGGTTAGGATTGCTCCAATTCAATCAAGTGATTAACTAGTGGTTTATTCTCCTTTAGACTTTCACCCTGGTTTGGTTCTAGTATGATACATGCTCTCATTTTCCTCATACTAGATAATTAAGTTATCTAATAGTTTTTCTAAAATCTAAAGCGACTCAAAACATCAAGACATATATTTATCTCATAATAATCCAAAGATTGGTATAAAACATTGTCATCTTTATTATAAAGTATTTAGGAGTAATCACATCCTTATTAATATAATTGATACGACAAAACTAAATGTCACTATCGTTTTACAATTGTCCAGTTTAACAAACATAGAGGGTGGATGTACACACAAGTACTCCAACACCTTTTCCCTAAAATAGAAACATTACATCAACGTTCAAGTGACATGTTGTAACTGACTACAGTTTACTAGGTTTTACTACACCAGTAGAATTAGTAGGATTCTTGGCCAGTTCAGAATGTTGTTTTCTTTCTAACTGAATACGCTTAAGCACATCAACAAAAGTCTCTGAATCCTCCAACCATGCACCTTCAGAGTAAGTAATATTCTCTTTAAGTTCAACCTCCTCAATAGGTTTCTTCTTAACCACTAATCTAGGCAAATGCTGGGGAACAAACTTCCTAGCTGTTTTCTTTGTTCTTCTCCACGTCATTTTGGCACAAGAAAATTTGAACATTAGCTAACCGCAGAATGTTGACTATAGGTTAGCACAGTGGACTCATAAGCCCTAGTGTCGAACCCGATCGCTCTAATACCATATCTAACATCCACGTTCTAGAAACATAGTAAAAACCAAAAATTTCACCATAAAGTAAATTTACAAGGTAAAAATGAGACAGATAAATTTTTTTTTTTATTCAACATATGGTCGAGTATCTACAATTACAAGATATCTCATTACAAATTCAATAAACCATATTGTCTTTCTCAAATACAATGTTTACAAAAATAAATCTATTATAAATACATGAATCAGATAATGTTTTACTTAATCTCAATCAACACAAGTCTCAAAGATATACTGCATCCAAAAATTTGACATCTTTATCGCAAGCCTCGGCATGTCTTCTGCTAGAGAGAGAGTGAGAGTATCTTTCCAGTGATTTACCTCCAACCATAGACCGTCGGTCTCCCGCACTCCTTCCTAACCAGAAGTGGCCCTTCCCTTCACGAGAAGTATAGACCAAGGTGACCAGTGGTAATTTGCCTTTCCGAGTACATAGTGTTGTATCTTACACAACTCTATCTATCATACAACCCTAGATACCCTCTAGCTAAGTATGATTCCCGATAGGATGTGCAATCCAGATACAGTGAACCAACAATGCATGCAGAGACATATGCATTACTATGGCCATAGTTTCAATATGAATTGATGTTCACAATGAACGTTGTCGTAATGTTCACCCACTCCAACTTGACTTGGATACTATCATATTCCTACAGTTCGACTTGGTCAACTATGTTTAACTTATGAAATCATGATGGTTTCATCAATCTAGTCTTCCTGACCCAAAACATGTTTTCTTTCATTGTCTATAATCCATAGACCTGATCAACTTTCTTTCATTATAAGGACTCTCATTGCATCATTGCAATACCCGAGGTCCATGACTTATTGTCTCATAATAGATATAGATAGATTAATTACGACTAAGATGATAACCTTACCCAGGTTAAGCAATATAGTCTAGGAATCAAAATCACTTCTTGCAAGTAAGAATAATTATGCATAGTCAGGGCACATGACCCTTCAATCACGATAAAAATAATGGTCTCAATGTCTTAATATAATAATTACCATAGCTAGGTTAAGTCACGATTTAGCTAAAGAGTTTTGACTAACTCCAAGCTAGTCTTTCTGACTTAGGTAAATTCACAAGACAATGTCGTTGCTTGATTATTCATTATGGATTGACTATCCATTCTTATGTATCTCTCTTTGCATCTTTACAACATAAGAGATTCACCCCTTGTTGACAAGTAATAGTGTAAGAGGAGTTGTGACCCAAAAGGTATATTGATTTTAATGTTTGACTAATCATTCAATGGTACCTCTTGCACGTTTGCAAAAATCTGAGGCTTACGACTTGTAGCCCAACACATGGTTTTTTTTTCCCCCTTCCTAAGGTTAAACATTGTCAATTAAAAACTAATCTCTTTTCAATAAGATAGACATGAGCATTACTAGATTAGGGATTCTCGACCTTAGTCATCGATCGATATATAAATAGATAGAACATGATGTAACTTAACAAGGTACCTTTAACAACTTAAACCCTTCTCGGTCAATCTAGGGTTTGCTTTTCCTTTTCCATGAAAATGGAATATCAAGCAGTCAATTCTAGAAATAATAGTGTTTCAGTAAATGATTTTCCTTGAATCCATTTTCAACTTAAAGGTTGTCTCAAACTTTCTAAACAAGACCAATCCTTATTTTCAAGAAAAACTGCTTAGAATCTACCAAAAGGTTTCAATCAAGTTCATACATCAACTAAGATCAATTTGATACCAAGAGGTGGATAAGTCTATTCCAATAAAAATCCAATGTCGAAAAGGTTATTCTCTCATCCATATTCTATGTAGTCAAAGGACCCTGCTATCTATTATTAGCAATTCATGGATACTAAAATTTAAGTCCTTTAATTTTGACAATGGCTTGGGCGTAGTCTTATGTACTAAATTCCATAGAGAATAGGTTTATTTACCCTATTCCCACTTAAGGGGTATTAAACATACTTATTCCAAAAAGTAAGAATATTGTAAGAACCTTTATTTTCTAGGCTATCCCCATGATGAAGAAATCATCACACCTCGAAGCACCTATTTGAAGCAAAGTATACTTCCTAGGATTAAGCTTGTTAGTTATAACTATCATGTTCTCTTGAATACCATTACCATAGTTAACCAAAATATAACTCTGCCTTGATATTTATATTATTTAAAATATAAATTCCTATGATTTACTTGGAGGCATAAACAAGTACCGTTAAGTTGTAACAATGACAAGGTGTTCTCTGGTGAAAGAAAAGTTTTAGGCATATTTAGCTTTCGGTCAAAACACACTTCTTATGACTGGGTTTCTTTGGCACACTTCCCCGCTATAATATCATTAGCTATTCTAAGTATTCACCACATGATATCTCTACGTCATGGATGGCTCATTCGCATTACTAGTCTCTAGAAAAGAATTCATTATACAGTAACCTTATTAGTGCATAACTATGCAGTGATTATGCTTACGATCAAAAGAAAACTTTCGCTATGATAACCCAATTGGCTTCTGTGTACGCCAGTCTCATATACAACGTATGAGAGATATCTAAACATTCAACTATCATAGAAAAGTAATACAATAAATTTACATGAAGAAAAGAACATGGTTTCGATAAGTATCAGAGGATCCTCCAATCCGCTGTGTTCTCCACAGCTTTTGGTTTACTCCGTCCTTGTTCTCACCAATAAGAAAACTGTTGTGATGGAAACACTTTCTTCCTGCCTAGGCTACGCACCATGGAGAAAAGGAATGGCAACCCACTGCCGGTTCCAATTTCTTGACAATAGAAACTCCTCCTCTCTCGTCATGCACAGCGAAGCCCCCAATATCAATGGTGCCTCCCTGCGGTTTCTAAACATTGACCGCCTGATCTGCTACCTCCCGCATCCACTCTCACGAAGTGAATGGTATCTATCTAACGGTTACACTTAAATCTCAACCCAATAACCTCCTACACGACCCCCACGAAGAAGATTTCCCCAGTCCCTTTCTCTGCGGTTTTCAATATCTAACCCACAACACAACTACTCCCTTCCAGACCACGCACAACCAAGTCACTAGAAATAACACTCCAGTCTCCACAAGCATACAAAGTTTCACCATGCAAGAGAGGCTATCCCTAGCCACATGCGGCTTGCTCCCATTTAACTCACCGTTTTCTTTTTTTTTTAACTTCTAGATTACCGCCTCTCTACTTTTTACTCTAGAAAGTGGGAACGTGGGCATCTAACTGCCATTTCCTCCCAATCCATGACTAACTAAACACATAAGGATTGCCATGCATGATAGCTCCATGACCTCCTCTACCGGTTTGATACCAAATACGCCCTCCTTAAGGCCGCGGTTACCTCTAAATGCATGCCGACATAAACTCTTAGTTTCCACCTACATGCTTGAGGGATTCGTGGTAATGAGGATCCACTCAAACTGATGGGACTTAATCCTCTAAATCGTGGCATCCACCTTAGTGTTTTGAAACAACTACTTTAAATAGCGAGGACTCTCCATTCCTACTCAATTATTTGCTTGCCCTTACAACAACGGAGTCCCTATTCTCAAACTCCCACAATGTCTAGATAACCACTTACCTGAAAAGCAATCACGTCCTACAAGGCTGTGAGTAGTGTGCCATTAAAAGCACAAAGATCTTTTAATGAATTGAGAAGTGTTCGCTGCTTTAGAAGCACCAATTCACGTCATAACAAACACTACTAACTCTTTAAATAATGACTTAAATTCGCTCCTAACCACTCTCGTCCACTCAGAGTTGGTTAAAACAAGTGCCCACAAATTGTGGACTTCTCCTCAATGAAAGACATGCATTTCTTATGGAGAAAGTGTGGGTAGTAATTGCCTCCGAATATGTTTAAATATTCCCTCTTCGATTTCGCAAGAACATAATAGATAGACATGGTAATAGAGAAGGTGGTTATCATTAATTTGACGACCATATAAATTGATCACCAAAGCTTATGGATAATGTGAATGGGTCAAGTTTGTCTCCCCATCACAATCCATCAATAATAATTGTATATCAATGACTTCGATGAAAACGTCTTATCTTTTACGAATCACTTAAATATGTCAAAAATCTTAATAGTCGTAACAAGATTAGCATTTGACGACAAAAATATTGTAATATTTATGTTAAATGTAAATAGTTATAAAACAATCTCAAACGACATCGATAACACTATCAATGACTAAGACTACTTAATATGGCCTAGCAAGTTTTGCCTATAATATCGACTATCTGTCGATTTGGTTCAAAAGTAAACTTGGCAAGACAAAGCTTACCTCTCATGACACTTCAGTTCATGTTTTCGGTAAATAGCTTATACTCAGTTTGGCAAATAGACCACTCATATTCCAGGGTCTATATCTCTCTTCTCGAAAGATACTCTCTCTCTTCTCTGAGAGTCGATACCCTGTAATCCTATTTCACTTGTCATCAAACAATAAGAGATCAGTGCATCTTTATTCGATAAATTCAACTAGTAAATCAAATCTTATAATACAGTTATTAAATCGACCATAACATAATCATTTCCATGATTTCATAATTGAAATTCAATATAATTCCATGTCATATCCTGTCTTAAGTCTATAACATCTCAACAAATTTACTTATGCCCAAGTAAAAAGTAAAAGTATAGCAAGTCAGAAAATAGGGATGCAAGAACAACTGTGTAAAATTTCCTTTGAATGGACAAGTGCATACTACTTCTTGCAATAAGTATAAACCTTTGGTTACAAGACAACATTTTACCCTTGATTACTTTTGGGAAAGATCCAAAGTGCAACCGGAGCCACTAATAGATTTTAACTTCTTAAGCTATAGAAACTACAAAACAAAACTAATACATCAAGTGGCCAATCCTTCTATTCAAGAAACAACAAGAGATGAACAATCAACATTTGAAGAGAATCCTAGACCAAAAGGAAATGGACCCTATGTTGAGGTTCCTCCCCCGCCATCCTTACAAGGATCAGGAGGTAGTCGTCGACAGAAAAACATTCCACCTAAACAAATGAGATTTAACCATGGAGCTTCCTCCCATAAAACACAAAAACCTATAGAAGAGAAAAACACTATCTTACAAGAGATAAGTGGTAAGACAAGAAGAAATAGACAAGCAAGAGAAAGGAGGAGGAGATGACAAGCTTATGCCCAACAAAACATATCTCAACAAGAAAACACCTCACCTAACATTTAATCAAACCAAGAAGACCTTAAGAATGGACAACTTGAAGATAAGAATAAGAGTTGGGCTATGGTACCTTATGTCTCACTTTCCTCTAACATTTGGGAGTGGGAAGATGATGATGATTTGCTTGATGACAATCCTTAGTTTGGTTGTCCTTAAAAAGTGAGTATTTCTAACCCTTTACCTTCGTGTTGTATTTCCCTTGTGATGTGTTATGTGTTGTTCAGGCCTCCTGGGATGACCCTTGATTCTCTTGTAAGGTCCAGGATATTGGGAGACCACCTCTGTTGTGACCTTCTTCTATTTGTATCATCATTCTTCTATATTGTTTCTACTCTATTTTCATTATTGTGTGTTGTGTCCTATAGACATAGTGTTGCAGTTGGTGACTTGGGGATAGCCTCCTATGAGATTGTCCCCAAGGCACTTGTTTCTCCTCTCTTGATTTATTGTTTCCCTTCCTCTAGTGTTTCTATCTAGCGGATGACGAAAAACATATTATACTGATGTGGACCTAGTGACCATTTAGTGAGTAATAAAAAAATGGACCAAGTCCATACATGACAATGGGGTTGATATATATTACCCGATGCTTGGCTAGTAGAATCGCTCTATGTGATCTTGATGTTGTCTTATCGCATTAACAAACCATAACAATACTGTTGCTTCGTGCACTTTGTTTATCTTTGAATCTCGCCTTGGTTACACTCGGTTTTGAGATTTCTGTGGTATAGGCCCACGGTGATACTCGGTCTCCAAATCCGTATTATAACCTCGGGTCTCTTTGTGTGAATGATCATATATTGTTGTTCATCATGATTATACGGACACTAACACTTTTCTTGTAGGAATGTGTTTGTGGGAACATTTGGTGATCGTAAAGTACATGTCAACTCCAAGGGGCATGGGCCTTGCGAGAGCTCGTGTTCCCTTGTGTGTTTTCTTCCTACCTCAATGTGCTTGATATTGGTACATAGCATTGCGGTTGGTGACTTGGGGACACCCTCCTATGTGACTGTCCCTAAGGCACTTGTTTCTCCTCTCTTGATTTATTGTTTCCCTTCCACTAGTGTTTCTATCTAGGGAGTGGATGATGAAAAAAATATTATACTGATGTGGACCTAGTGTTCCTTTAGTGAGTAATAAAAAATGAACCAAGTCCATACATGACAATGGTTACCTGATGCTTGGCTAGTAGAATCACTCTGTGATCTTGATGTTGTCTTATCGCACTAACAAACCATAATAATACTGCTACTCCGTGCACTTTGTTTATCTTTGAATCTCACCTTGGTTACACTCAGTTTTGAGATTTCTGTGGTATAGCCCCACGGTTATACTCGGTCTCCAAATCCATAGTATAACCTCAGCTCTCTTTGTGTGAATGATCATATGCATTGTTGTTTATCATGATTATATGGACACTAACACTTTTCTTGCAGGAATGTGTTTGTGGGAACATTTGGCGATCATAATGTACATGTCACCTCTGGGGGGCATGGGCCTTGTGAGAGCTCATGTTCCCTTGTGTGTTTTCTTCCTACCTCAATGTGCTTGATATTGGTACATGATATCAACCACCTTAAGGTGGGGGCATATATAAGGTAAGCTGTTTGTTTTAGATGCTAGCAAAGTGTGTTTGTTCTTAGGTGTAGTCTTAAAGATTGGTGGCGATAAGTCCCTCCTGCACTCTGAGATTTGTTTGAAATCTATTGCAATCATTTAAGCCGTTTGCGGAGGTGGGATATTGCATATATCCTTTTTATCTTAAGCCCTCTGTGGAGGCGGGGATGGTGTATTTCTTGAGGAGAGTGCATATCCAGTCATTTTCTAAAAGTCCTTTGTGGAGGTAGGGAGTGGTTTTATGACTAACTTAACCCTTAAGCATGTCTTCAGTGATTGTTGTGGTGAAGCGCAATCATTGGTGTGTACCTATAATGTAACTAAGATGGTGATGAACCTAGAAATAGGTACACTCCATCGCTTGTCTGTTGTGTTTTCTTCGTGTCTTCTAAGTGTGTGTATATTGCATGTTTGTTCCCAAGCATAGTCTTAAAGACCAGTGGTGATGAGTCCCTCATATGCTTTGGGATTTGTATGGCATGCTTGTTTTGTATGTCGTGTTTGTTCTCAAGTGCAGTCTTAAAGACTGGTGGCGATGAGTCCCTCCTGCACTCTAAGATTTGTTTGGCCTGTGTGTTGCCCCATGTGTAGTTTAAATACTAGTAGTGATGAGTCCCTCCTACATTATGGGTGGTGTGTTTACTTTCCTTGTACTTGCATCTACATTTTATATATGAGAAAAAGAAAAAGAAAATCATTACTGTATTCACTACATTCACTATGTGTTGTGTGTCTTAAATGTTGTCTTGTACATGTTTTGTGTGATTGTAACTATCTTCTATGTGTTTTGTGTGCCAGTTAGTGTTTTCATTATGATTGGTGTGTCTTCTCCATGCTTGGTGTGTTTACTGTGTTTGTTGATTGTACTTTAATGCATGTATTGGCCTTGCATTTATACATACATTAAAGTGGGGGCTAAATGTTATGTCAGAAAAAGTAACCTTGGGGGCTTTTTCCTCTTAAGGTTTAGCTCCCAGGTCCTTTAGAATGCATTTAGAGCATCTTGCATGATTTTGATGACTCTTGATGAGAAAACCCTGAAGTTTCATGGCAATTAGGACCTAGGGCATGCACTTAACATAAATCTTTCCTGAAATAGGGGGGAGGACTTGGGCGGCCATGCCCTAGTCCTGCCCTATTTTAGGTCAGGACCAATTTCAAAGTGTCAGGTTTATAATCGCTACTTAGGTCCTATGACGACACAGTAAGTTTGAATTCTAAAATTCTTAGCGAGAATGTTTGTAGTTGGATACATAAGCATGACTAGGCTTATCATTTGTAAACTAGATGTATATTTTGATTGACAAGCTTATGTTAAGGTGATTCAAGTCATTCATTATGTTATAGAGCAGAATTTTGTGTTGTTCTTATGTTTGTATTTGCAAATCTGGCATCCATCTCCTCATGGCATGAAGAGCATCTTCCTTCCATAAAATCTTCACTACAAGGTGATATCAATTGTGTTTTCTATCATTTATCATTTGGATTTTGCCTCTATCCCGCAGGGATATGCACTCTTTATCTGACAATAGTGTTCTGAAGACTTGAATGTCTCTTCGGGGAATGACTGAGGCAAGCCTCTAAACACCACAACCCCCAACCCATTTTTCTATGATTGTAGGTTACAGCTTACAAAACTGAAAGAAGTGGAGTTGTAGGAGAGTAGTGCAGACTGCCAGAATTATAGATCAGAGAAGAAAATAGGGACTTGGACTTGGACGCTCGCTCATTAGTCCTTCGGATCTTGCAAAAGTAAAATCTCTGGAACAATAGGAATAGGTTGCATCTACAAGATTCCCAGCTCTTAAAGAAAATTTTGGCACTGGACTAGGGTGCTCGTTCATTAGTCCTCAAATTTTCCATTCACCGAACTTTGGAATCTGGTATGTATTGGTTGTCATTTGATATCTCTCTGTGTGTGGTCATTTTCTGTAATTTGTCCATTTGTTTTTGAATTTATGAAATTAGGGTTTTGAGGATAATTGGGCTTAATTGAACAATAAAATCACACAATTCCAATGTTCCCCTATGTTCCAAGTGACAGGAGATCTATAGTAGAGTTCTATACTTGGTCGAATGTCCTTGAATGTTTAGTGATGAAAGGAGGATCAACACAAACCATTAAAATCCAACTCTCTTCATATTTCACACTAAACAACAACACTATTCAAGAAGGTAGAAAATTAATTTGAAACACATAAAATGGAAAAGAAATCTATAATATGTATTATAGTGAAAATGTAAAAATGAGATACATAAACATGGAGCTCATATGCTCTCATACAACACAGGCTTCAAACATACAAAAATATGCAACTCAACATTCTAGCTTCATTCTGGTAGCATCTGGATATGCAACTAGAACTTATCCAAAAGCCCCCTTCCCCAAATGAGCAAGCATCAATATATAGAAATTGCACGAGAAGAAACCACTATTGGTTTCTCAAAACAACCTCCACTAAACCACCAAGGAAACCCGTCACTTTCTGCCTATCACTGCTCCCTCCTTTTTCTGAATTTTCTAAAACCATTTCTGAGTTTTGTGGACCTCCTTCCCAACTTTCTAGAACATTTTGAATTTTTCTATTTTGATCAGAAATGAGAAAGTTATCCCCATTTTACCAAGACCGGATCTCACAATTATGACCCATACATGCAACAACATGCAAAGCTTGTGGCCAACATGCAAATGCATGCAAAGAATGCAATTGAACATGCAATAACATGCATAGCAAGTGGTCCCACCTAGAAATGGGATGCCCAAATGGAATGTTCCATAATTTATGCCTTTGAAACATTTACAAGAGCATAATTCCTCAAAAATTACATTTACAATTTTTACCACAAGGAACATTACAAAGTTACAAATCAAAATATTTATTCTCCTATCCCATAAGCCCTTATTGAAAATAAACTAAATTAAAATAACAATATTTTTGGTTGACATAGGATTGCCCATACACCTTGGATGCTCTTGCATCAGACACCCAGGGTAATAAGTTTGTGAGCATATTCTCACAAAAATGTGTACAAAAATGTTCTCTTTTTCCTCTTTTTCCAACATCTTGTTGGAACTTGACTTTCATGTTCCTCCAACAATCTACACTCCATTATTCTCTCCTCTCATGGACTTGCATCCACTATGCACTGTCTTCCTCTATCAAATTATTTCTTCTTTCTTCTCCTTTTTCATGGGATTCAACCCACGACAAACCAACCACCTCCACCAGATATCTCCTGTAGCTTCCTCTACAACCTCTACCTGCAAGTATACATCTATATACCACTCTGCATCTACACAATCCTCTTTCTTCTATAACTCTTTTCTCATCTCAAAATGTAAATCATTTTCAAATTCAACATTACAAAACTCATAAAAATTAGATTTTACCTCAATAAATTCTTTTGTCACAACATCCTCTTCGTCATTGTTGAATGCTACTATCTCTGTTATTGCCTTGAACAACTTTTCTACCTTTGAAATCTCTTCCTCAAGAAACTCTTGGCCTTCATCAGGTTCCTCATCGAACACTTGAGCCTCACACATCACTCCATAATTTGCTTCAACTACAACATCCTCCACTGCTACCACTTTAGTCACAATCTCCTCAATGCTCAGTTTTGGAACTCATCCATCTTCAGCCAATGCTACAAAAAAAATTATTTCTTCACTTTTCTCTTCCTCTTTCAAGCTTTCATCCAAGCATATTGCTGCAACTTCTTTAGCTTCTTCATAAATAACCTCTTCATATTTATCTTCCTTACCTGCACAAAAAGAATCATCTACAAACAAATCAATGTTAACATAATCATGGGACTTATCTTCTCACATCTGCATCTCCTCCATTCTCTTATCACATTTATCTGACATTTTCCCTTCAAATAAAATATCAATCTTTCTCATCTCCTCTTTGAGTAGGAGATCTGCTTTATCTTTCCCAAATTCTTCATCAAATATAGGACCCTCGAAGTCCATCATCTCATCTTTCACATCTTGAGTATCTTCTTGGCTTGTCACAAAAAATTCAATGTCTTCTATACCTTTACTTTCTTCAGGCATGTCTTCAATCACGTCTCCATACTCAATATCTTCCTCTTCAACATAACTCTCACTTTCCTCAATCATAACTACACATGATTCTTCATCTTGTTTGACCAATTCCTTTTGCTACCTTGTTTCCCATCTATCCACTCTTGTTTTGATGTCCACCATCATCTCAAGGATATATTTCTTTTCATATTGTATCCATCCATCCCATACCATGGGCTTCTTCCTCAACAATATCCCCATCCTATTAGCCGCAATCTGTCACATATCACACTCTCAATCTACACACACAAACACTTAGAGCCAATGCTCCTGGTAATCATAGGTTCTCCTTGAAACAAAAATCTCACAACTATCCTCTACCCAACAAGATTCTAGAAGATGCACCTCTTTAAGACCTCTTCTACCCACTTCCTTTCAATGGAAGAAGTCTGCACACCTTCTTCCCAACTTCATCTCTATTGGAGACAACCAACATGATTCTCATAGAATCAACTCTCTCTTGTGGCTTCACCACTTTGCTCTTCACCACTCTTCACTCCTCTTCACTCGTAGGTCATGTGCATACTCTACACTCTGAAGATCTTGTGGCTCTGATACCACTGATGTAAGTGGGATACTCTCCCTTTCAAATTTTATCACAAACACACATACAACACTATGCAAGAAGGCAACAAATTAATTTGAAACACATAAAATTAAAAAGAAATTTGCAATATGTATTATATTGAAAATCTAAAAATGAGATACATTAACATGGAGCTCATATGCTCTCATACAACATGGGCTTCAAACATACAAAAATCTGCAACTCAACATTCCAGTTTCATTCTGATAGCATCTGGATATGCAACTACAACTTCTCCAAAATCTCCCTTCCCCAAATGAGCAAGCATCAATATATAGAAATTGTGTGAGAAGAAACCTCTATTGGTTTATCAAAACAACCTCCACTAAACCACAAAGAAAATTCATCACTTTCTGCCTATCACTGCTCCCTCCTTTTTCTGAATTTTTTAAAACCGTTTCTAGGTTTTGTGCACCTCCTTCCCATATTTTTGGAACATTTTAAATTTTTATATTTCTATTAGAAATGAGAAAGTTATTCCCATTTTACCGAGACTGGGTCTCACAATTATGACCTAGACATGCAACAACATGCAAATGCATGCAAAGAATGCAATAACATGCATATAAAGTGGTCCCACCTAAAAATGGGATGCCCAAATGGAATATTCAACCATTTATGCCTTTGAAACATTTATGAGAGCATAATTCCTCAAAAAATACATTTTCAATTTTTGCCACAAGGAATATTACAAAGTTACAAATCAAAATATTTATTCTCCTATCCCCTAAGCCTTTATTGAAAATAAAATAAATTAAAATAACAATATTTTTGGTTGACACATGATTGCTCATACACCTTGGATGCTCCTGCATCACATTTATGTTGGAAGCTTCACTTATCCTGAACTAATTATGGCCTTCTTCCTTCCATACACTTCCATAGGTTTGACTCTTGTGCAGGCTTTGGTGTCTTCAATAAAAGTGCTACCATATCCCTATCGGACTTTCTATATTGTCACATAGACTTTTGAAGTGTATTATATGTATCTTACTTCCTAGTACTAGTATCTCCCTGCATTTTGTGCATACACTATCCCTAACACTATCCTTAACAAGTTTCACTCATGCATTTTCCAAGCAAAACTTCTAATACCACTACATACTATCTTTTTAGCTCTAGTGCTTTGATAGGTCACTCCAAAACCTGTCTTCATCTGGCCATTGTCCATTACAAAGCCTACACACCACATAGACCTCTATCTCTTGGCTGGTTGTCTCTTTGAACCTCTTACAAGGTCTCCAAAACTCCTTGCACTATTATACAGGTTCCACAATGGTTTGTAGGTCATTCAACACTTGGCAAACTTTTTGACAGTCCTTCAAGAAATCATCACAACTCCTAAACTGGAGCACAGTGCTAAAAGACTCTTTTCTACACCTTAATGCTTGGTAGGACTCTCCGTTCCTTGATACTGACATACATGGTTTTTCATATCCTTAGGAACCCTTGACTACCTTTGAAATACCTTTTGTGCCTAAAGATCTCTCAAACACTTGATATACCCTTACTTCTAGGAGAAAGTTGACCCCACGGTTTAAAAGGAAACCTCAAAAGACTTTTACAAGGACTGACTACTTCCATTTGGAATAACATTTCATATCAACATGAGATTTCAAAATTAATACCATCTCCTTTGATCATACATGACATGTATTGCATTGGGTCTTCACTAATCTCTGTCTTCATAGTATATTGGTGTCTTTGTATATTGTTGAGCCTTTAACCATTATCAAACCTTGACTGTCAACATAGTGTTCCCTATCTTCATACATTGTCTCCATGTATAATCTATCACAATCTTCTTAGATCTTTGCATATCCTTCATACAAACCCATTGTACCTGTTCAAATCCCTAAGGGCATGTACATAAATTGTCATTTTAGCAGACCTCGTGTATGTCACTTTGCTCTTCACTAGTGGGTCATCTCTTCTCCAAACAACAACTCTTAAGCTCTTGAGACATTGACAATGACTCCACATATGAAGGTGCTTCAACCATGACAAAAACCTGCAATAATATGAGAAAGAATCCAAAGAGAGACAAAAACAAGACTCAAACTAACCCTAACAAGACCTACAAAACCCTAACCCGTGGATGGTGAATCTTAACCTCTAAAGTCTAACTCAAACTTTGAAAAAACCTTCCTTCCAAACATAAGTACAAGGTTTTTTGACAATGTTAAGTTAATTTGTGTACCTTTTGACCTTTTGACCATTTAAAACCATGCAAGACTACATGGAAAAATAGTCCCTTTTATTTGAAAACATTATAAACATGAGTTTTTTTATTGCTACACGTGTAATCAAAAGTTCCAAGATTATCCTATATCAATGAAATGATTCAATGAGGGATAAATTACCTCATAAACAAACTTTGAAACCTCAAACCAAGACAATGATCCCAAAAACACTCCTAAGACACCTATTTTTTATGGATTTGGACTACAAGTAACAAATGAGTAAGAGTTCCCAAAGTTCATGGCACTTAAGAATGTTTCGTTTGGACATACAACTAGATGTCGAATCACTCCACAATAACATCTCTTAGTTTTCATCAACTAAAAACCATTTGACCATGCCAACAATGAATGCATTCTTACAAAATACCTTAGTGGCATTCAATGTAATGATGCCAAGAGTCACTTTTTTGTTCTTCATCTTGGGGGACTAAACCAATAGTGCCAACACATCAGGGTGGGTAGGTGAATTCTATAGGAGGCCTCATTTCATTCTCGACGGGTCTCAATCCTTCCAATCTACATGGTTTTAGCCAAGTCTCTTAGGAAACCTAATGGATAATGTCAACATATCAGGGTTTAGGGTTTTATAATAGATCTTGTTGATTTTCCTTGGAGCATCATCAAGTGAAACCTAGTGAGTGTGAGATTGGGTCATGCATGCCCAAAATCCTAATGTAAGAATAATGTCACTCAACCATGATGCATGAATAAGAACACTAGGCACACCAAAGGAGATTGATGCATTTCTAGACCCTTCATATAAAATCCATACAATCATCATGATACATGAAATCTATCACACATATTTCATTAGACCCTTCATGCAAAATCCATACAATCATCTTGATGCATGAAATCTATCACATGTATTTCGTTAGACCCTTCACATAAAAGGCATAGAATCATGTGCAAGAGACAATGTCCCTCATACATGATGTATGAACAAGCACATTAGGCACATTTTAGGAGTTTGTGCAACTTTCAAACAAAATCCTTAGATTATCATGCACAAGAGTCAATGTCACTCAACCATGATGCATGAACAAACATGATAAGAGTTTGATGAAACCTTTTAGAAAAATTATTATAACTCTATGAAATATATGACATTAGAACCTTGAAACAAAGTTTATATAACTTAATGGCATATATGTCATTAGACCCTTCATGCAAAAGTCATACATTCATCATTTATAAGAGTCAATGTCACTTGACCATGATGCATGCCGCAACCTTCAATAGAACCCATACAACTCATGACATAATCATCATTAGACCCTTCATGCAAAATCCATATAATCATCATGCATAAAGTCAATGTTACTCAACCATAATGCATCAACGAGCACACTGGGCACACCATAAGAGTTTGAATCAACCTTCAAACAAAAACCATACAACAAAATGACATATATGCCATTAAAACCTTCAAACAAAACCCATTTAACACAATGACATATATCTCATTATACTATTCATACAAAAGTCATGATAATGCACAAGATTGAATGTCACTAACCATGATGTATGAATAAGAAGACCATGCATGCATTCATAGGAGTTTGATGCACACTAGCCATGATGCATGTTTCACACAGAATGCAAACTCGTATGAAATATCTATGCCATATATGTCATTCAACCCTTATGTACACCATATACATATATGCCATTCAACCTGTATGTCATTTAACCCTACCTTTCCATCATGTAACATTAGGCCACTAAACTCTAGATAGTGAGCATGGATGAAGAATACACATTGTAAGATCTGTATCAATTCACGTGCCTTGTCTATGCATATACATTTGCATAAATGTCTACTAGGACAATAGAAACCACAACATCTAATGAAATTCTATTATCATTTGCATTTACACACTTCAATTTCTAGAGGCATTTGCATGGCTGGAGATTGTTATATTTGATCATTGTTCAATTTTGAGGGATTGATCTAGGAGAAAAGCTCCGTATGATGCAATGACAATCCTTTAAAGTATTACAATTCTTATTTGCAATAAAAAATAATCAATCTACGAAAGTATTCTTCTAATGAATTACTATAATGCTAAAATAATCAACATTACCAATCAAGTATTACTTAAACTACACTTCAATGATGGTCTCTACTATTACTTCAATATCAATGAATAAAGACAATGTAAATTTAAACAAATTACAAGCATTCTTCAACAACAACTATATAATTTCATTAATTTAACTTCTTTTAAATCTAAATCTTTTTATATTATAATTATTTTCAATATATACAAACAAATTATATAATACTATAAAATTATTTAAAAATAATTTAAAATATATAAAAATTATATTACAAATTAAAAAATATATTTATTCTATAAATTTAAAAAACCTAATTAAATAATTTATTCTACTTAATAAAACAAAACAAAAACCAATTCTATTATTACAATATTCCAAAGAAATATAAATGCGTCACTTGATTTATTAATTTAAATAAAACTATTGATGGATCATAGTCTCACAGAGTGTGATTCGAAACGTCGATCCAAAAAAGCAACACACAGTCTTTTTAGAAGCTTCTACATTCTTATATCATGGACCGTGGAAATATCATGTCTATAATAAAACTACTGGCCAACAAGTGTCACTTGTTCTATTAATATACATGCTACTAACCAACAAGTGCAACACACAATCTTTTTAGAAGCTTCTACATTCTTATATCATGGACTATGGAAATATCATGTCTATAATAAAACTCCTGGCCAACAAGTGTCACTTGTTCTATTAATATACATGCTACTAACCAACAAGTGCAACACACAGTCTTTTTAGAAGCTTCTACATTCTTATATCATGGACTGTGGAAATATCATGTCTATAATAAAACTAATGACCAACAAGTGTCACTTGTTCTATTAATGTACATGCTACTAACCAACAAGTGTCACTTGCTTTATTAATTTAGACAGTTTTGTAAAGTGTGATTTATTCTCTTCCTTCCGACAACGTGCATCGTTAAAAAAAAACGATTTTTCAAACAAAGATTCTTGACGTACAACTACAGTAAGATAAAAACAAAGGAAAATTCAAAGGAATTGAACTGAGATGAATTTTCTTCTTTGAGAATTGTTTTCTGTATGCACATTCAAAGGAAAATTTTCTTAGTCTAGTTTGTTGTGAAACAGTGGTGACAATAATGGTTGAATTTTCGTTTTCTGAATCCATATTGTGATGAGATATAGGACAGCACAGCTACAGCTAAACCATTACTTGTTTTGGTTCTGTTGTATGGGCTGATTGGAAAGTTTAATGATGGTATGTGTGGGGCCAGTAAAACAAGCGTCAGAGTATGAGGTATGGTTCCTGTTACTGTTATGTAAATTATATTATTCGATTGCTTAAAAGATGTAATTGTAATCGAAACAAAAACATATTAGTAATAATATTAATAATAATAATTAATTTTTCGGTTCTCTGGTTGCATAAATACATTGTCCCCTGTGTATAAAAAATATATTCATAAATAATAAAGATAACATACAACAAAGTGGCTGTTTTCAAACTTTATCTACCTCAACAGTCAAAAATCAATTTTGGCCAATAAAAATAAGACAAATATTTACCACTTTTTGTTATGGATGAGGTGTAAAATTGTTATTGACTGTTTGACCATTAAAGTGGATGATGTTTAAGTAGAGTGCAACAAAGTATGTGCCCAGCTTGAGTGTTACCTCTATATATACATGGGTTTACTGCAAACGACTGTTCTTAAATATCATTCACTTCAGCAGTCAAAGGTCAATTTTAACCACTAAAAATATGACAAATATTTTACCACTTTTTGTTGTGAATGAGGTGTAAAATCCCTATTGATTGTTTGACCATTGAAGTGGATGATATTTAAGTAGAGTGACTGTGAACTAGTCCAAAAAAGATAATAAAACATTATATTATGTATTAATTTTGTTAAAATCAAGTAATTTATATTGCATGTTAATATGTTGTTAACAGAAATAAAATATTCCTCTATTAATGAGGTTGGTGGTGATAAGGCCAAAAGAAGGAGATTGGAGGCTAGGTGGACTCCGCCAAAAGAGGGGTGGATGAAACTCAACTTTGACGGTGCCTCTCGAGGAAACCCAGGAGATTCAGGAGTGGGTTGTGCCATAAAGGATTGGAGAGGTATAGTAGTGGTAAGGCTTCAAAGCGTCTAGAGCTAGGAACCAATAACTCTACCAAGTTTCAAGCTTTGACTCTAGGTTTACAAATAAGTGAGAAGTTAGGCATAAGGAAGATGGAGATAGAGGGAGACTCTCAACTAGTGGTCAATGTTGTAAGGAGTTAGGATATTAGAAACTCGAAACTAAAGTTGTTACTAGATGAAGCTTTACTTCTTTTAAATAGTTTGGAGATATACACCATTAACCATGTGTATAGAGAAAGTAATAAGGATGCATAAATATTGGCTAATGAAGCTATAGATCGACAAGAAGATTAAGAGGTGGTTAGAAATAATTTTTCAGCAGGCTTTATTGCCAAGTTGACTGATAATTGTTAGGGAGAGTTGGGAATGGGTTTCTTCATGTGAAGAGTTGGCGGAGAGAAGGATTTTGGCATGGAAGTGTGTAGAATAGGGGGGATAGTTATATCCCACGATTGCAAACCATTATTCATTTCCATAGATCTCTATGAAGATATAGAGGGGAGAAAATGGATACTCCTGTTCTATTCAAGGGAGTTAAAAGAAAAATGGCTTTCTGTGGAGGGATTCCCGAACAAAGAATGATGAAGATTTTGAAGTCGAAGATCGGTATAGTCTCGCTTGCCATTGAATGTGTTTTAGGGGATGAACATATGAAGGAGATGAATAGGCACAAGGTTAATTCAGATGTGGTGGCAATGTTCATGGGTTCCTTGTTAGACATCGGCAAAAGAAAGGAAGACATTGTGTATATGGTGAGAGAATTTGTGTATAAGGATTGGGCAATTTGGGATTGGATGAAGTATTGGTGGTGGCAAGACCGAGTGCAGGGATTCCTATAGCAATAGATTTCCATAGGGTTAATGCAACTGCCTACAATGTGGAATGGCATCCCTTTGCAATGGTGTCAAGAGCCAGTGTGGAGCAAGGGAGGAAGCACAAGGCTGCAATGGGAGCGGGCTTCCTGAATAAGACGATGGGGAAGATAGAAGGATTTGAATGGATGCAAGACTTTCTAATTTTTTACTACCATGTGGACTCAAATGCTTGAATGGTAGTTGTTTTTGTTTTTGTTTTATTTTTTAAGTATATATCAGATACTCCACAACAAACTTAGATAATAAAACGATATAGGTGGAAGATAGATCAGTTTCAGTTAGTAGGAGATGTTAAATTTTTAAGACTAGACTAGGATGAATTGTAGGCTTGGGTTTTGATACTTTGTTCTTATTATAGAGGGATGTAAAGTGTTTTGTATTATTGCTAATATTAATGAAAAAGGGAACTGCCCCCAAGGCAGTAGTTTACCAATAAAAAAACATTTAAATAAAACATTTGAGTTAAATGGAAGAGTTGAAGTTGTTTGTATATTGATTATAATGTGTAAAATTGTTTACTTGGAGACTCATATTCTATGTAAATAACTAGCATGTTGACCATATACAACATTAAGTTTCTAGGGGTAAAAGCACAATATTGTGTCCCATTTTTCAACAATATTGGGTCACCAAAATCAGTATTTTTTTAGCATTCAACACATTGTTAATTATACCAAATAAACTGTCAAAAATTTAAGAACAATATAAATTATTGATTTGTGTCATTTTTTCTAGATTTAAATCATAATTTTTTGAATTAAAAAAATAAATCATTTCTATCATTTTTGGTAAGTTTTGAATACAAATTTTATTTTATAGTGAATGATGTAATGCACAAATTTTACTACAAGTTAAATATTTTCAAGATTTTTTGGAATTAGATCATTAACTCCAATGTTTGTACATGGATTTTCTTGGTATTTTTATTGAATATTTTATCTATTATAAATTTTTTTAATTTGTTGAAATAAGGATATGGATCCAAAGTGCAATGTAATTTTTTTACTTTGTTATTTTTCTCATGGGTTTTTATTGTATGAAATGAACCTATCTTGTTTATAAATTGTTAGGGTAAATAGATTTTACCTTGCTTAAGTTTTACTTAGGATTAAATAATTGGTTTGGGAAGGTATTCCCGTTAGGGTAGTTTTATTGGTTAAAAGTTTACCTGTCATATTTCTCTTGCCTTTAAATAGGCACATTTGTACATTTGTAAAAATCAATCTTGAGCAATAATCATTTATGCATTACATTCTCACTTTATCTCCATTGCATTTCTCTTGTGGCGTTCATCTTCTAGTTGGATCCTAGCTGCCCTATCCCAACATGGTATCAGAGCTGGCAACCTAGAACCCTCACTTGTATCTGGAGAAGAACATTAGACTATGATATCAATTGATCATTGCTGTATCAGAGATTTGAAGGGTTACTGATAGAATCATCAGGCCAAAATTCTCCATCACCATTCACAGTCATTGCCAAAGCATTGAAGAATTCAACACTTTGGAGTTTTTGGTTTTTTCAACCACGATCTCCCAAAGTTGCCTCTCACCATTCCTTCGTTGCATTGAAAGTTTTTGTGTGGAGCGATCAGAAAGCATTAGGGAATCATTAAAAAAAGGAGGGCACACTGATCAACATAGTCCATCTGTATGTAGATCTAGATGTTGGCAAGAGATACTATATGGATTCATGAATGTTGTCATTGATGGCAACAAAGGTTATCCCACACATCCGTAAGACATGATGAGTCTCTACCGGAAGTCAGATTGAAGAAGTGTTATGATTCGGTAAACAAGAATAGAGCAGTCAGCAAGGTCTGATAGTCAGGTCCAGATCTCTCAGAGGAAGTATTTCAGTAAAGTGCAGATTTGGTGAAGTCAAGAGGAGTACCTTGACTAATAGATTCCAAGGATTTAGCCACCGGTGATGGAAGGGTGAAGAGATATGAGCACTTGAGTGTTGGGTTCCTATTTGACAAAGTGGACAGAGGAAGAACTGTACCGGTAGAGTGTCAGACCCAAATCTGGAAGAGATATTGCTAATGACTAAGTTTCTTGAGGTATCATTCATGATTGAATACTTCTACAAACATATTCTTGATCCACATTACTTGGTATGCAAGGATTCAGCCGACAGACCAGAGTTTGAGATAATATTGACTATTTCGGATGCTAACTAGAAAAGTGTTGAAATCACTTGTGTTGATATATATACAAGATGGATTTAGATGTGAAGGTGTGTGTGGTACATTTTTGGAAGTGCGAATAAAAGCAGAAGAATAGGGTAAAAGGTAGAAATTCAGAATGTAAGAGGACAGCAACACTTAAGGAGAGTAAGAATGAAGTGCAGCAGATCAGTCTATTGAGCTTAATAGGAACTGAACTTCAGCATGTGTGGATGCCTCTCATCAGTTCAAGTTTTCTTCTTGTAGACAATAAGTCTTTTGTAGGCAGTGAGCCTCTTGTGAGTAGTGTGCTTAGGCAGTGAGCCCTAATTGGCAAGTGCTATTTTGTTCTATCTATTCTTCTAATAGAGAATAATATCTTGGGTTAATCACCCCGTGGTTTTTTCCCTTAACAGGGTTTCCACGTCAAAATTATTGTGTCATGTGTATTGGTGTTATTTCCATTTCATGATTATGCTTGCTTATTTAATCTGATGTTACATTAACTATTAAGAAAGCACAGAAAGTTGAAATATTAGGATAACTGATTCACCCCCCCCTCAGTTATCAACAATTGGTATCAGAGCCAAGTTCCTCCCAACAAAGCCTAACAGCTTGAGGAAGATCTGGGAATTCAAATGAATGTGTATGGTATGAGGGAGCAACTTAAGTCTACCCTTGATGATCTTGAGCAGTCAAATTCTGAAGTCAATGAATTAAAGGAAAGACTCAAACAGGCTGATGATTTCATAAAAGAACTAAAAGAGAAACTAAGTCTCTCTATGAAAAAGAGAAAGGAGCTACTTCAGTAATTGGCAAGTCAAGGTGAAGCAAATGATACAAATGGAGATCTGAAAGAGAAAACCAAGTTATGTGAAAAGTTATCAAAAGAAATCATCATGATAGGACATGAGATGGAATCAGGAGTCATGAAGTTTACCCAAGAAATTGAAGAGGGAAGAAAATCTGAAGATGATCTAAGACAATCTCTCAAGGAAAAATTAGAAGACTGCCATAAGATGGATAGAATAATCAGACATCTTGAATCTGATCTTGAAGATGCTAAAGATAATGAAGAAAAACTTGAGGATCAAATTGTGTCTCTTAAAAGGGATCTTCAAATAGCAAATGAATACAAAGAGAAATTCAAGATAAGTTTTGCTCAACTTGAAGTTCTCCTTGAAAGCCAAAAGAGGGTAGATGACAAGTGTGGCCTAGGATATGAAAAAGGTAAAAGCTCTGGATCTGGTTAGAAGAATTTTGGATCAGAAAATCTAAGGAATAGGGCTAGAAAACTTCCGATAAGGCAGCCTAATGCTCAAAGATATCCATCCTTCAATGGATACTGCCACAACTGCAATAACTTTGGTCATAAAGCTAATCAGTGCAGAAAGAGAATGAATTAGACTAATACATCCTTCTTCAAACAGTGTTTCAATTGCAAAAGGTATGGTCACAAATCTCATGAATGCAGTAATATGCAAATGAATAATTCATTCAATGGTAGATGCTTTGCATGCAATAGAATGGGTCATATGGCTAATCAATGCAGATCAAGAAGATATCAATCAAATATGCAAAGAAATGTTGTTTGCCAAATTTGCAATAGATCCGGTCATATTGCCAAATTCTGTAGAAGCAAGAATCACAACAAAAGAGGTCCGGTACATCATAATCAGAATCAAGATAAGGGAAAATGAAAAGTGAATGCAGATGAAGTTCAAAGTGAGATGAACAAGATTTGGGTGAAGAAAAGTACAGAGAATGTAGGGGATGGATCCACACCAGACTCTGGTGCTGATATTCCTTTCAGAAATTAAAAAGTGAGCTTTGGCTCAGGGGGAGACACAAAGAAAAACCATTTTCCCCCAGCCAGTCAATTGGTGCCGGAACTGGCACAAGGAGAGTTGCGGACTAAAGGGTTCATAAGAAAAACATCTAAATAAACTATGGTTAAGATTTGGAAGATCTGTAAGATGTTTAGATCAAGATTGATCTGGTTCTTCAAGTCATCCGAATAAGGCAAACTGGAATGACTTAGGTCGAGCCTTTATTGCAACTTGTTATTAGGGCTTGCAGAGTAATATAAGGGTTCTTATTAAACAATTGCTCATTCTGCATTTAAGAAGAATAAAAGAGGAGCTCTGCAACAAATTTCCTCAAGCCCATCAAAGATCATTTGCAGATGTCAATTCATCCAGAAATTGATCCAGCTCACTTCGTGAAACCTAAAGGTGCAAAAGGTATTTTCTGTTCTTAAATATCTCTCTGCAAATCTTTTTAAAAGATGTCTACTCTGAATATTGTGAAGATAACTGATAGGCCTCGCCCCAAATTCAAGAAACATCCCTACAAATCCTTGGAAGTAGATCCCCTAGGAGCATTTTCCAGTGTTTCGCATGGTGTTTTGCATATAGAAGATATTAGGGTTTACATTCACGCAAACATTGAAGAAATCAGAGAGTTCAAATTGAGGGATATCTACCACAAACAACTAATAGATGATTCATTTGATCTCAAACCCCAATTCAAGGCCTTCTGGGAGAAGCACTTTGCACAGTATATACATTTCCCTTGCTTTGCTGAGGATGAATGGGTCTGGTATGTCTTGAGCAGAATACATGACAACTTCATGTGGTTGAATGGACCATTCAAGATCACAAAAGATACCATTAGGGCAATTACCGGTTTACACTCAATCGGTGGGATACCTACTCTCAAGTCTGTCAAGAATCAGATTGTAAGTGAGGCTATCGGATCTAGGTTTGACAAAAGAGCAATGACAGTAGATGACATCACTAATCTGGATGCCAAGTTTGCATCCATGACCATCAGCTACAAGATTTATCATTCTAGCAGGGAGAATTCAGTACATGGAACTGCTATCTACACTACCTATGAAATGTTGAGAAAAAATTTAGAATATGACCTTTGTGAGCTCCTTCTAAACCAACTCTTGGAGAACCTGCAGAAGATAAAGAAGGACAAGAAGAATTCCTTCAAATTTGGTGCCCTAATACTCTATCTATTCTTCTACTTTATAAATGAGCTACCTGGATCCAGTGGATGGGCATGGCAGAATGATAGACCGGTTGCCATACAAATCAGGGATTATTTGCATGGACTTGGTGATGACAAAGCACAAAACATAGCTCTCTGGGGTTTCTTCAAAAACTTTCAGAACATGATGCAAGCTAGAGAGAGAATTCCCCATTCTCTAGTTGAGAAATACAAGGACACAGTATGCTTTATGGTAGAGACTGATCAATGTCTAATGGAGGCAGTGGAACCAAGAATAGTATGGATCATGCCAATAAGGTATGAGGTGGATGAGAACATCGTGGAGATGCATGTTCAGCACATGTTGAGTCAACCAGAGGATCCCAAGGCAGAAAGGTTTGGAACCTTTGAAGAATTGAGTGTAAAGATCCATGTAGAGCTTCGGCAGCCTAAAATCAAGAGGAAAGTAAGAAGGGAAGTTGAAGAAGTGGCCAAGAGGCATGTAATCTCAAAAGAGGCACTTGATGCCCATAGAGAAAAGATAAAAAGAATAAAAAAAGAAAAAGAAGTGGAAGAGGAAAGAAGTGGTCTGGTAGAATCTTCCACCCAGACCAGATCATCAAAGAAATCTGCACCTGCCACTGCTAAAAGCTCAAGGGCATCAAAACTGGAAGCAAAATCATCAAGCAAAGGCGAGAAGAGAACTAAGACAAAAGCCACAAGATATTATGCTAGTCAAAAGGATGAAGAAGTCAAGAAAATGAAGAGAAAGAAGAAAACATCTGGTAAATCCTCTACCGGTCAAGGCGAAGAAGTAAAGGTAAAGGAATTTGTTGAAAAACCCACTCTCCGCATTGATGACATCATCAAATCAGTTACTGTGGATGGAAATCTTAAATCAATGGTTGAAGTCTATGATGATTATGGTGAAGCTGATCAGAAGATGTTGCAAGATGCCACAGTCAGGTATCTAAACATCTACAACAAAGCATTCATTGAAATTATATCTCTGATCCCCAAAAGCTTAGAGAAGGAACTTGAAATAAGGAAGAACAATGCCCAAGCCAAAGATCTAGAAATTTGGGAGCAAATAGCTATTCAGCTCTATCCTTCAATCACTCAGAAACAAATGAATATGATCTTCAAAGATTGCAAGGATGAGTTCCGGAGCAAAGCTAGAATGAATCAGCTCATGCTTGGAGATACTGATAAAGTGGTAAATGAAACAAAAGAGATCCTCCTGAATGCTTTCAAAAGATTCAATCTTCCTATTATAGAGGAGTTAAGTGTTGATCCCTCAGCCACAAGTGTTGAAGAAGGATCTACTGAGGCAGTGACAGAAGAAGTAATGGACACTGGTGAAGATAAGGGCTTGGAATCCTCTGCTCCAGAAGAGGTGGCCCATGAACAAACAAACATTACTCCTCCGGTTTCCCCTGCTGACTCTGGACCCAAAGAAGAAGAAAGAATAGAGAAGAAAGAAAAAGAAGTGAAGGGAAAAGAAGATGACAGCTCTAAGACTACAGAAGAAAAGAAAACTCTGTCTCTGGCAAGAGACACTACATAAATTGTCAAAGAATTCTTAAACAAAGAGACAATGGATATTGATGAACCAGAACTTCTACTAGGACCATTTGATTTTGATTCTCTTTCTCCGATACAAACAATGAAGATAGCTTCATTTGCTAATGCAAAGGAAAAAGAAAAACTCTTGAAGTCTCACATGGAAGAATGTGAGCTAATAGAAGCTGCATCCGGTGTACTTGAAAAGATCATGCCATCCTTTCTGAAGGATTCATCAGCTTCCTCATCAGGTAATCTTAAGTCTCTTGTTAGTTCAGTCAGCACTCATTTTGAGTCCTTAGAGAAATCAGCTAAAGAAAAGGATAAAAGATTCTCTAAAGTACTAAGTCTAATATCAAATGATAGAAGAAATATGGATATTGGGATAAAGAGCTTAGAAAATGCTCTTAAAGATGGTGGGGAAATATATAAATTTTGTCTATCATGGTCCAGAGCAACAATGGAGATTGAGAAGAAAATGAAAGAACAGGAGATCAAACTAACAAAACTTTCTCAAAATTTTGATCCACTTACCTCATCCATAGTAAATCAAGAATGTCAGACTATTGTAGTCTTGGATGAAATTAAGAAGCTAGAGAAAGAAAAGAAAAATAGAATCAACAGGTTAAATGAGCTTAGAAGAATAATCATTCCTAAGTTGGAGGCCATGCATGAGACCCTAAGTGATGCTCAAACCACCGCCAAGACAAATGATCCGACAGATCTGAAGAAGGCAGAAGCTTTTGCATTCCTGTTGAGTGGTCACATATAAATTTTGGATAGGATGAAGCTGAGTTGGGCAACCGAAGTTGTACAATTGAAAAACACTTTTGCAGACATACTAAAGTATATGTAGAGTACAACCGGATGATATACTTATGCGACTAAGTATAGATTAATTTTTGAAAATTTTGGTGTGCGGACCCCACCCTTTGCCCTTGATGTCAAAGGGGGGGTGATGAGCAGTGAAAAATGAGGAATCCAGCTAAGGGGGAGCTCTGAAAAATGTACATAGAGACAGAGCATCAGCCAAGGGGGAGTATAGTGTGACACTTAGTCATTTTTCACTAAGTGTTACCATCAATGCCAAAGGGGGAGATTGTTGGCAAGAGACACTATATGGATTCATGAATGTTGTCATTGATGGCAACAAAGGTTATCCCACACATCCACAAGACATGATGAATCTCTACCGGAAGTCAGATTGAAGAAGTGTTATGATCCGATAAGCAAGAACAGAGCAGTCAGCAAGGTCTGACAGTCAGGTCTGGATCTCTCAGAGGAAATATTTTAGTAAAGTGTAGATTTGGTGAAGTCAAGAGGAGTACCTTGACTAATAGATTCCAAGAATTTAGCCTCCGGTGATGGAAGGGTGAAGAGATATGAGCACTTGAGTGTTGGGTTCCTGTTTGACAGAGTGGACAAAGGAAGAACTGTACTAGCAGAGTATCAAACCCAAATCTGGAAGAGATATTGCTAATGACTAAGTTTCTTGAGGTATTATTCATGATTGGATGACATGATTGAAGACTTCTACAAACATATTCTTGATCCGCATTACTTGGTATGAAAGGATTCAGCCGACAGACCAGAGTTTGAGATAATATTGACTATTCTGGATGCCGACTAGAAAAGTGTTGAAATCACTTGTACGGATATATATACAAGATGGATTTAGATGTGAGGGTGTGTGTGGTACATTTTTAGAAGTGCAAATAAAAGAAGAAGAATAGGATAAAAGGCAGAAAATAGGTTCAGAATGTAAGATGACAGCAACACTTAAGGAGAGTAAGAATGAAGTCTAGCAGATCAGTCTATTGAGCTTAACCAGAACTGAACTTCAACATGTGTGGATGCCTCTCATCAGTTCAAGTTTTCTTCTTGTAGATAGTAAGTCTTTTTTAGGTAGTGAGCCTCTTATGAGCAGTGTGCTTGGGCAGTGAGCCCTAATTGGCAAGTGCCATTTTGGTCTATCTATTCTTCTAACAGAGAATAATATCTTGGGTTAATCACCCCGTGGTTTTTTCCCTTAACAGGGTTTTCATGTTAAAATCATTGTGTCATGTGTATTGGTGTTATTTCCATTTCATGATTATGCTTGCTTATTTAATTTGATGTTGCATTAACTATTAAGAAAGCACAGAAAGTTGAAATATTAGGATAACTGATTCACCCCCCCTCTCAGTTATCAACACTAAAGGCTAGTAATAGCTCAAAAGATCTCCCGTGGCTTCTACTCATTCATGAAAGGAGGCTTGCAAACCAGCATTTTTGACTGATTCTTATACTCTGGAGTAGACTTTATACTAGCCCTCACACATAATTTATATTCTCTAAAGTTTGCCATCAAATATTTGCTAGGGTTTTGGAGGTGGGCCCATCTGTGCATGACTTTGGAGTGCTTTGGGATCATTTAACTCACATTGCTCCCGCATAGGCCTTATTTGCCCTTCTAATATGCTGACTCTCTCATAGTGTTATGAAATGATTGTGGAAAGTTCATGGTGTCTATGCTTGTATATTTGGTGACTTGGAGGTTGATCAGTTGGCACAACTACCATCATAATATTTTGCAACACATCCATTTCTTATTTTTCACTCATTTGCAGCAAGTGGTCACGTGGTGACCAAGGGCTTAATCCAGCCCTTCATGCTTGCATTGATTCCATGTCGGCGACTTTCTTCCACGGAGCATATCTTGGGCATCTGGAGTCCATTTTTCACATTCCACATGTCATCAGAAAGCTAACTTTTCCAAGCTCACATTGGTAGAGGTCAATCCACCTGGTTTCACTGTTTATCAACATTTTTTTTGTAGTTTCTAACTTGGTGGCACATAATGGCTAAAATTGAGGTTCTTACTCCTCACAATTATCATACGTGGAAAGTGAAAATGCAAAGGTTACTTTGGTCAAAGGGATTATGGTTTACCTTGAACGAAGAACAACCAAATATCACCAAGGAATATGAGAAGTTTGCATACAAGAATAAGTGTGATGAGGCGATGGGCCAAATTGCAAGGCATTTCTCAGATTCTTTGTTCTTCCACATCGATGAGTGCACTACACCTAGAGAGGTATGGACTAAACTTAAGGATCTCTTTGGTGCAGTTAGTGAAATAATAGCCATTCAATTAGAAGCTGAATCAGCATCTCTTTCAATAGATACATTCCCTACTATTGAGGATTATCTGGTAAAATTCAAGTCCTTACGTTCTCAGTTGTTAGGGTGTGGAAAAGAAAAAAGTTATAAGGAATGCATTTTCTTGGTTTTGTCAAAATTAACGGGTGTTTTTTCATACTTTTCTACTTCCTTTTATTCTACAATGGATGGGTTGGGAACTAGATTTGTTATGTCATTGTTTGAGACATTCTATGAAAGATTGACTAGAGAACAATCCAAACTTCATCAATATGATATCACTATGTCTCATGCATTAGTTGCTTCTACATCCAAAGAGAAAGGAAAGAACAAGAAGGATAAACCCAAAACATAATCAAATGAGCCTTCTAATCCATCTTCTAAAGAGACACATCCTAAGAAGGAGAGGCCCAAATGTAATTTTTGCAAAAAAGGAGGGCCATAGTGAACAAAGCTATTATAAGAAGGAAATTCATGAGTTAAAACGATTGCTCAAGGAACATAATATAACCCCTCCTTCCTCATCTACTTCACCTCCTCCTTCTAACAAAAATAAGAATAAGGACAAGGATACTTCCCCTAGCTTCAAAGGAAAAGGACATGCCCTAGTTACTATTCATGCATCTAGAGATATCAGATGGATCATTGATTCAGGGGCTTCAATGCACATTACTCGATCACCTAATTTATTAGTTCCAGGTACTCTTAGAGCACCCTATTATGATAGATTCATGATTGCTAACAATCAGGTGGTTCAAGTTGCTGCCATACGAGAGATTAATTTGGGTGATGGCTTGGTTTCTAATGTCCATTGTATTCCTGAAATTGCTCATAATCTATTATAAGTCTATCAGATCACACAGGGAGGTAACACAGTGGAGTTTACCTTTGATTTAGTGGTTATTCATCATGCTTCGAGAGAGTTGTTTGCAGTAGGTAGGGATGATCATCACTCCAATGTATATACCTTTGATCATTTTATTGATGATGATGATTCCTATGTTTCTTTGACTCCACCATCAAGTGTACGGAGTAACTCAGTTCCTATTAATGGGTTTGTTGATTTGATCACTATACCATCATCACCTGCCACATCAGAGTCGATAGAAGACATCATCAGTTCTTCCGATATGAGTTCTTCTCTTGAGCACATTGATCATAGTATTCCAGATCTTGCTTTGGTTGATGAGTATATGGCAGGTTTATCAAACTTGTTTGTGGAGACTCATCTTGGAGATTTGGATGACACATTTGAGGGTATATCCCTCCTATTGGATGATAGTTGTGGTACAACTATTGTCACTCCATCTTTGTCCTTGGAGAATGTTCAAGATTAATTTCTAGTGGTACCTTGTTTGTCACCTTCTATTGTGATTGGGCATGTTCCTGATTGGTTTGTGGCATCATTTTCTAAGGTCTTGGTGACACATGAGTAGATTTCAGAGACATCATCATACATTTTCATGCTTCTTTCTTTCAATTCCTATCTGGAGTGGAAAACATACCTGCATATATACATGGTTTTGTTTCTTCCAAAAGGGAGACAAGTTGTTTGTCTACATTGGATCATGTTCTGTCTTTAGGCACTTATCATTTTTGTAGGTGATTACACATTGTGGGGGGCTACACAATCTCTCTCTTTCCCTCTTATGGGGGTCCATTAATTATATATACATGATGTATGTAGTACTTGGGGGGTATTAGTGATTCCACCATACATCATTTCATTTTTCACATATTTGTGAATGGGTACCTAACATGGCCTAGTTGCCAGGACCCATATATATTGCATTTTGCATGTTAAGATTTGCATAATAATTATTCTCCCCAAGTTGCACTTAAGGGGGGGTGTTAGGGTAAATAGATTTTACCTTTCTTAAGTTTTACTTAGGCTTAAATAATTGGTTTGGGAAGGTATTCTTGTTAGGGTAGTTTTATTGGCTAAAAGTTTACCCATCATATTTCTCTTGCCTTTAAATAGGCACATTTGTACATTTGTAAAAATCAATCTTGAGCAATAACCATTTCTGCATTGTTCTCACTTTATCTCCATTGCATTTCTCTTGTAGCATTCATCTTTTGGTTGGATCTTGGCTACCCTATCCCAACATAAATTAAACAAAAATGTAATATTTAAAAATATATTACATATTATACTTTTCAAATAGTTAATTGTGAGGGCTATATACACATAAAATCTTGGTTTTAGTTGATTTTGTTTAATCCCCACATACATGATGTGAAGTTGATTGTTTTGACCTCTAAAATTGCAACATGTGAATAGAAGAAAAGACTGCTGTAGGGGAACCGCATAAAATGAGCTTTGAGCTTATATCAAACTTCTAGTGTAATTATATAAAAACACAAGTGTTGGTTTATTATTACTTGTGCCAAAATTAGAATTGTATTCTAAACTAAAGTGATGGGAAACAAAAGGAATAGATGAAATAATATGGAACAACCATATTCTTTTAAAAAATGAATTAAATATACAAAGATGTGAGATATTTTTTTACTTGAAATGCATGTCTCTAGATTCGCAATTATATATATTTTTATAGATGTCATTTTTAATTATTGTTTAGCTAGTTATTTTTTATGTTGTATACATATTTTTAAAAAATATATTCTAACGAAAATGTGGTGGTTCATGTTTATGGTTTTTATTTTTTTAAAAATCCCTCTCTATGGTGCATTGAACATAACATTGAACAAAATTACTCTCTCATATCTTAGGAAAATAATGCTCTAGATGTATACTTGAGGGGTGTAGAGATCCAAGTGAAAAGGAGATTGGGAAAAAAAATTGTAGTTATTTTTTCTTAACATTTTTTCTCTCTTCTTCTTCTAGGATTTTACCCTAGTGATTTGTCTAGCCTCTTTCTTCTTCCAATGATTTGTCATTTTTTTCTAAGCTAGATTCTCCATAAAGAGTCTATTGAAGTGAGAAAAAAATTAAATTTCAATACTAAGGCCTAGGATAGACTCGATACCTTTTAGTACCATGTGTTTTGGTGCCACTCTAATCTCTTGTACCACTCCAGGGTTGCATATATCTCTACTTTTGTATATCGTAAGGTATATTAAAAAGTTTTCTATATTAAAATATTTAGTATGATGAGAGAATCCCTCTTTTATACTACCACTCTTCCAAATGTACATTTGGGATTATAGGGAGATTAATGGTATACTGAGTAGTTTGGATTAAACAAGATATAAGTATATTGAAAGTTGGGATTTAGGGTTTAAATTCTTCAACCCAAGTTATAAGGAGTGATAATAAAGTATATTTAAATTTATATTGGAGGGGAAGCCCAAGTTTGTCAAGTTCATATTTGAGAGGAGGGAAAAGGTGTTCTAGACCTTGTTGAAGAGGGTGACCAATATTTTTCCTCCATTGATTCAGATGCTAACCTTATTGAAGAGGTAAATAAAAACTAAAGACATTAGAAATTGGACTATTTATGTGAGATTGACATTGATAAAACAAGATCCTATGCACAACAAAAAATATGTTCAAGAGGTTAATCAATAGAAAAAATAAAAATATATTTGATGACTATTTTTTGTAAAACTAATGTAATTGGTTGATCCTAATTGTTAGCATCACTCCTTGTTCATGATGAAATGAAGGAGCCCTTCGAATTATGGGTGTAGATTTAACATGCATAACGATAAAAGATGTAGAAAAAGATGTCAGAAGAAATGTGAAAAGAGATTTTTCTTTAGTTGGTAAAAGATCATGATATACTTGTTAAAGAATTCCAAGGAGAGTGATACTAAGTTCAATAGTAAGTCTATAAATATCTAGAAAATTTTAAATTAATTTGATTTCAAATGAATTTTGTGTGAATAGGAAGACCATAAGGAGATAGGAAAAAATGAGAAAGATTATGGATGAAAATACTGATGAAGGCAATTGGGAATTAATGATCATTTGAAGTTCCTTGGTTTGACAAGATTGTAGATGGTGTGGAGGTTGTTTTGTGATTACTAGAATGAGCATACTCACTTATTATCAAATGTTTAAGATATTCTCAAATGTAAGATTGGAAAGAATAAGTACAAAAAACATATACAATATTGGATATATATAACTTAGAAATGAGATGCATGTAAAATTTTGTGTTGATAATCCTTGTGTGAAGACTGGACAATGGATGTTTTAGATGCTAAGGCCTTGGTATCTGAAGTTGAAAAAAGTCCATGAAACTTGTTATAGTCATCATATTAAATTTAATATTTATTATCAGGTTCTTTGAAAGCTTATAGATGGAATTGATGGTGTTGAAAATAAACCTCATAAATTGCCAATGAATTCGTAGCCTTCATTTTGTGTGATAAATCTGAGGATGACATGCATGGTCCAATTAAATTAATAAAAGGACTTTATGAAACATGAGGAAATTTGATAACATTTTCATTGGGAGATGAATATACTAACATTAACAAGAAGGTTAATTAGAGGAGATACAAGTACATCAAGTATGAAACTAAATTTGGTAAAGGAGAGACAAAACTAGATTATGTAGAAGAGGAATTACTTGTTGGAACATTTATGGAAAGATTTTAATAATCAAATCCCATACATACAACATAGTCATTTTGCAAGGTGGAATGCAAATCAATTTAAAAAATTGAAGGATATTTTTCCTATTGAAACAATTTCTTATTAATGGTCAAAAAATTGCAAAGAGTTCTATATTATAAAAAATTAGGCATCACATGAAAAAGATTTATCAACCTTCGAGTAAGGCATGAACTAGACTAACTTTTTGTGTAACCAAAAATACCTATTGCACTTTTTAATATGACAAGTATGAGAGATATGAAAATTTCTTACTAATTATAAGTGGATGTGGATGTACTTTACTAAGTTGTGTTGCTACATAGATGGGATGCATTTCATTTACACATATCTCAAATTTAAGTCTTGGGGTGTTGAGAGTCTAATTTTTTAGGTAAAAGTTTCTATGATCAAGTTTGATTAGATTTCCAAATGTTGAAAGCAAGCTTATTCCTTGGTTAGAGACGTCAAGAAGTTTGGGCATTATATTATGAGAAGTAAGGTATTTGCTATTGTTCATGATGTAGCAATCAAAACTCTTTTAATGCAAAATGACTTGGGTGATAGAAGAGGAAAATGGGTCACTGTTGTATAAGAATTTGATGTAGAGATAATTCCTATGAAATTAGTCAAAGGACAAGCGATGGGTATGCCGATAGGTACTTCTATTTAAGTGTTTTTGTTTGAAGAAAATTAGGTTTTATTAGAAGAAATACCTAAAACTATTTCATAGAAGGCACCAATAAACTCTTGCTTTGTAGTATTAATTGAAAATGTTTTACCACAAACTTAAAACATAACATAGCAAGGGAAAAGTGAACAACACTTGCATGTAATTGTGCCCTATATCATTCCTCCTACCTGATTCCAACAAGGAAATGTAGGAAGAATGGTATAGGTCATGGTTAAATCCCTAAAATAATTTCATGGAAGCCATGAGTTAACTTCAAATTTTTACTTTCAAACTTGGAAGGCATTCAAATGGTAGGAAAGTCTTATGCATGTGGAACAAATAAATCTACCAACTTAGTGTGAAAGGTTTGGGAGTGAACACTTAAAGTGCAACCATACACAAATTTGCAAAATGCTTCCATGCATTTGTACCTTGCCATACCGGAAAGAAAAGAGAAAGTGTAATTAGAAAGGTTCTTAATATATATAATACTATAGGTCATGGAGTTTATTTGCACTTTCACGCAAAACATTGATTTGACCATTGACCCCACCCTTGAAAAGTCCACCAAGCATGCATATTATAATATAAAGAAAGAAGAAAAGTTGTATTGCAAATAAGCTCAAACTTACAAAATGCTAGTGTGGTTCTACTACTTGTGTCCCACATACAAATGCAAACATCCTTACTACCCATACTGAATAGAGTAAGAATGTCTATTAAAGCATATATTTGAACGTGGATCTTAGCCAAATATTATTGTTGCAATAGCCATGGTATACGCATATGTAGGATGCATAATCATACACTTCATTCCTTGCTCTTTATTTCTGAACTTTTACAAAGTTTGTGTTTCTTTCATATTTCTTGTCTATTTACATAGTGCACTCATTACAAATACCTATGAACATGCCCATTGCACAATAATTTTGATTGCTAGTATTATAAATTTTAGACAAAATTCATGGTGAATTCAATCCCCAAACCCAAGACTCTCTAAAACTTCCATGTGTAAATAACACATGAATGTTGGCTCTCAACCATGCTATGTGGAAAAAGTTGATTAGGTCAATTATAGTTATCTCTAGTGTAACCGAGCTATTATATTCATAGGTCATGTAGGTACCCATGGCTTGGCATAAACACCAATCAAGTTAACTAGATTCTAGACAAGTGTCATGATCCCTTATGGGAGCCAAACGACACTATGAACATTGGTTCCCAGTCCTCAGTATACAAGAGGATTCACACACACATGGGTCTATTGGTAATGGGCTTGATTTACAATAAATCTCACTACAATGGATCTTCTTTTCTCATTTATTTCCTACTTCGAATCTATTTCAGTAAATAAGGTATCCAAAAAAATGCAAAACAAAGCTTTTTGATATGCAACCCACCTTTTTCATATTGTTTCTACCATCCACATTTATAACTATGTTTTTGTTTTAAAATATTTATTGATAATGTGTACAAGAAGTGTGATCTCTCATTATATTGAGTAAAAAATACATGTCCACCAAAGCCACTACTACTACACATCTAACAAAATGACTTATACATCCATACTGAAATCCTAAGCTTCTGTTTTGACATAGTTTGGAAGAATACTTGCAAATGTTGTGGGGTCTTGCATCACACTTGTCCATCACATTTGCTTAAAAGTCAACAAAAAATTGAAATGTATAAGTGAAAATAAATAAACATAAACCACAAATTGGGGGACATAGCACAAACTTCAATCCACTAAAAGGAAGATTTCAAAATAACATCCCCAAAGTTTATAATTTGATCCAAGGGAAAACTATAAACAAAGAGCAACCTACATTTCAAAAAATCTTAGAAATTACTCTTTTCAACATATTATTGATTTTCATGCAAACAAAAAGCATAGTCTTTTGAAGCATTCAACAAAATGTATGAAAATCCCAAGTTGCTTGCACCAAACCAAAGGTAGTCAATCATGTGAGAAAAACCTCAAGGAAAAGGAAAACAAAAAAAATACCCACAAATCTGACCTTGGTTTTTACCTTTTCAATCACGGAAACTATTGCTTCATTAGGAATCAAGGATAACACAGGTGAAACAAACTATTGTCTCAATTTTATACTTTTAAGTTTCCTCATGCTAGCTTGCATCTCTTTAGAGTTCATTCCCTTGGCATCTTGGCATCTCAAACTCTAATTCTTTGCCCTTTTGTGATCTTTCCCATTTCTCTTGTATAGAATTTTAGGATTTTTCATACCTATCTACTAGAAACCCTAAGTTTCCTAACCTCCACTTTCCCATTCCTTGCTCCTTTTTCTTGTGCATTTATTCATACTTGGCTCCCTCTTGTATAATTGTATGCAAGGATCATATTCCTATTGTTCTATCATTCCACCTTCCTGAGCCTATAGACCTTCATCTTCTCATGCACTTGTCAAACTAGTATCCTATATTCATGGCCCTACTAGAGTGGCATGGCATCAAACATTGTATTTGAACTAACATACAATGTGCATATAGAAGATAGATAGAAGCAATGGCATTTAACTAATATTAGTGGAATCGTCCTCTAAATAAGCTCTATAACAAATATCTAAAAAGCTCTTATAAAATGAACTTGAAATTTATTTTAGTTTGAAGTATCACTTATGAAGCTCACTTGACCCAAAGACTATTGGGAATTTACCATATCCAAAGACACTTAACAAAAGTTAGTCTCAATTTGTACATAAATATCTCCAAAGGTAGGCTATCCATGCCATTTTAATGAGATATAACTTGCTTGTATTACAAGCAATTGATTCCTAATTTTTGAATTTTATTAGTGTTGATTGAATGCAAGTGATGCCTTATAAATTTTTGTGATGATTAAGCTTAGGAAAACCTAATGGTTATAGGATTGACTCTTTGGAATATTATTATGTCATGTGGGATTGTAAAGATAAGGGGCTTATTGGTTATAGAGTTCACTCTTGATTAATCTATGCCATGTTCCAGATGAGAGAGACAAAGGGTAGTGTTGAAGAGAAAGTACAACCAAAGGCTGGCCAATGAGGGGAGGTTATAGAAGAGCATATATGTCTTGTAATTTGTAAGTATGTTTGACTATACGAATATTAACTTATAATGAAGGGTTAAAACTTTTTCTGAAGTGAGATTTAAGGATATATATGTAATAAATTACATGTTTTGGTTCTTCTTTAAAAAAGTATATATTGAAGCATTCTTGTATCATTGCATTGCTTAATGGTCACACAAATAGTAATTTTATACCTCATCTTTAGTAATAAGCGGTAAATAGTTAGCTTCTATTTTTGCTTAATTTTAGTTTTAGCCATTGGTTCTTTGTGAGTTTGTTTTCAATTTAATGTTGTTGTCAAAGATAGGCAAATGTCAACATAATGTTTAAGGTTGTACACTCTCTATACAATCCCATTAGCTTATTAGTTTTAAATTGCTACATGATACGGTCTTGAGAGAAGGTATCGATTCTTTTCATTATCTTTTAACCTTTTTTTTTAATCCAACCCAATGCTAAGACCATGTAGCCTTGGGGGATCACAAAGGGATGGCAAATTCAATATACAATGACAAGTTTCATATTGTAATTATAGGCAAGGATATTGTTAGTTCCATCAATAGGAAGATTGAGAAATGACAGTCACATGTTATTCTTGGTGTAAACATGCGAGGCCTACTTGAACGACTTCTCATATAATATATACTTGGCTTTGGATGAGTAATAATTGATTTTTTTTATAAAAAGCTCAGAGATACAAAATGAATAATGAGCAACACTATTCTAAAATGCTAAATACATCCACTTGTAGCATATCTTCTCGTAGAACTATCACTTTGGTAGATAGACAATAAGAAGACTCAACTTGTCATTGTGATTGGCATTTCTCAATCTTTCTATTGATGAAACTAACTATATTCTTGCCTATAATTACAATATGAAACTTGTCATTATATATTAAATTTGCCATCCCTTTGTGACCCTCCAAGGCTACAGGGCTTAACATTGGGTTGGATTAAAAAAAGGTTAAGATAATAAACATAATCAATACCTTCTCTCAAGACCATAATATGTAGTAATTTAAAATTAATAAACTAATGGGACTCTATAGAGAGTGTACAACCTTTTAGGTAGTGGATGCAACATACCATCCAAACATACACTCTTAACAAGTGTATGTAAAGGTTTATCAAAAGCATACCTAAGACCTTCCTTTTGTAGAGACAATTAAGGATGAGAATTAGGACCATAGAGTACCCACTTATTGAGTTAATTTTATAGAGACACTGCTCCTTTTCAACACAAAGGTCGTTTGAAACACTCAACACCCTGTTATTGAGTTCAATTTGTAGTAAACACTAGTTTTTTTCAATTCAAACATTCCAAAGTGTTAAGCTTTAGCATGAATGTTGTTTTCTTGTTGAAGTTGGAACAATTTGTTTGTGAAGTTGGGAAAAATCTTCCCTATTCTCTCAATTAGAACTTCTGGTAATCATACTCCTGAATCTCCACCCAAAAACAGGCATGCGATGGTTGAGTGTTCAGAATCTACACCAATTTACATTTCTCTTTTAATTACTAACCACATTTAAGTTGAATCAATGGATTTGGATTTATTTGAAGCAAAACTCAGTCTCTTGAAAATTATTTGAATCAAAGATAGGAAAATGTCACTAAAAAAACTTGAAAGCAAACCGTAAAGAATCAAGTTGAGGTTGAACTGTGAAGGCTATGGCCTGTCCCAAACGATCATAGCAGCAACGCCGCATTACCCAGGTCCATAGAATATAACCTTCTACTACTTGGAATGTACACCGTAAGAAACGAAAAACACCGTCAACAAGCAGAGATTTGCTGCGTGACATTCACGATGGAATGTTCAACACATTATCAATCGCTCCAAGCCGTGAGGACAAATGGGTTTCTCACTACCACACCCTATTAAACCCTACACAAGTGGATGCATTTAGCGTTTTGTAGCAGAAAATTTACACTTTACATTTTAACAACAAATGGTTGGCATAAATTCCATTTAAGATTCAAGAAAAAACCTAATAGGTACTCTGATGAGATTGTGCAGTAAAGTGGAATCATGGTCGATAACTAATATTAGTAAAAAGCTTCAAATAAGGCCTATTCCTCACATAAGTCGCTATATCCTCAACCATTAAGACTGCCGTTGCCAAAATCTCCACAACATCTGCAAAAATGCTGAAACCCACATCGCCAAAGCTGCCGATTTTTACCAAGCCGTGTTTCTTGAGCTTTCTTTTAGTCCACACCAGCAGAGCAGCATCATGCAGTAAGACATTAGGCCTATAACAATACCCAAAATGATGATTTCTGCAAGCCATCCTGTTTTCATAAAAGTGAAGGCCTATAACAATGGCGATCAATATATTGCTGAAAGAGACAACTTACTTCAACTGATTTGGTAATAGCCGAGCTTGTTCCCAATTCCCAAACCATTATTGTGAAAATGAGATCATACCCTGAGCTAACACAAACTTGCTACACAAGCAACCGCCTTACCACGGATGCCATTTGATGTTAAGTCTGTTCCTGCTATTGACATGTGCGGCTAAGATTGCTCTCATGGTCGTCCTGTACCGTCGACACCCTAACATATTGTTGTGAAAATGGAAATAAAGTTGATCTGTACTAATTTGCCTCTTACAGCAACGGAAGCTTGTGGTGGAAAGAAAATCGGGTGAGGGTGCCTCAGCTGGGAATTGAGATGAATTTTCTTATTTCATACTTGTCTTCTGTATGGACATTCAAAGGAAAATTTTCTTAGCCGAGTTTCTTGTGAAACAGTGGTGACATTAATGGTTGAGATTTGTGATGAGATATAGGACAGCACAGCTACAGTTAAACAATTAGTTGTTTTGGTTCTCTGATCTTTTCTGTTGGATGGGCTGATTGGAAAGTTTAATGATGGTATGTGTGGGGCCAGTAAAACAAGCGTCAGAGTACGAGGTGTGGTTCCTGTTACTGTTATGTAAACTAGCACTTGCACCCATAGGAGTTCAAGGAATACGCCGATAGGAACAACCCAGACTTTAGAGACAATTCCGAGCATTATAATGCTCACATATAAATATAAAAGCCTATCGGTTAATTATTTGATTGCTTAATTCTCTCTTGCATAAGTACCTTGTCTTCTGTGTATAATAATATATTTACGCTGAGAATATGAAAAGTCTTGCAGCATAGTCTCTTTAAATTAATTCATGTGAGCATATCAAATATTCTAACTGCAAGTAATTTATAAATGCCAACAAATTGGAAGATATCTCTCGGCGTACTCTACATATATTTTTTTAAATATAAATATACTAGTTGGCATGCAGCAATAATAAAGACTAGCACTTGCACCCATAGGAGGTTCAAGGGATACACTGATAGGAAATTAAAGGCAATATTTTAAGTTCAGTTTATAAATATTAAGAATTAATGTTTTAATATTACATAATTGATTATATAACAATAAATTTATATATGCTTTCACTACAAATTTGTATTTTGATAAGTAATGGCATCTATTTATTCACCCATCTCAAGACTTGTGTATCAAGTAAGGTGATCCATTTTCCCAGATCCTTGACAGTCCCAAATATTTTCACAAGGTAATTCCATTGTAGAGGCTATTCATCCATGTTAACATGTGCTCAAGAGATTTACTAAAGATTTAATTTATAGAGTTGCAGAGTTCTAGTCATAGCAAATAACTGGGCTTGAACAATAGCTAGTCTTATGTTATGGAGATGGCAACCAAAGAAATCCAAATTTACCATTTCACTTTACTTCCCATTTGAGACTACACTTTGGATAGCTTAAGGGTCAACATCTAATTAAATCAAAAGTGGCTTAGAATTATATCTAGGTATGCTTAATAATAAACATAGGTTTAAGAGATATAAATAAAAATGTTTATGATTTCAATTACATTGAGCTACATTGAATAGATTGACCATCCAACATTCCCTTGTCTAATCACATAACAAGGCCAACAACAGTGACCATGTCTAGATTCCTTATATGTTGAATGAAGGACATGTATTAGCTTAAACACTTAAATTCATCCCAAAACTCTATTTGGAACACTGGCCTATTTTTACCAATCTCCTCAAAAGCATGTTATTCTCATCATCCCCACAATATTTTCAACATCGTAGCCCTAGCATGTTTTGCTTATTGATTGAAACCATATATAAGTTTTACAGCGCTTTGGCTCCAAGGCCACCACCTGAACATATGTTTGATGAAAATGACTTGCACAAATGGAGTAAGCTTCTCCTTCCATTTAGGTTTTAGCATATTAGCTAACCCACAAAAAAAAAGCAAGATCATCCCTCCCTCTAAAAAAACCCAACTGCCACAATGCTCCTAGATTCCCCTCTCAAACTCTTAAAAGATAGACTATTAACAATTACGTGCTACTCATTTAAATTACAATATCAACTAAATATTTTTCCTTTTTTTAGTAGTAGTAAGATATTATTAGTTTCACATAATATTATCAAAGGCTCTCTACTTTTAAAGGGATTATTAATTTGACTAGGTTTATTATAGATTAGTATTACTTGAGTTTTACTCTCCCAAATGCTGTAACACAAAAGTGTTAAAAAGTATTTTTCAAAAATTTGAAACAAATTTAATTTAAAATAATAATTAGAATAAAAAAGATCAAAGTTGGTCCACTCTCATCCTAACTTTAATTAACTTATATTTTTCACTTTGATTAATTTAAATAATAATTTTATATGATGCAAGTTACTTACAGACTAATCCTTCAAGATGTTTGCTCAGAAATATTCTACTCTTATATTCTTTCTTCTGACGGTTTAAAATTATCTAGCATGCCCCAAAAAAGCTATTATTTGCAATTTCAACAGAAAACTCCTAAAGGTCTTTTGAATTTCATTATCATAGGAGGTGTCCCAAATGTGCATCTAAAATATTATAAATGCCTAACATACTTTCTTTCATCTATAGGCATCAGAATCTCCATTTATATATTTTTAGGTCATGGTAGTTTGATTGTGTAGCAATTTTCCACTTCTCTTTTCCCTTTTGCACTAGAAACATACAAGATTTTGTTTCATGAAAGGTCACTATTCTTAACTATACTAAATTGTTATGGTAGTTAGTTGTCATATCCCTTATATGACATTTGCATTATATGCCTTGTGACTCTGTGTATCTAAGTGCCTACCTTATGATTTATGATTAATGAATGTATATAACTATTATGAGACTCTTCATACCTTTCCTATCATTATATGTATATGTATATACATATACATATACATACATACATAGACACACACACATAGATATATATATATATATATATATATATATATATATATATATATATATATATATATATATATATATAATCATAATAAACAAATATATATAATAATATATGTGATAATATATATTATTATATACATACATATATATATATATATATATATATACATATATATATATATATACATATATATATATATATATATATATAATAACAATATAATAAATATATTACAATGAGAAACGACCCCTTTAGGGAATCGGCTACTAGACAAATAATTATGAATGGACAAAAGTTACAGTGATTATTAAGAAGTGCAGTGCTTCATAAAGGTATGTCCCTTGTAGATAGCAAAAATGAAAAGTTATAATCGTTGGTAAAAAGAAAGTATAAAAAGAGAAAATTGATGCGCTGTTGGAGGACATCAGCATCGATCAAAAGGAACATTAAAAGACAATTGCATATTCAGTATCATCAATCATTCGATTAGGGATAACAATCTTCAGCAGTCAACAACACATAAAGTCTAAGTTGGAATAAAGGTAACAGCAACCAAGGTAATTATCCGCAGCAAGTAAGATTTATTTAATGTGTTTAATTCTTAATTATTGAGTTTTGTGGTATATATATATATATAATGTCAGGAATCCATGTGAATCATTTTGATGTAAGGAAATATCTTAAATATGTGAATCTAAGATGAACAATTGTACAAACACGAATATTTTACAATGGTATTCCAAATTTAAATAAGAATGTTCTATTCATGTTTTATGATGATAAATAATAAATTATGGGATATTAGCATAAGGGATCATATTTCCCATCACCTCTATTGATTCATCCTTAAAGGAATGATTAGGTACTTTAGGGAGGGGCAGTGTAATTCTGCCCATGTAAAGACCCCTAGGCTGGAACGTAGTTTCCCAAGGTTGGGTCTGGGTTGGTCTCCATGTGCCCTAAAGCCTAGTTCCTTGATGAAGAACAAGAGGGGAGATATGGATCTTGACTTATGATTAATATTTGTCCTAATAGTACAAAGGGATATTAGAATACAAGATCGTACTTCTGATTACTCTTATTACTTCATCCTTAAAGAAATGTTAGGTATTGTAAGGGAGGGGTAGTGTAATTCTGCCCGTGTAAGGACACCTAGGTTGGAACGTAGTTTCCCAAGGCTGGGTCTGGGTTGGTCTCCATGTGCTCTTAACATGTAAAGCCTAGTTCCTTGATGAAGAATAAGAGGGAAGAATATGAATCTTGAATTATGTTTAATATTTCGCTTAATATACTCATAGAATATAGTGTAGAATAGTCATCAATAGTGAATGACAATCATGAAATAAATAATCATTTAACAAGGAAATGATATATTTATATTATCATTGATCTTATTTGATCTTAACCATTAAAATTTATTGATCTCTAATGTTTCTAATGTCTCTTTGAGAATCACTTTGAGTATAGATTCAGGTTTAAGTGTTTCCACTAGAAAGGGGACATTACAAGTGGTATCAGAGAAATCATCTTTTCGTCCTGTGTATACTACATGTGCCTTACATGTATTCAAGTGTATACTTTGTGATTTATGTGTATTCAAAGGTTTACTTTATGACTTATGTGTATACTTGTAACATATGTTCATGTGAATACCTTGTGTATTACGTGTATTTATGTGTATGCTTCATACTCATGTGCATACTTGATGACCTTGGGATGGTGGATAGGTCCATGGTGTAGTACGGGATGCATTGAATCCCCTTCCCAATTGTCTGACAGTATACTTCATTCGAGTGTACTTGTATTCTAGTGTATACTCTATGACTTTGTAATTGTATTCAAGTGTATACTCTATGATTGTATTTGTATTTGAGTGTATACTCTATGATTTGTATTTGTATTTGAGTGTATACTCTATGATTTGTGATTGCATTTGTACTTTAGTGTATACTCTACAACCTTGTAATTGTATTTGAGTGTATACTCTATGATTTATAATTGTATTCGAGTGTATACTCTATGATTTGCATTTGTATTCGAGTGTATACTCTATGATTTGTAATTGTATTCGAGTGTATACTCTACGATTTGCATTTGTATTTGAGTGTATACTCTTTGATTTGTACTTGTATTCGAGTGTATACTCTATGATTTGCATTTGTATTCGAGTGTATACTCTATGATTTGTAATTTTATTGAAGTGTATACTCTATGATTTGCATTTGTATTCAAGTGTATACTCTATGATTTCTAATTGTATTCGAGTGTATACTCTATGATTTGCATTTGTATTCGAGTTTATACTCTATGACTTTGTACTCAAGAATATGTATTCAAGTGTATACTCTATAACTTTGTATTCAAGTGTAAACTTCACGACGATGTATTCGAGTGTATGCTCTATGAATTTGTATTTGTATACTTTGTGACTTTGTATTCAAGTGTATAATTCATGACTGTGTATCCGAGTGTATGTACTCTATGACTTTGTATTTGTATTCAAGTGTATACTCCATGACTTATATGTATTCAAATATATTTAGGTGTATACCTTGTGAATTATGTATTCAAGTGTATAAATTGTGGCTTATGTGTATTCAAGTGTATTCAAGTATATACCTTGTGGTTGTGTATTCATGCATCTTATGTATTTAAGTGTATACTTTACGACTTACATGTATGCTTTGTGACTTGATGTACTCGTACGTATGTCTCATGTATTATTCGCATATATGTTTCATGCTTCTTGTATATGCTCTATTTATACTTTATGTATCACATGTATTAATGTGTTACTTCATGTATATTCAACAAGATGTGTTATTATAATTACTTTATGCTTAAAAACTATGAGAATGTTAAAGATGTTGTCTTTCCAGTGGCTCAGGCTAGTTGGTTGCATGCTTGAGCTACTTGCTTGTCCACTTGAGCTACTTGCCTACTTGCTTGAGCTGGTTTCTTGCATTCTTGAGCTACTTGGTTGTCTACTTCAATGTTATTATGTAAATAAATGGCAATGCATGTAACGTACAATTGGTGTAATCACTTCTAAATTTAACATCTTGAGGAGATCATTCACCACCATTCGACCTTGAGGTGAAAAAGGGAAGAGCATTTCATCTAAGCAAGATATCCAGAACATCATTAAAGAATTCAATTGAGATTTAGGACCACTAAGGTATCATATCAACCTAGGAAGGTCAATCTCTTAAAATCCAAGACAACAAATTTGAGGGGACATAATAAAGACAACTAGGAACCGACAAATGGGGAGAAAGATCTTAAAAGAAATGTGGAAATTTATAATAGGATATGTTCATTGAACTTAAACAAGATCAAATGTACTCACTGATTGAAACAAAGATTAAACAATCAAACCCATATCATATGATCTACCTTGTAACCTATAACATTGATATAGTGAACTTCATCTTATTTTTCTACATGTAGCATCTAGGGTAGATCATTTCATCTGAGGATCTTCTTCTTTTAAGAGTAACACTTCATTCATGATTAAAGATCAAGGACATCATTATTAGGCACACATCAAGTTATACCAAATTTGTTACATAGGTCTATTTTAAATCACATTATGGGCCCATAACCCACAAATCCTAGGATCATTTTCACCTCTTAAACTTTGGGAAAAATTAAGATTGTTGAACTAGATGGATACTTTCCTGAGATATGATAATCATCTTAGTATTAACATGGGGAATATGTCAAATCTTTACAACAGGAGTAACAACATCCCATTGATATGGAAATTGGATATTAGTATCAATCTATAAATTCAAATTCTATGAAGTTTTCGCGAGTGATAATTGTTTGCTATGGAGTCTAAGACTTGGGAACATCCACTAATTTATATTTGTGGATTTTCTAGATTATAGCATGTCATTATTGAATCTATGATGATATACGTTGAAAATTGTTGGACTAAGAGTTATCAACACCTATAAGATATTTTTGAGTATACCCTCAATTTCAAGTTTTATCTGAATGATTAAGCGAAATTGATGCAGGAGCATCTAGTGGTGTAAGGGCAATCTTGCATCACCCAAAAAGATGTTGCTTCAAAATTATTACAGTTGTTTTCATTTATTTCCATAATTACTATTTCTAGTTCCATAATCTCGTGAATAATGATGTAGAACTTTCAGTTTTTTTCCAAACTACTAAAAATAGCAACCTGCTAGTTTTGGAAAGTTTACCTTCCATTTTAAGAAAGTTTGCATTTGGGCACGGATTGAAGTGAAAAATTACAGAAAGATACATAATGGAAATATAAGACCTTTGGCAAAGGAATCCGACAAAGATCATTTGTGAGATGAAAGATATTAAAATTTTTGTTTTCTAAAAAGCCCCTGAAATTTTTTGAAACGGGATATGAGGCACTAAAACATCCTATGACATCCCAAAAAGTTGATGGAAATCTATTTACAAATTTATGGTGTTATAGTTCACATCATAATCTTTCTGATGCTTAAAACGGTTCGTCAATCAGACACCCGGATCAAAAGTTATGCTTCCTGGAAATTGACCTACTTTTGGAGGGAGTTGCAAATTTTGAAATTTAGCTAGAGGCCACCAAAAAGTGCTCTTTATGACTATTTTGGGAACCCTGGGTAGTAGCAGAGTTAATGGAGAAAGTGTAGAGTCAAGAATAGGTGGGAAAATAGAAACCCTAGCTGATTTGGGGTTATAGAAGGCATAATATTCCAGAGCCTGGTGATGTGTAGCTATAGTGTGTTGCAGCTTGTGGAGGATTGAATCCTCTGATTGTAATAGAGCTTCTGTAATATAATGAGTTGCTCAAATCAATAAAAGAACATCTCTATTTTCTGTGTGTAATTTCTATTGTTATGTGTTTTATGATTTACCCCCTTTATCAAGTGGTATCAGAGCAAGGGTTCCTGAGTGTGTAGACAGATCGCCAACCACGAGGCAGTTTGCACTAGGACCTGAGGTTGTAGGTTTGCTGTGGAGATCAAGATGCCTCCACGAAGAAATCATATTGGAAGGAATGCTTTGATGGAGGAGGGTTTTAGAGCCCTACAAAGGCAAATTGATGCATTCCAAGAGGAGCTGCGAAGAGGGTTTGAGCCGAGAACAAGAGAAGAAAGTGAGGATGAAGCTGAAGAAGAGCTATCTGAGGAAGAACAAGAAGCTACAAGAGATCTTGTAGAAGTTAGGTTGTTGAGGGCCATTTCTAATATTGGAAAGAGGCCCAGGATTAAAGTTTCTACATATTCTAGAGATTTGAATCTAGAACAACTTATTGATTGGATCAATGACATGGAGGAGTATTTCGAGTATGAAGATGTGGAGGACCCAGATCGGGTCAAGTTTGCAAAAATAAAGTTGAAGGGTCATGCTAGTATTTGGTGGAAGGAGGTCCAATTATAGAGGAATAGAAGAGGAAAAGAAAAGATCACTAGATGGGATCGAATGGTGGAGAAACTGAAGAAGTAGTTCATTCCTGTGGACTATGAGATGGAGTTGTTGATGAAGCTGCAAGGATTGAAGCAAGGTAACAAGTCTATTAAGGAGTATACAGAGGAGTTTTATAAGATTACTATCAAGATAGGCCATGTAGAAGCCAATAAGGAGAAGGTAGCCTGTTACATTAATGGGTTGAGGCCAAGTATCCAAGAGGAACTGAGCGTGGTTAGAATGACCACCATAGAAGATGCATACTAGTTTTCCTTGAAGGTGGAAGAGAAGCTAATAAAATATTTGACACCAAGTAAAGGGGAAGAGGTCAAGGCGGAAGGATTGGTGGAAGACCCTATGGAGGCTATAATGAAAATCCAAAGAAAAATGAAGAAGCTGGCACCAGTCAAAATCAGAGGGGAGATAATACCTACCGACCTTATGACTAGAATAATGGTGAACAAAGAAGGGGAAGAGGGAGACCTGGGCAAGGACCTGGAAGAGGAGGTTTCAGAGGAACCTGTTTCCAATGTGGAGAAGGGCATTGAGCATACGAGTGTCTACAACATCTTGAGGAAGGACAAACAGAAGACCTGAAAGTAATGCATGAGTTGCACATGTAGATGAAGATACACATTCTGAGCATTCTAAAGATGTTGAAAGGGGAGAAACCCTAGTTGCCAGAAGAACCTTGTTGAATGAGGAGAAAGAACCAAATCAGAGGAAGAGTTTATTCTGTACAAGGTGCAAATGTGAAGGTAAGTGTTGTGATATTATTATTGATAGTGGAAGCACTGACAATCTTGTTTTAGAGGAGATGGTTTACAAGTTGAAGTTGACAAGAAAACACATCCACATTCATATCAGTTTGCATGGTTGCAGAAGAACCACTGAACTTTGGTCAATGAGCAGTGTTTAGTGAAGTTCAAGATTGGGGACTACCATGATGAGGTGCTGTGTGATATTATACCGATGGATGCATGTCATATTGTTGGGGAGGCTATGGCAATATGATAGGAGCATTGTCTATGATCGCCGTGCAAACACATATTTCCTAACAAAGGATGAAGTTCATCACAAGTTGAAGCCCTTGAAGGAGGTGGAGGAAAAGGTATGTAGTACTGCCATAATTTTCTTGGTAGATGGTAGAAAATTTTTGGAGGGTATGAAGCATGAGCATCATTGCTATGCATTGATTCCTAAGATTAGTTAAGAGAAATGTGAAGATGTACCAGCTGAAGTCTCAGAGATGCTGGAAGAATTTCAAGATATTGTCTTTGATAATGTACTAGAAGGTTTACCACCAATAAGGAAGATAAGTCATCAAATGGATTTGATACCAGGAGCCAATTTGTCGAATAATGCAGCCCACAGAATGACCCCTGCAGAGAATGAAGAGCTGAATAGACAAGTTCAAGAGTTGTTGAGGAAGGGATTGATAAGGGAGAGCCTAAGTCCATGTGCGGTACCTGTAGTACTAGTACCAAAGAAAGATGGAGAATGGAGGATGTGTACAGACTCTCGAGCCATCAATAAGATAATGATCAAGTATAGATTTCCATTGCCAAGAATGGATGACATTGTGGATTGTTTGAGTGGAGCCAAGTACTTCACGAAGATTGACTTGAAGAGTGGGTATCACCAAATCCATATCAGAGAAGGAGATGAATCAAAGATAGTCTTCAAGACAAAGGAAGGTTTGTATGAATGGTTAGTCATTCCATTTGGGCTAACCAATACACTGAGCACATTCATGCGGCTCATGAATGAGGTAATGAAAGAATTTTTGGGAAGTTTTGTTATTGTTTATTTGGATGATATTTTGATTTTTAGTAAGATTTGGGATGAGCATCTGATGCATATCAAAAGACTTCTAGAGAAGCTGAGGGAGGAGAAGTTGTTGATTAATTTGAAGAAATGTAGTTTTGCAAAGAAGGAGTTGGTATACCTAGGATTTGTTGTCTCAGAGGAAGGTCTTAAGATGGACCCAGAAAAAGTAAGGGCTATCACTGAATGGTCTACACCGAGGAGTGCTATAGAGGTAAGATCTTTTCATGGTTTGGCAATTTTTTATAGAAAGTTTATCAGGAACTTTAGTAGCATTTGTGCACCCCTAACTGAGACAATGAGAGGGGATAGAAAAGAGTTTAGATGGACCAAAGGAGCAGACAAAAGCTTTGATACATTGAAGCAAAAAGTCACAGAGCAACCTATTTTGGCACTTCCATATTTCATTAAGGTGTTTTAGTAGATTGTGATGCTAGTGGCAGTGCTATAGGAGCTATTTTGAGTCAAGAAGGTAAGCCCATTGCCTATTTTAGTGAGAAGCTTAATGATGCCAAGAAAAAGTATTTTGTTTATGATCAGAAATTTTATGCAATAGTTCAAGCTTTGAAGAAATCAAGACATTATTTGTTGCCAAAAGAGTTTGTTTTATATACTGATCATCAGGCTTTGCAGTACCTTAATAGTCAAGGAAAGTTAAATCAGAGGCACTTAAAATAGGTTGAGTTTTTGTAGAGTTATACTTTTGTTTTGAAGCACAGGAGTGGGAAGTCCAACAAAGTTGGAGATGCTTTGAGTAGAAGGCAAAATTTGTTAACATAAATGAAGATAGAGGTTGTTGGGTTTGATGAGCTCAAAAGTTTGTATCCAGAAGACCCAGATTTTGTAGAGGCTTGGAAAGCTTGTTTGGAACCTATTACTTTGGATAGGAAAAAATGGTTGGATTTCATAATCCAAGATGGCATGTTGTTTAAAGGAAGCCAGTTGTGCGTTCTGAGTTCCATGAGAGAAACCCTGATTAAGGAGAAGCATAGCGGGGGATTGGCTGGACATTTTGGATGAGATAAGACCATTTCTATTGTTGTTGAGAATTATTATTGGCCACAGTTGCAGCAGGATGTGAAGAAATTTGTGCAGAGTTGCAGAGTATGTCAGATGGCAAAAGGAACAAGTCAAAATACAAGGCTATATCAGCCATTACCTATACCGGAGAAGCCATGGGATGATATTAGTATGGATTTTGTTCTTGGTTTACCAAGGACATAGAGAGGGCATGATTCCATTTTTGTGGTGGTGGATAGATTCTCAAAGATGGCACATTTCATTTCTTGCAAGAAGACTAATGATGTTGTTCATATTGCTAAATTATTTTTTAGAGAGGTGGTGAGAATACACGATCTACCAAAGAGCATAGATTCAAATCGAGATACCAAGTTTGTTGGTTATTTCTGGAGGACATTGTGGAAGAAGTTGAAGATAGATTTGAAGTTCAGTTCTACACAGCATCCACAGACTAATGGACAGACTGAAGTGGTGAATAGGAGTTTGGGTAACCTGATACGATGCTTAGTAGGAGATAAGCCCAAGGGATGGGATTTGATTTTACCACAGATAGAATTTGCTTACAACAATTCTGTCAATAGGAGTATTGGTAAATCACCATTCTAGATTGTATATGACAATAGCCCAAGAAATGCTTCTAAGTTAAGGAAGCTAGACAAAGGAGAAAAGACAAGTGCTGAAGCTGAAGACTTTGCAGAACATATGAAGAATTTGCATGAAGAGGTGAGAAAGCACATTAATAAGATGAATATTTAGTACAAGGCTAAGGTAGATTAGAAGAGGAGATATAAGGAGTTCCAAGTAGGAGATGAAGTCATGGTTCACTTGAGAAAAGAAAGGTTGCCAATTGGAACATACAATAAGTTGAAAATGAAGAAATTTGGACTGTGCAAAATCTTAAAGAAGCATGATTCAGGAAATGCATATAAGGTAGAGATGCCGAGTGGGATCAATATTTCCCCTATTTTCAACATTGCTGATTTATCAGAATATCATGAAGGTGGAACAGAGGATGGACCAACAGAAGAATAGTGGAGTATTCCAGCATCTACTTCAACGAAGGAGATAGAGGAGATCTTGGATAGCCATGTGGGAAGAAGTACTCGGAATAGGCAATATGAAGAATATCTGGTGAAATGAAAAGGAAGGCTTGTTGAAGATTCTTCTTGGTTGTCTAAGGCAGAGGTTGATTGTTTGGGTTTTCCTCAAACAAACACCTAAGACGTGACAAGGTCACTTCTCAAATTACCCTGGGTGTCTGATGCAGGAGCATCCAGTGGTGTAAGGGCAATCTTGCATCACCCGAAAATATGTTGCTTCAAAATTATTGCAGTTGTTTTTATTTCTTTCCATAATTAGTGTTTCTTGTTCCATAATCTCTTGAATAATGATGTAGGACTTTCAGTTTTTTCTAAACTGCTAAAAATAACAACCTGCCAGTTTTAGAAAGTTTACCTACCATTTTAGGAAAGTTAGCATTTGGGTATGAATTGAAGGAAAAACTTACAAAAAGATACATAACAAAAATATAAGACCTTTGGCAAAGGAATCAGACAAAGATCATTTGTGAGCTGAAAGATATTAAAGTTTTTGTTTTCTGAAAAGCCCCTGAAAATTTTTGAAACGGGATATGAGGCACTAAAACATCCCAAAAAGTTGACAGAAATCTATTTACAAATTTCTAGCGTGATAGTTCACATCATGAGCTTTCCAGCGTTTAAAACGGTTCGTCAATCAAACACCTGGATCAAAAGTTATGCTTCCCGGAAGTTGACCTACTTTTGGAGGGAGTTGCAAATTTTAAAATTTAGCTAGAGGCTGCCAAAAAGTGCTATTTATGACTATTTTGGGAACCCTAGGTGGTAGTAGAGTTAAGGGAGAAAGTGTAGAGTCAAGAATAGGTGGGAAAATAGAAACCCTAACTGATTTGGGGTTACAGAAGGAAGAAGATTCTAGAGCCTAGTGATGTGTAGCTATAGTGTGTTGCATCCTGTGGAGGATTGAATCCTTTGATTGTAATAGAGCTTCTGTAATGTAACGAGTTGCCCAGATCAATAAAAGAACATCTCTATTTTCTGTGTGCAATTTCTATTGTTATGTGTTTTATGATTTACCCCCTTCATCAGAAATAAAATATACTTACTCTTAGTTGATAATATAGAGAAAAAGGGTACAAACCATAGTAAAGGACCTTGTTATTCACAGCACTTCCAAAGAAAAATGCAAAATTATTTCTATTATTATGGATTTCCACAAAGTTAATGAGGAATTTGTATCATTACGATGATCAAATGAAGGAAACTTGTCTTAAGTAACCAAATCTTGCCAATTTCCAACTCATGATTTGGTTGACCTTATTGGTAGTCAAGTTGATGTAAAACACTAATCAACAATTCTTTGAGGGCAATCAATATTGATTTGGGATCCTAGTGACTTCAAGAGATCTTTAAATATCCCAATCTGAGATTGCTTGAGGACAAGAAAGAGAGAGGAGATATAGAAATAAAGAGGGAGAGAGAAATAAAGAGAGATGGTAAGAAAGAGAGAGAGATAGAGAAAGAAGAGAGAAAGAGAGAAGGGGAGATAGAAAAACATATATAAAGATAGAGAGATAGAGAAGAGAAAGAGACATATATAAATATAGAAAGAAAGAGAGAGGAGATAGGATGCCATATTTTTGTTTTGAAGCCTATTTATCTAAAGGAGATCAATATTCTTTATTTGTTCTCTAGAATTAGGGGTGCATAAGTTTCTTTGCATCATTTGGGTATACCAGTCAATTATGATGTCTCTACAAAAAATAGAGGTGGAAGAGATAGAAAGGTATGAATAGAGAAGTGGAGAGTGATATAGAAATAGAGAAGGGGAGAGAGAGAGAGAGAGAGAGAGAGAGAGAGAGAGAGAGAGAGAGAGAGAGAGAGAGAGAGAGAGAGAGAGAGAGAGAGAGAGAGAGAGAGCTTAGATTGATAGAGAGGAAGTGAGAGAGAGAGAGGGGAAAGGGAGATAAAGATATTAAAGAGAGATAAAGAGAAATAGAGAGCAAGATATTAAAATCTACTAACAAGTAATTGCAATACCTCATTGTTGTGGCCCAAAACACAAGATTGGATTATATGCTTTACAACGCAAACGACCTTCCATTGCTGTAAGAGGCAAATTAGTACGAATCAACTTTATTTCCATTTTCACAACAATATGTTAGGGTGTCGACTAGGGTTTAAATTTGATGGCCGTATAGCTATATGTAAGCATTTTTTCTGTAGAATACAATCAATATTTTAAAAAGATTGTATCACATGAAGGGAGAGATTTTGAACAAACTATCAAAATTTATATAGAATTATGATTATATATAAATTTGGTTTATATATAATTTTTCTTAAACTAAGATATGTCATAGTATCTTAAGGGCACCTTTGAATGGATACCTATCATTAAAAAATTCCTTGATAGGTAGGGTTGATTGTCAAATTTAGGCCCTGGTGTCGACGGTACAGGGCAACCATGAGAGCAATCTTAGCCGCACATGTCAATAGTAGGAACAATGTTAACATCAAATGGCATCCATGGTAAGGTGGTTGCTTGTGTAGCAAGTTTGTGTTAGCTTAGGGTATGATCTCATTTTTGCAATAATGGTTTGGGATTTGGGAACAAGCTCGGCTATTACCAAATTAGTTGAAGTAAGTTGTCTCTTTCAGCAATATATTGATCACCATTGTTATAGGCCTTCACTTTTATGAAAATAGGATGGCTTGTAGAAATCATCATTTTGGGTATTGCTATAGGCCTAATGTCTTACTGCATGATGCTTCTTTGTTGGTGTGGACTAAAAGAAAGATCGAGAAAGACGGCTTGGTAAAAATTGACAGCTTTGGCGATGTGGGTTTAAGCATTTTTGCAGATGTTGTGGAGATTTTGGCAACGACGGTCTTAATGGTTGAAGATATGGTGACTTATGTGAGGAATAGGCCTTGTTTGAAGCTTTTTACTAATATTAGTTATCAACCATAATTCCACTTTACTGCAGAGGTCTGGTGGTAGAACACTCTTTGATCTTGAAGTTCTTCCTTGTTTTCTTCCCATTCTGACATTCCTTGTAAGTTGCATTGATAGGCTTTGTAATTCTTGGTAGATCCCTCACAGCTTGAGTAGAGTTGATCCTCACTAGACTATCAAAATAAGTGTGACACATTCTTCTATGCCATAGCCAACTTTTATTAACCTGAGTCATGAAGTACATGCCATTAGCACCTTTGATTTGATATATATTTCCTTTTGTCCTTGTCCCTATAGTAACTAGAGTTTGAAATTTTCTTTTCTAATTTCACAGCCACCATCCTAAATGATTCCACTTTACTGCAGAGGTCTGGTGGTAGAACACTCTTTGATCTTGAAGTTCTTCCTTGTTTTCTTCCCATTCTGACATTCCTTGTAGGTTGCATTGATAGGCTTTGTAATTCTTGGTAGATCCCTCACAGCTTGAGTAGAGTTGATCCTCACTAGACTGTCAAAATTGATGTGACACATTCTTCTATGTCATAGCCAACTTTTATTAACCTAAGTCATGAAGTACATGCCATTAGCACCTTTGATTTGATATATATTTCCTTTTGTCCTTGTCCCTATAGTAACTAGAGTTTGAAATTTTCTTTTCTAATTTCACAGCCACCATCCTAAAATACAAGGTTATATCCTCTGCTAGACATTTGTCCTACACTTAGAAGATTATGCTAGAGGACCTTGACATAGAGAACATCTTCTATATTATGCTTGCCATCAAAACTAATTGAACCTTTTCCACAGATCTTAGTAGATGCATCATCTCCAAAATTAACAAAACCTCCATCAAACTTTTCAAGCTTCACAAACTTATTATTATCTCCTGTGATATGATTTGAACACCCACTATCAATTAACTAGTGATTCTCCTCTTCTCTTTCATGGAAAGCAATTACCAAAGCTCCTTTGATATTGTGCTCTATTTCTAGAGCAATTTCCTTCATACTCCTTTCAGAATTAGTTCCAACATTCAAAGCCATAAACAAGCATTCATTGATTTCATCATTAGGATAATCAGACTCATCATCACATATAATCTCATCTTCTTTAACATAATAACTTATCTTGAATTATTTACCTTTATTATCCTTGTATTTGTTATTTGAAATTTTGATTAGAGATTTTGAAGCATAATGACCTATCTTTCCACAGCTGAAACATTTGAAGGGTAACTTACCTCTATATTTTCCAGAGTCCTTTTTTAGTCTTCTAACAAAATTTACTTCCACTTCATCAAATTTATCAGGATTTGATTCAACATTCTTTCCTATCTTTCTATCCTTAAATTTAGTTTCTTTTCTTGTATCATCTTGATCAAATTCTCTTATCTCAAAAGTAGTTAGAGTACCAAACATCTGATCCCTGGTATACTGATCTAAATATTGAGTTTCTTCAATAGCATAAAATTTAGCATTATAATAGTTAGGAAGAGTTCTTAGTACCTTCTTTACCACTTCACTTTCCTCCAACTTTCCACCAAGACCATTGATGGAGTTGACAACTCATCCACTCTCTGCATGTAGCTTGCAATATTTTCATCTTCTGACATATTTAGGGTTTTAAACTTGGTCTTCAAAATCCGCATCTTTGCTTGCTTGACCTTATCATCTCCTTCATAGGTACTTTTCAGCTTCTTCCAGATCTCATGAGCAGTTTTGCAACTCATCACCTTCACTAATTCAAAATCAAAGAGACTGTTAAGAAGAGCACTCCTTGCCTTGTCATTGTTCTCATATTCTTTAATCTCATCTTCATCATTTGGACCATTAGGAGGTATAGTATACTCTTTACAAACTATATTCCATATGCCATATCTAAGTGAGACAAGAAAGTTTTCCATTCTAATCTTCCAAAAAGCATAATTTGTTCCATCAAACACTAGAACCTCCATACCTTTCCTGTGCACCATCCGGATCTACCCCAAGAGGTTTGGCTTCTTCAGGGAACTTGGCTCTGATACTGATTGTTAGAATGCATAGGACAACTAAGAGGGGAGGGGGTGAATCAATTGTCTATTAAAACATTAAACCCTCAAAGCAATTCCAAACATCAACCACTTATTATGAATTAGCAGAATGTAAACATATGAAGCATCAATGCAAACACATTCAAACACATAAGAACACCAAATTTACATGGAAAACCCAAGAAGGGAAAAACCACGGTGAGAATTAGCTCACATATATATGAATAAAAAAACTGAAATCAAAAAAGGTTTACTGCCAAGGGCTCACTACCCAGAAGAAAAGCTCACTACCAAAAGAAAGGCTCAATGCTAAGGGCTCACTATCTAGAAGAGAGAAGAAAGAAGAAGACTGTTAAAGAGAGATTCACTATATCAAAGCAACATGAGAAATCCACCACTGGCACTCCTTTCCATCCACAACCTTTGGCTCACTGCCTCCAGCAACTTCTGGCACACATAAATGTAGACACCTTCGTCTCACTGCATTTCAAAGTCATAAGAATTTAAGCTCACACACAACTCACTACCCTTGATTCACATTCACATTCTCTTCTCTACTTTTATCTACTTAACTTCTTTTGCATTTATACCATCTTCAATCGAGACCTATCTGAATTAGGTCAGTCCTAATGAAGCGTGTACACCTCAAACATGCAACACCAATTAGGTCAGCACTAAACACTTCCATGGTGGAAAGAAGTGAAAGTGTACCACATCAAGGGTTAACTCTAACTTAAATCTATATCACCAAGCTGCTCAACACATCCACAATCCATGAGGTACCTCTGCAAATGGCACTAGCAAGCTAGGTCAGCCAAACCTGAGCTAATGACCACATCCACACTTCTTCATGTCCAAAAACATCATGCAGACCAAAGAGAGACACTCCACAACATTTACACACATTTCCATAACATCCAACACCATCAAAATTTCTTGCAACACTTTTGCAACCTCCTCAAACAAAGAATGTCTTCAATCTACACATCAAGACCCACTGCCTCTGAACACCAACACAATAACTAAACTTGTGGAGCAACCCATCACTAGAAACTTCAAGGGTAGGTAGATATAGACTATATAAGCACATTCCCAAATCCATAGAACAAGAAACCTCAATGCAGAGAAATGTAGAGCAATCTCATTCTCCCAGATAGTCTTCTACATAGGCAAACACTCTGTAAAACACATCTTTCACTTCTGTATGATTCAAAAATTAAAACTCTAGATATAGCACCTATGAACACCTCTGATCAACACTTCCAAACTGCACAATCATATCTTCAACTAAGAATAAATGTGAAGCACAATACTGAGAGCACCTCTGTCACACTGCACACCTTTTAATCAAATTTTCTCAAAACCACTTGGAAACCAAGTGAAACATCTGCTGGAGGTTGACATCAATGACAACACTAGCAAGTTTCCAACAAAAAAGTATCAACTGCAACAAATGTGAGCAAGTTAGAAGTTGTACATGCACAAAAGTAGGCAATATGAGTGATGATATTAGATTTACCATACAATCCATTCAATTTTTCTCTTGGGATGTGAAACCAAGTTTAAAACCCATTGAATATGCAAAAGTGTGGTCCCATGTTACAAAAGAGAAGTATTTAAAAAATGATTCTTCTCAAGTTTAGAACATTTGAGACTATTTAATGAAAAACCAAATTGAAGATTGTTTAGAAAGCACAATATTTGGTAAGGGATCCACCAAAAGAGAATAAAAAATAGTAATAGAAACATAGATTTGAGAGGAAATCATTGTCCTATCAAGTGTTTTAATCACTCTCTTAGATCCATGGTAAAGGTTCGACCACATGTACCAAATAATGGAATATTTGTGGTAGTATATATTGGTGTCATAGGCCAACTTTATTGAGAATATAGAACCATGCCTCTCTCTCACTCTCTCTCTAGTTATCCATCACATGTGGAAATTACCTTACTTGTGAGATGCCACATCAACCATATTAAAGTTGCCACATAGGACTCGTTGCACATTTAACAATTCATCAACAAGCTAAGACCAAAGTTGTACCTTGTGTACCATATCATTCAAGACATAGATTAATCATGCCTAGAGATTAGTTTTAAATTTTTAAAAGGAATCAAAGTCATCCCAATTGAAAGAGTCAGATTGTAATGACCTCTAGAATTTTTTCATTAAATATTTATCATTAAAATTGAATACATATAGCTAAATATTTTTTGTTAAAAACATTAAATAACTCATTCTATATTATGAAAAACAACAAGTGCCACTTAGAAAATTTAAACCCATACAATTAGGTTCAAACAAGACATGTTCTAAAGAAAACACACAATCCCTACAACCTATTCATCTAATTTCATTGACTTTGATTGCCTAAATGTCCCTATTGAGTAATCACGATCATGTAGTTCTCCTAGAGGACTATTTTAATTATTGTTGACAATACATTGATCATATAAATTTATCATCTTTGTTGAGGTACAAATGGATATTACCAAAAATAACTATAGTGTGATTTCAACTCAAAACTATTTGATTGTGCCAACAATGGATGCAATCTTACAAAATGCTTCATTTGTGTTCAACATAATGTTGCTAAGAGCCATATTTTACATTTTTAAACTCATATATAGAATTAAATACACTAAAATGTTAAGTTAGGTAGGTGAATTCTCAAGGAGGATTTTATTAATTCCGCAAGTGCCCTAATCCTTCTAGACTAAACAATTTTGACAAAGTTAGTTAAGAGACCTAAGAGCAAAAAAAGCTAAATTTTTGGCATTGTGGTTCGTAGAATCTTTGGTTCCTAGGAATGTTGCATTTGGACCTACATCTAGATGTTAGGTTCCTCCAAAATAACCCATCTCAATTTTTTTTAATCAAAATTGTTTGACCATGCCAACAATAGATGCATTCTTATAAAATGCCTCATTTGCATTCAACATAATGTTGACAATAGCCATATTTTATGTTTTTTCAACTCATGAGATTGAACTGACTACACTACAACATCAAGGTGGGTAAGTGAATACTAGAGGAGGCCCAAATCTTTCCACAAGTGTCTTAACTCTTCTAGGCTACACAGTTTGAGCAAAGTCTCTTAAGAGACTTAAGAGTAAAAAAAATCAAGCTTTGTTAGAGTGGTTCTCAAAATCTATGGCACCTAAGAATGTTTTGTGTAGACCTATAACTATATGTCTAGTATGTCCACAATAACCTCTCTCCATTTTTTCAACTTAAAACCATTTGATCGTGATAACACTGAATGCATTCTTACAAAATGCCTCTTTTGCATTCAACATAATGTTGCCAAGAGCCATATTTTATGTTTTCAACTCAAGGGATTGAACTGACTACACCAAAACATCAAGGTGGCTAAGTGAATTCTATAGGATACCATGTTTCATTCCCCAAGTGTCCCAATTCTTTCAGGATACATGGTTCTAGTAAAGTCTCTTAAAAGACCTAAGAGCAAAAAACTACCAAACTTTGATAGAGTGGTTCTCAAAATCTTTGACACCTATGTGTTGCAAGTATGGGCCTAACCAGTGTTGTCATTGATATCAACATTCTCCTGTTGCATTGATGTCAAGGATTGGATGAGCTGTATGCTGAGGATATTGAGAAAATTAGTCCTATCAGAAATAGAGAAGAACAGTAAAGACAATGGAGCTCTATGAAGTGAAGATCCTAGCTAGATGAAGATCACAAAATGCGCTTCAAAGGGTTTGTATATATGTGTCTAAAGATGATCCAGTCAAGATTTGAGAGATTTGCATGAAGAAATGGAGAAGTTATGGCCATATGAGTAAAACTAGTTTTGGCAGCTGTTTAGAGGTGACATAGTGACACAAATAGGTCTGGTAAGATCTGAAAATACAATATCTTGTTCTGCAGATCTGGTGGCATGTTTAGGAAGCTAATGTGAACTGACAACTCAATTGGTTCATGGTATGGAGATCTGCAAGCATTTATTCTAATGAAATATTGATGACAGACTGTGTTCTTGAGGTTCTAGATGGAGATGCGAATGATTTCAATAAGCAAAAGTGGTATGGATGTTCTTGGTGATTCAGGCAAGCTTGTGAGGGTCTTTAGGTTGTGTCCAGTTCATGTTAGCGGTCCGCATTAAAGATTGAGCTTGTAATTTGAAGATTTTCTTTCGGGTGATGGTGTTCTTCCTAATCTTGGCTGACCGAATGTTTTACACATCTTGCGGATGATCTTGAAGATGTTTTGTGAAGCATGGCTTGTTCCTCAAGGAAGATTGAAGTCCTAGACATGTGTGGCTGACAGTGTGGTGATACGCATGAAGTCTTTGTAACAAATCAAGTTGTATTTTTGTAACTGCTCTATAATAAAATAAAGTATGTTGTGCCGACTTTGATAATCATTCCAAAGTTGATGTCATGTATAAATAAGAATTATGAAGTCATTTCAAAATATATTGGTTAAGATGAGAGAGGTGTAGAGAGGAGAAGAGCGAAAAATAGAGTAGAAGTATTGAGCTTAAATGGAACTATCCCAAGCATGGTGAAGATACTAATCTCCAGTTCAAGTATGTAATATTTATATTATTCTATAGACAGTGTGTCTCCTGTAGGCAGTGGGCCTCTTGTGAGTAGTGTGCTCAGGCAGTGAGCCCTAATTGGCAAGTGCCATCTTTCTCTTATTCTTTTAACAAAGAATACATCTTGGGTTAGTCACCCCGTGGTTTTTCCCTTAACTGGGATTTTCACGTTAAAATATTGGTGTCATATGTGTTGAATTTATTTCTGCTCTTAAATTATTGTATTATGCTTCCATGATAGAATCATTATTATGCTGTAGAAATACATGTAGGCTTTAAGTGTTTAAAGAACATAAATTCTTGTAACAACTGATTCACCCCCCCTCTTAGTTGTTTATCCTAAAACCAACAATTGGTATCAGAGCTAAGTTGCTAAAAAAGGCTTAACCACTTGAGGAGATCCAGGATGTCTTCCTACAAGAAGGATAGTTCAAGGTTTGATGGAACAAATTACACTCTTTGGAAAAGCCACATGGAATGTCACTTGCAATGTATGGGAATGCAATTTTGGACCATGACTACAAAGAAGTATGTTCCTCCAATGGTCCGGCAACTACAGATGAAATCAAAGATGCTAAAGATAATCTTCAAGCTAAAGAAGCCTTACTAAATGCCTTATCTAATTTAGAGTTGACAAATGTTATGGATTTAAAAACTGTATATGAAATTTGATCAAAGCTGGCACTTCTGCATGAAGGAGACAAATATGTTAAATGTGCCAAGCTATAAAGCCTGAAAGGAAAATTCAAAAATCTCAAGATGAATGAAGATGAGAATATCACTACAATTATGTCAAAAGTAAATGATCTTGTTTGTGGCATTAGATGTGCTAGTGGAACCTTGGATGAAGATGAGATTGTTACCAAAGTCCTCAGATCCTTACCTCCTTTTTACAAACACAAGGTTGCTGCTATTGAGGAATTCAGATCTTTATCAAATATCACAAGAGATCAATTGGTTGGAAAATTAGCTGCATTTGAATTGGTTGAGTTTGGAGATGCACCCCCCAAGACTGAATCTGCATTCAAAGCTAGTGCCTCTATAAAAGGGAAAAAAAGATATGATCCAGGAGAAAACTCCTCAAAGATACCATCCTAGTATGAAAAAGCAAGAAAAGATCTAGAAGAAGATGAGGCAGAAGCTGCTCAACTTGAAGCCCTTATTGCAAAAAGACTGCCAAGAGGATTTGGTAAGTATGAAATACAATTTCCCTTCAAATGTTTAAACTGCAACAAGATTAGTCATTTTGCCTCAAGGTGTCCAAAAAGATTTTCAAGGACAAATCCAAATAGATCAAGATTCCAAAAGAAATGTTACTATGTTCATGAAGATGATGATGATGAAGGAGTAACAGATGATGAATCAAAGATAGAAAATAAATCTGGAAGTGACAGGGTGTTTATTTCCATCAAGGAAGAAGATGTAATGCCCATTGAATCTGTGAATCATAAACAGGTAGAAAGAGCTCTGGCTTCTCAAGTTGAGGAAAAGGATGAATGGGTCATTGACAGTGGATGCTCCCACCATATGACTGGTGTCAAAAATAAGTTCATAGATATGGAAAGATATGAAGGAGGAGTTGTAAAATTTGGTGATGATTCTACTGGTAGAATCAAAGGCAGAGGAACTATTTCCTTTGATGGAAAGAACAAAACCAGTAATGTACTATATGTTGAAGGTCTGAAGCATAATCTTCTTAGTGTTGGGTAGTTGGTGGACAAAGGTTATGATCTCTGATTCAAAAATGGAAAATGTAAGATCTTTGAAAGTTCTGGAATAGAGATTGCATCCAATACTCAAATAAAGGTGTTACCTTTTGAGTCGCCCTTGTTTATTCATTTATCGGTAATTTTTCCTAAGAAAAAGTCGGTTTACCGTATTGTGTTTTTGGTCATATTTGCGCTTTGTAAATCGACTCTTAGTCCTTCATTTTTTTTACCCGTGTGTTGTCTTTGTATAAAAGGTTTGAACCTTTGAACCTGAAACATTCTCAAAGTTCAAGGTTCAATGGTTCAATATGTCTCAAGTTTCACATAAAGCAAGCTATCTTACTGTTTGTCTTAAGCGTCTTTATACTTTCGGGTTGAACTTGAACCTTCCGCGCGTACCCTGTAGCGGGGTTCAAGGTTCAAGGTTCAATAGTTCACTGTTTATAATTGGCAACCTTTTACCGAAGCCGTGTAACTTTTTGTTGGTCCACATAACCCTTGCGTCGTTGAACCTTCATATTAAACCGCGTCTTCATAAGTTCAACGGTTCAAAGTTCAAGTCTCTATTTCGGTAAGTCAATCTTTGCCTGCCTACTAAGTCCAATTGACATGCTTGAACCATCACATTGAACCATCGTGTTGAACCATGTCCCATAGGTTCAATGGTTCAATAAGTTCGAAGATTTGGCAATTTTGGTCCCATTGGCTCTTGCAGCTTTCTAAGTCAAACTTAGCGGGAAAGTTGGAGGAAATTTTGTCAGAAGCCCATCATGAAACAGAAAGCTCTAATTTGGCGGAGACTATGGATAATCATTGTACATCATGATGGCGCACGGACATTACTTGCTATTAATGAAGAAATCAGAGTTCACGTCTTTTCGAATATTTTTGGCACGTATTGTTCCAAGCGATGATTATTCATTCTGGTAAGCACCATTATTAACCAAGAACAAGCTAATTTTAGCAAGAAAATATACTGTGCATTGCAGAGAAGGATAGCGCTGGAAGTGTAAGGCTCTCGTTTTTCAAGTTTTTGTAGTGAATTCAAATATCCTGAAGGTGAGTCCTGTTTTCCCTGTGCTATTTTGAATTCTTATACTGGAAAAAAGAGCCTCTGGAATTTCTGTTATTTTTGAAATTCAAAGCGTCTTATTATAATCGTCCAAATATGTCTTTGAAATCTACATGTTTGGGAGACAAACATGGCCCTGGTCTCACTTACTCTCACTCAGAATTTGGGGATACTGCACTAGTTCAATATGATTTAGAGGATTTCATAGGAAGAACTAGAAATCCTGTCCAAACCCCCACAATGAAGAAAATTGTGGACAGTGGTTTAGTTGAAGCCACAACCTTTCCTCAAGCTATATTCTACCCAGAGTTGGTTCAAGAGTGTATAAACAGATATGATCCCCAACACAGGTGTGTCAGAAAAGCAAACGGGGGTGTGTTATTTCACGTTGACAGACAAACCCTCATGTCTGTGATGAAGATACCACCTAAGGAGGCGTATTCTAATCTTGACATTACCTCCTCCAATGGGTATTTCTCAGAAAAGAGACCAACGTACAGAAGTGTAATAGCAAGAAATTGGCTGCTAAAATTTCAAAAAGGCGGTTCAAGGCTGCCCAGACCCCTTACTAGAGATCATTTAATACAGGAAGTAAGGGATATTGTGGTGTTATTGAACAGATTGAGAGGCAATCAACATGCCTATTACTGGGAAGACTGGATGTACTTTTTTATACAAGTCATCCTTCAGGGTGAACAATATTTGGATTGGGCTGAGATAGTAGCTGACTGTCTGCATCAGAGTTTAAATAATCGTCTGGGTAACAGGGATTTCTTTGTCTTCTTATCTGTTTTACTGTTTAGCATCCACAAGAGATTGGTTTGATCTGCCTCATGAGCCTTTAGATGAGAGCAGCAAAATTTATCAATATTACTCACAGTTGCAAAGAAGAAATTGTTATGAAAATTCTAAAAGAATTAATGATGTCTTTACTGGAAAAATGACCTATGAACTGGCAGGCAATCCAGGTAAGAGACTGACCAGTGAAGCAATGCAACTGATCAGTATCTACGGTAGCTTTTTCATCCAGTTTTCTGAATTCACTTATATCAGAGTTGGAGGGTTTGATGGTGAACCCCTGAAGTTGCCTAGATATGTATTCGATCGTTTTGTATTGATGGAGGTATGTCGGCAATTGGCACATGTTGATAACAAATTCCCATCAAAAAAGGGTTGTGGTATTGCTTTTCCTATTGAACTTGGGCATCATTCATGCCATTCAAAATCCGATGCCTTAAATCTGGAGGTGAACCTCAAAAGGTTCAATTTTCAACTTTTCACTGCCAGGGTTCAATTTGATAGTAAATGTTTTGTTAAAGATAACCTAGATTCCGGGACAGGGCACTTGCATCTTCCTAAGCTGGAGGATTACTGGGAGGACTGCCTAGATGAGTTCGAAGTGAGGAGAAGGTTATGGTGCAGATTTTCTTTGGGGCAAATAATTACCCTTAATCTAAACATGGATGTTTCTGGAATTTTTGTTGATGATGAACAAGTGGTTGATCCACAATTTGAGAAAATAAAACACTTGCCCATCCCAGAGGTGGACTGGAGCAAGAAAGAAGAGGACAGAATTGAAATTAAAACCCTTCCTGTGATAAGGAGGACTGAAAAATGGTTGAAAGAAAAAAGGCAGGAAGGGCTGCAGAGTAAAACCGTCCAACAATTCTCTTCAGTGGCCGCATCATCACTTCCCATGGTCTCTTCTAATCAACCCCTTGCTATGTGTGGTGCAGGTGTATCCAAGACATCGGCTGAGAAAAGCCCTGCCTCCAAGAGATCCAGAAGGGTCCTCACGGACATTCTGCCAACCCGTGTTACCAGATTGAGGACAAAGGGGAAGAGAAAGAAGGAGACTTCTGAGACAATAATTGTTGACTTAAATTAAGAGGAAGAAGTAGAAGAGCCTATGAGGGACAAAGAGGCAAGCCCAAACAGAACAGAGATAGCTGACACTGGTTCACAGTCAGAGACCTTTCTAGACATCCCTGAGGTGTTGATGATTTCAAATGAACCCTCTGATGGAGAGAAACACATGAAGACAGTCTCGGACCCTGCACCGAAATGGCTACAAAGCTCTATATCTGACAAAAAGAAGGTGATTCCTTTCATTCTCCCTCTGGAGGACATGGTAAGTAAATGTCTGGGGAAGACCCCCAAGTCCAAGAGACTTAAAACAATGTCCAGGATAGATGTTGACCCAAACACTGGCAACTGGAGTGTAGAAATAGCCAAGCCAGTGACCGAGGGAGAGGTTCAAGATCCTATAGTGCATGACTTCACTATGGAGAGGATAGATCTTGGCACTGCCTCCAGAGCTGCAAATGTACACCATCTCGAAGCTTCCACTAAAAGAATGGTCAATCGAATGATGAAAGATGAAAAGGACAAAAGAGAGTTAAAACAAGCTCTGCGTGCAATGGCAGAATATATTGAAGCCATTAACAATCCTAACCCACAGCCAATCTCACAAGTCCCCTTGTCTTTCGACCCAAAGTCGCCTGTCAATCAAAAAATGTTAGATCAAGTGCATCGAAGCAAAATGGTTTCAAAAACTTTTGACAGTTGGTTAGACAGCATAGAACAAAAGGGAACTGAATATATTTATGAACTCAAAGGCATATATGATCTGACCACCACTACCATAGAAGACCTTAAAACACAGGTTGCTGTCTGGGCTAAGGATGAAGGTAAGTGGACAAGTGTGATAAATCAAATAGAGGAAGTCCGAAAATATGGAATGAAAAAGTTTTTGGCAGAAAAGAACTTGGCTGGAGTGGACGAAGATTTGTTGTACGTGAACAAGAAGAATATCGAATGGAGGAACTCCATATCCAGACAAGGGCGCTTTGAACTATCAAAACTGATTAAAGAAATAGCGGAATTTACTCAATCACTACAACATGATTTGCAATGTATCGATGTAAAATATTTAAAGGATGACGGAAAGCCTGTGGATGATGTTGAAGCAGTAGTCCAATCCTTCAGAGATAAAATCCACTTTATTAAAGAAAACGATAATATTCTGATCGAGGATTTCTCCAAGGTCTCCAAAGTCGAATCTCTGCTCTATCTCTGCATCGACGCACTCCCTGAGCACAAGGAAAAATTTGGGAGGATGCGAAGGGAAAAGGAGGTCTGGAAATTAAGGATGAAACACATAGGTATACCAAACTTCCCTAAAATTCAGGAGTTCGTGGCTGCCTTTCAGGAGTGGAAAGCCCAGCATACTTCACAGGCTACCGACAGCAAATCAGGAGATGCTGATTCATCGCCCCAATCATAACCATGCCAGCTCGTTCTTTTTTTGTTCCTCAATTTATGTTATTTCCAGCATCTTTGATCTTTTATATTCAGTTGTTAAAACTAAATCCCGTACGGGTCAGAGTTATGTTAACTTTGGGTTAATTTGCTCAAGGACTTGGTTAAGATATTCATATATATATGTTTTTCTTTTTAGAGTAGAAGATATAGAGAAGTTAGATAAAAGAGAAGGTGAATTTCAGAAAGATTATGCTTAACTTTTGCATTATGTGATGATTGTTTGAGTAAATTTTCATCTGTGAATGAGAAAAGAACAATTGCTGCTTATTTGGATCTGTGCGTCTAAATGTGTTGAATCAGATTTTCTGTGTGAAATCCCCTTTCACTTGGTAATTGCTCTTATTTGGACAATTTATCATATGTGTTCAGTTCTTTATTGGTTAAGCATGTTTCTATGAATGTATCCACATATTCAAAAATATCAAAGCAAAATCTGTATATTCTACCTTGTTGTTGTATAAATTATCGCGTTCATGACATGGCTATGTATGAATGTTAGTCTGCCTTAAGCGTTTTCTGGTTAAAAATGCATTTGATTAATTGAATAGGTTAAATTCACTGAAAATCACAAAGGGAGCTGTACCTAAAAATTCAGAGGGGAACTAATACAAAGGGTTCACCCATTTGTTGTTTAACTCATTTGTTCTTTTAAAGAGGGGTATAGAGTCAGAATAGATTATTTTTAGAAAAGGACAAATCTGTTAACCAACAGTTTTTGGTGACTCTGCTGGGGAAATTTTGATAAAATCATTAATTGAGGATTGGTCGCCTGAATATGAAGCAACAATGGTGCTTCCACATGAAAACATAATTCCTGTTCTGCAACCCAACCTTGGATTTCAAGACAAGCAGCAAGATATTATTGGCCAACTGAATACCCTTGCCTGGCGTACTCGTCGGAATAGTGAAGATTACAGAAGAGCAAGTAGAGTATTAGAACAAGAAGAAGAATTGGCCGATAACCTAAGAGTGCTGTTACTCAGGCAGAGAAGAAGGCAGGCACGAAATGCTACAAGAAACCAAGCCCTTGAGGTACAAAGAAATCAATAACTGCCTATCCAGTTTCAATATTTTAAGCTGGATTCTAGACCATACACCAGGTCTTCGAGAAGAGAGGGAGTTGAGGACCCTATTTTTTAAACACTGCAAAGTCTTAATTTTCCTTATATCCCTACTCGTGCAAGAAGAGCAAGAAGTAGACCCCCTAGTCCTCCTAAATCTTCTACTTTCTCTGTTTGTCAAGCTTTAGTCCTTTCAGGCACTGCTATCCCTTTAGCCATAAATTTTCTACCCATGGCTCAACCTTGGGGAGCTGCCATAGGGCCTCTGAACCTAGGGGCCAACCTAAATCCATTACCTAAAAATGCAAGAGAAAATTTGCCCAGGTTCAATGGAGACGGCAAACAATCACCAGAAGAACATTTGTGTGCTTTTGCAGCAGCATGCAGTGTACTAGGTGTTCAACACCAAGACGTTGCCATAAGACTCTTTGTGCAGACTTTGACTGACACTGCTGCACAATGGTTCTACCACCTGACTGAATCCTCAATTACAAATTGGAACGAAATGAAGACTGCTTTTGAAAATAGGTTCAAAAGTACAGAGGATGAACATTACCTCCTTGCACAGCTAACTTAGCTAAAAAAAGAGATTCATGAACCTATGAGGGAGTTTGTGGCTAAGTTTAATAGAATTGTGAATAAAATCCCTGCTACTAAAAGACCGTCTGGTGAAAATAAAAAATGTTTCTTTATTAATTCTATGCCTCCTGATATCAGCTTCCATCTCAGGAGAGGTGTAATTGCTGACTTGCCAGCTGCACAAGCCTTAGTAGTCGGATTGGAGGATGATCTCATTATGGCCGGTAAATGGAAAAGAGAGGTTCAGGTGCCAAATGCCCAGCCCTCATCATCTACAGACCCTGTAGTGCAAAGGTTGGTGAATGATATGATTGCCTTAAAGAGGCAACTACCCAAAACTAGTGCTCCCTTCCAACAACCCTATCAGGATATAAGCAGAAGGAATTCGAATCAACAAGCAAACACTAGTAGAGTTTTACCCCTGACGACAGCACAGCCAAGACTGTCTATTGAACCTGCTCCTGGGAGAGGAAACATGTGTATATTTCACTGAACTACCGACCATGATGGAAATTCTTGCCCAGAAATGCTCAGGTATACTCAGATGACTGCTACTCAAGACATGTTAGGGGAAGCCACAGAAGAAGAAAGAAACTTCCAGGAACCTGGTGGCTCTGAGATACACTTCCTGGAATATGAATCTGATTCAGAAAGGGGAGGTGAAATATTGGTAACCCTTGAAGATCCTTCATGCGCCGTGTTCACCAGGGGTCAGAGAAATATGAAATCCTTTAATACTCAAGAAGTACCTGGCAAAGGTAAGGAACCTTTAACCAGAACTTATGATGCTAATTTGAAGGCTCAGGAAAATAGATTATTACATAGAAATGATCTAGATGCCCCTTTTGATATTGTAAATTTCTGTAAGTCTACAAAAATTCAAATTTCCCCCATTGAGTATCTCAAGTTGAAACCTACTGAACTTGATAAATTGGTCAAACATGTTAAAGGCAGTCCTGCACAAACTGAATTTGAGAATCAATTGGATGTTGAGACTGAATCCCCCATTGCTAGGTTATTTGCTTCCTCATCTGAATCACCCTTGTCTACCCCTAAAACAACTCCTAATTCATCCAATAATGCTTCGTATACTGATTTGAAGCCTAATCCTTTTTATGTGTCCCTGTTTATCAATGGTCATAAACTTAGTAACTGCATTATAGATTCAGGAGCCTATGATAACATTATGCCCTCCTCTGTGGCTAAAGCCCTAGGATTATCACTCACAAAAACATTTGGAAGATGTTATTCTATGGATGGAAAATAGGTTTCCTTGCTTGGGCAGATTAAAGATGCACGAGTCGCACTTGCAGCTTATCCTGACAAGAGGGTGAAATTGACTATTCTGGTAGCTGATATTCCTGCCAGTTATGGAATGCTCTTGAGCAGGACATTTTGCAAGGATTTGGGTGGACAAATCAAATTGGATTGGTCAGAGGCCACAATCCTGGTGGGGAAGTAGAGAGTGAAACTGGAACCTGAACCTAAGTGCAAATTCATTGTCTACCCCTCTGACGATCCCAAGGCACAGATTTTGTTTGAGGAATGTGAATTTGGCAATTATTTCTTCTCCTCTGAATAGAGCTATGAGGTAGAACCCAAAGAAGAATTAATGCAAAAACCTGTACATCCTAATGACCTATGGGTTGGTTCAGGGGCTGGGGTCGTGTTAATCTCACCTGAAGGTGAGTTGTTTTCTTATTCTTTTAAACTAGAATTTAAAAACACCAACAATACTGCAGAGTATGAAGATTTACTGCTCAGATTATTTGAAGCCAAAGAAAAGGGTGTGAAGGTACTGAAGGTGAAGGGTGATGCCGAACTGATTGTGAAACAGGTAAGAGGGATCTTTTCTGTGAAAAATGAAAGACTAAGGCACTACAGAAATAGGGTATGGGATGAGATCGAATATTTTGATGCCTTCTCTATAGAAACAATACCCAGAGATCAAAACTCCCGAGCAGATTCTTTAGCAGTATCAGCTTCACTCCTTTTGCCACATCCAGATTTCAAGAAAGATTCTTATAGGATAGAAATGATATATCGTTCTAATGTCCCTGATAATGCCGAAAACTGACAGGTTTTTGAAAGTGATAATCAAATCAAAAAGTTTTTAGAAAATGCAGAAATGTTTCTGGGGGCCTACTTTGAAGGTTCCGAAGCAGAGTGTAAAGAATTCAGTCCTGACCCTGGGATTAATCCAAGAGAGGATATAATTCAATTAAAGGGGAACAAAATCCCTAAAGGGCTGGTCTCTTTGGAACATCTATTTTCTCGAAGAGATGAATATGTTAAAGGCAAACCTTCCCGTGTTTCTGATAAAGCAGAGGATTATGAGAAGATAAATATTGGAGATGAAGCTGATCCTAAATGGGTATCCATTGGTAGGTGCTGCTCGTCGGAAGAGAAGAACAAATTGATCAAATTGCTAATCAAATATAAAGATGTTTTCCCCTGGTGCTATGATGATCTCAAAAATTTTAGACATGGATAGTTTCAACATCGTATTGCTTTGAAAGCAAATGCAGCTCCATTTAGACAGAAGCTGAGGAATTATAATCCAAAAGTTGCTGAAGCCATTTTCAGGGAGATTGATAAGATGCTAAAAGCTATAATTATATATCCAATTCATCACTCCACTTGGGTGGCAAATATTGTTCCAGTACGAAAAAAAATGGAGAAATAAGGATTTGTGTCGATTTTAGAAATTTAAACCAAGCCAGCCTGAAGGATAACTATCCCTTGCCTGTGATGGACCACATCTTACAGACAGTTGCTGGGTCTGAAATGATGTCTATGTTGGATGGCTTCTCAGGTTACAATCAAATAGGTGTGGCTGCAGCGGATCAACACAAAATCGCTTTCACCACACCTCGAGGGACTTTTGCCTATAGTCAGATGCCCTTTGGCTTAATTAATGCGAGAGCAACTTTTCAGCGAGCAATGGATTCATCTTTTAGAGACCTGAAGAACAGAATTATTGTTATTTACCTTGATGATTTGACTGTATTCTCCAAGAAGAGAGAAGATCACTTGAAGAATCTGGAGTCTGTCTTGCAAAGGTGTCGAAGCCATGGCATCTCACTCAATCCCAAGAAGTCAATTTTCTGTGTGACTGAGGGAAAATTGTTAGGACACCTGGTCTCAAAGGATGGAATCAGGATTGATCCAGAAAGGGTCAAGGCAATTCAACAACTTAGTCTCCCTTCAAACAGAACTGGAGTCAAATCCTTCTTTGGTCAAATCAACTTTCTCAGAAGGTTCATTTCCGACTTTGCTGAAATTACAAAACATATTGTTGGGATGATGAGTGAGAAGCAACCTTTCAAATGGAATGAAGTTGCTAAGAAGGCATTTGAGGATATCAAGGAGGCGATTGCAAACACTCCCACTTTGGTAAATCCTAATTTTCAAAAGGATTTTATCATTTACTGTTATTCTTCGGAACATACCATGTCAGGTATTTTTCTGCAGAAAAATGAATTGAACGAAGAAGTTCCCATAGCTTTTATGAGCGTCCCCCTTAAGAAACATGAGTTGAAGTACTCTTTAGTTGAAAAACAAGCTTTTGCAGTTGTTAAGGCTATTAAACAATTCAGATATTATATACTTCATTCCCACTCAGTGGTATTTGTTCCAAATTCAGTTGTGAAAAGTATTTTGACTCAACAAGAAGTAGGATTAAACAATAGAGCAACGTGGGTTGCTAAAATTCAGGAATATGATCTAGAAGTTAAGCCTACTAAACTGATCAGGGGTCAAGGCTTATGTAAGTTGATTGTTGAGAACAAAGAACAAGAAGGAGAAGAACTCCCCACAGTCTTATTGGTAAGCTTGCAGGATCCATGGTTTCTGGATATAGCACACTATCTTACATATGGGGATTGTCCTGATCACCTGACCCCTAAAGAGAAAAGAAATCTAAAGCTAAAAGCTGCAAAATATGTTATCTGGGGAAATATCCTTTACAAGAAAGGGTTAGATGGAACTTTCCTGAGGTGTGTAGACAAAGAACAGCAAGAGAAACTCTTGGAAGTTTTTCATAACAAAGCTTGTGGTGGACACTTTTCTTCTTTAGTTACAGCTTTCAAAATCCTCAGAAATTGTTACTACTGGCCAGGAATGTTTAAAGATGCATATAGGTGGGTGGCCAATTGTGAGAAATGTAAAATGTTCTCAGGTAGGCCACAACTTGCAGCTCTACCTTTAAGGCCTGTTGTTGTTGAAGACCCTTTTAAACAGTGGGGATTGGATTTTATTGGGCCTATCTCACCACCCTCAAGTGCAGGGCATACTCACATTTTAACAGCAATAGATTATTTCACAAAATGGGTTGAGGCAGCCCCTGTAAAAAGAACAACTTCCGGAGTGGTTTGTGATTTTCTTAAAAGGAATATCTTGGTACGTTTTGGTGTGCCTCAGAAGATTGTAACAGATAATGCTACCAGTTTCTCTTCAGTCGAAATGACTTCTTTCTGTTATGAGCATAGTATTTCTCTCTCCCATTCATCAGATTATTATCCCCAGGGGAATGGACAAGCTGAGTCTAGTAACAAAAACCTCATTGCTATCATGAAGAAATTGGTGAATGATAACCCTAGAGATTGGCATAAGAGGTTGTATGAAGCACTCTGGGCCGACAGAATAACTCCTAAAAGAGCAATTGGGATGGCGCCTTTTGAATTAGTTTATGGGATAGGTGCCCAATTATCTTTACCCCTGGAGCTATCTACAGCCAAACTGCAAAGTGTAATTGAGGATCAATATTTCCAAGATTCCCTGGAGAAGAGGATTATGTATTTAGCCAAAATTGAAGAAGAGAGAAACGAGTTGGTTGACCGAATTACTATGCATCAGGCCAGGGTCAAAGAAATTTTTGACAAGAAGACAAGACCTAGGAAATTTATGGAAGGGGATGAAATATTATTGTGGGATAGAAGGAGAGAACCCAGAGGTGCACATAGCAAGTTTGACTCGCTCTGGAGTGGGCCTTTCAAGATTCACCAGGTACTGGGTCCAAATTCTTTCAAACTGGAATATCCTGATGGAACTGTTTTACCCCTGTCCTATAATGGACAGGATCTCAAACTATATCGCCTGTAAGCAGGGTCCCCTGCTTTGTACATAGTCTTCCCTCTTGTTCAGTTTTGTGTTTTCCTTTCCCTTTTTTTGTTTTGCCCCGGGCTGTCTCTTTTCTTCTCTTTATTCATCTTCTGCAAAACCAGAACCTCTGAGTTCTCTGCATTTTGCCATAAAATGCAGTCCCCAGTCAGAGCCATTGTTACCTTTTGAGTCGCCCTTGTTTATTCATTTATCGGTAATTTTTCTTAAGCAAAAATTAGTTTACCGTATTGTGTTTTTGGTCATATCTGTGCTTTGTAAATCGACTCTTAGTCCTTCATTTTTTTTACCCATGTGTCGTCTTTGTATAAAAGGTTTGAACCTTTGAACCCGAAACATTCTCAAAGTTCAAGGTTCAATGGTTCAATATGTCTCAAGTTTCACATAAAGCAAGCTATCTTACTGTTTGTCTTAAGCGTCTTTATACTTTCGGGTTGAACTTGAACCTTCCGCGCGTACCCTGTAGCGGGGTTCAAGGTTCAAGGTTCAATAGTTCACTGTTTATAATTGGCAACCTTTTACCGAAGCCGTGTAACTTTTTGTTGGTCCACATAACCCTTGCGTCGTTGAACCTTCATATTGAACCGCGTCTTCATAAGTTCAACGGTTCAAAGTTCAAGTCTCTGTTTCGGTAAGTCAATCTTTGCCTGCCTACTAAGTCCAATTGACATGCTTGAACCATCACTTTGAACCATCGCGTTGAACCATGTCCCATAGGTTTAATGGTTCAATAAGTTTGAAGATTTGGCAATTTTGGTCCCGTTGGCTCCCGCAGCTTTCTAAGTCAAACTTAGCGGGAAAGTTGGAGGAAATTTTGTCAGAAGCCCATCATGAAATAGAAAGCTCTAATTTGGCGGAGACTATGGATAATCATTGTACTTCATGATGGCGCACGGACATTACTTGCTATTAATGAAGAAATCAGAGTTCACGTCTTTTCGAATATTTTTGGCACGTATTGTTCTAAGCGATGATTATTCATTCTGATAAGCACCATTATTAACCAAGAACAAGCTAATTTTAGCAAGAAAATATACTATGCATTGCAGAGAAGGATAGCGCTGGAAGTGTAAGGCTCTCGTTTTTCAAGTTTTCGCAGTGAATTCAAATATCCTGAAGGTGAGTCCTGTTTCCCCTGTGCTATTCTGAATTCTTATACTGGAAAAAAGAGCCTCTGGAATTTCTGTTATTTTCGAAATTTGAAGCGTCTTATTATAATCGTCCAAATATGTCTTTGAAATCTACATGTTTGGGAGACGAACATGGCCCTGGTCTCACTTACTCTCACTCAGAATTTGGGGATACTGCACTAGTTCAATATGATTTAGAGGATTTCATAGGAAGAACTAGAAATCCTGTCCAAACCCCCACAATGAAGAAAATTGTGGACAGTGGTTTAGTTGAAGCCACAACCTTTCCTCAAGCTATATTCTGCCCAGAGTTGGTTCAAGAGTGTATAAACAGATATGATCCCCAACATAGGTGTGTCAGAAAAGCAAACGGGGGTGTGTTATTTCACGTTGACAGACAAACCCTCATGTCTGTGATGAAGATACCACCTAAGGAGGCATATTCTAATCTTGACATTACCTCCTCCAATGGGTATTTCTCAGAAAAGAGACCAACGTACAGAAGTGTAATAGCAAGAAATTGGCTGCTAAAATTTCAAAAAGGCGGTTCAAGGCTGCCTAGACCCCTTACTAGAGATCATTTAATACAGGAAGTAAGGGATATTGTGGTGTTATTGAACAGATTGAGAGGCAATCAACATGCCTATTACTGGGAAGACTGGATGTACTTTTTTATACAATTCATCCTTTAGGGTGAACAATATTTGGATTGGGCTGAGATAGTAGCTGACTGTCTGCATCAGAGTTTAAATAATCGTCTGGGTAACAGGGATTTCTTTATGTCTTCTTATCTGTTTTACTGTTTAGCATCCACAAGAGATTGGTTTGACCTGCCTCATGAGCCTTTAGATGAGAGCAGCAAAATTTATCAATATTACTCACAGTTGCAACGAAGAAATTGTTACGAAAATTATAAAAGAATTAATGATGTCTTTACTGGAAAAATGACCTATGAACTGGCAGGGAATCCAGGTAAGAGACTGACCAGTGAAGCAATGCAACTGATCAGTATCTACGGCAGCTTTTTCATCTAGTTTTCTAAATTCACTTATATCAGAGTTGGAGGGTTTGATGGTGAACCCCTGAAGTTGCCTAGATATGTATTCGATCGTTTTGTATTGATGGAGGTATGTTGGCAATTGGCACATGTTGATAACAAATTCCCATCAAAAAAGGGTTGTGGTATTGCTTTTCCTATTGAACTTGGGCATTATTCATGCCATTCAAAATCTGATGCCTTAAATCTGGAGGTGAACCTCAAAAGGTTCAATTTTCAACTTTTCACTGCCAGGGTTCAATTTGATAGTAAATGTTTTGTTAAAGATAACCTAGATTCCAGGACAGGGCACTTGCATCTTCCTAAGCTAGAGGATTACTGGGAGGACTGCCCAGATGAGTTCAAAGTGAGGAGAAGGTTATGGTGCAGATTTTCTTTGGGGCAAATAATTACCCTTAATCTAAACATGGATGTTTCTAGAATTTTTGTTGATGATGAACAAATGGTTGATCCACAATTTGAGAAAATAAAACACTTGCCCATCCCAGAGGTGGACTGGAGCAAGAAAGAAGAGGACAGAATTGAAATTAAAACCCTTCCTGTGATAAGGAGGACTGAAAAATGGTTGAAAGAAAAAAGGCAGGAAGGGCTGCAGAGTAAAATCGTCCAACAATTCTCTTCAGTGGCCGCATCATCACTTCCCATGGTCTCTTCTAATCAACCCCTTGCTATCTGTGGTGCAGGTGCATCCAAGACATCGGCTGAGAAAAGCCCTGCCTCCAAGAGATCCAGAAGGGTCCTCACGGACATTCTGCCAACCCGTGTTACCAGATTGAGGAAAAAGGGGAAGAGAAAGAAGCAGACTTTTGAGACAATAATTGTTGACTTAAATTCAGAGGAAGAAGAAGAAGAGCCTATGGGGGACAAAGAGGCAAGCCCAAACAGAACAGAGACAGCTGACACTGGTTCACAGTTAGAGACCTTTCTAGACATCCCTGAGGTGTTGATGATTTCAAATGAACCCTCTGATGGAGAGAAACCCATGAAGATAGTCTCAGACCCTGCATCGAAATGGCTAGAAATCTATATATCTGACAAAAAGAAGGTGATTCCTTTCGTTCTCCCTCTGGAAGACATGGTAAGTAAATGTCTGGGGAAGACCCCCAAGTCCAAGAGACTTAAAACAATGTCCAAGATAGATGTTGACCCAAACACTGGCAACTGGAGTGCAGAAATAGCCAAGCTAGTGACCGAGGGAGAGGTTCAAGATCCTACAGTGCATGACTTCACTGTGGAGAGGATAGATCTCGGCACTGCCTCGAGAGCTGCAGATGTACACCATCTCGAAGCTTCCACTAAAAGAATGGTCAATCGAACGATGAAAGATGAAAAGGACAAAAGAGAGTTAAAACAAGCTCTGCGTACAATGGCAGAATATATTGAAGCCATTAACAATCCTAACCCACACCCAATCTCACAAGTCCCCTTATCTTTCGACCCAAAGTCGCCTGTCAATCAAAAAATGTTAGATCAAGTGCATCGAAGCAAAATGGTTTCAAAAACTTTTGACAGTTGGTTAGACAACAGAACAAAAGGGAACTGAATATATTTATGAACTCAAAGGCATATATGATCTGACCACCACTACCATAGAAGACCTTAAAACACAGGTTGCTGTCTGGGCTAAGGATGAAGGTAAGTGGACAAGTGTGATAAATCAAATAGAGGAAGTCCGAAAATATGGACTGGAAAAGTTTTTGGCAGAAAAGAACTTGGCTGGAGTGGATGAAGATTTGTTGTACGTGAACAAGAAGAATATCGAATGGAGGAACTCCATATCCAGACAAGGGCGCTTTGAACTATCAAAACTGATTAAAGAAATAGCGGAATTTACTCAATCACTACAACATGATTTGCAATGTATCGATGTAAAATATTTAAAGGATGACGGAAAGCCTGTGGATGATGTTGAAGCAGTAGTCCAATCCTTCAGAGACAAAATCCACTTTATTAAAGAAAATGATAATATTCTGATCAAGGATTTCTCTAGGGTCTCTAAAGTCAAATATCTGCTCTATCTCTGCATCGACGCACTCCCTGAGCACAAGGAAAAATTCGGGAGGATGCGAAGGGAAAAGGAGGTCTGGAAATTAAGGATGAAACACATAGGTATACCAAACTTCCCTAAAATTCAGGAGTTCGTGGCTGCCTTTCAGGAGTGGAAAGCCCAGCATACTTCCCAGGCTACCGACAGCAAATCAGGAGATGCTGATTCATCGCCCCAGTCATAACCATGCCAGCTCGTTCTTTTTTTGTTCCTCAATTTATGTTATTTCCAGCATCTTTGATCTTTTATATTCAGTTGTTAAAACTAAATCCCGTACGGGTCAGAGTTATGTTAACTTTGGGTTAATTTGCTCAAGGACTTGGTTAAGATATTCATATATATATGTTTTTCTTTTTAGAGTAGAAGATATAGAGAAGTTAGAGAAAAGAGAAGGTGAATTTCAGAAAGATTATGCTTAACTTTTGCATTATGTGATGATTGTTTGAGTAAATTTTCATCTGTGAATGAGAAAAGAACAATTGCTGCTTATTTGGATCTGTGCGTCTAAATGTGTGGAATCAGATTTTTTGTGTGAAATCCCCTTTCACTTGGTAATTGCTCTTATTTGGACAATTTATCATATGTGTTCAGTTCTTTATTGGTTAAGCATGTTTCTATGAATGTATCCACATATTCGAAAATATCAAAGCAAAATCTGTATATTCTACCTTGTTGTTGTATAAATTATCGCGTTCATGACATGGCTATGTATGAATGTTAGTCCGCCTTAAGCGTTTTCCGGTTAAAAATGCATTTGATTAATTGAATAGGTTAAATTCATTGAAAATCACAAAGGGAGCTGTACCTAAAAATTCAGAGGGGAACTAATACAAAGGGTTCACCCATTTGTTGTTTAACTCATTTGTTCTTTTAAAGAGGGGTATAGAGTCAGAATAGATTATTTTCAGAAAAAGACAAATCTGTTAACCAACAAAAGGTAACATCTTCCACTTGGTTGGAACAGGCAAAAGTTGTTTATTTGTTCAAATTGATCAAAGTTGGTTGTGGCATAGGAGAATGTGTCATGTAAATTTTGATAATATCATTAAGATAAGCAACACTTAGGCTGTAAGAGATCTTCCAAGATTGGTGAAACCTACTAACAGTCTGTGCAAGGAATGCCAGTTGGGTAAGGAGAGCAGAGTCACATTCAAAAGTAAGGAACAATCTTCTCCCAGACTGTTGGACTTAGTACATACTGATCTATGTGGACCGGCAAGAATCAAGAGTCTACAAGGTGACAGATATTTCATGTTATTGATTGATGACCATTCCCGGATGATGTGGGTGACTTTTTTGAAAGAGAAATCTAAGGCTCTTGAGAAGTTCAAAATATTGAAGGCTATGGTAGAAAATGAAACGAGGTTAAACATAAAATGTCTTAGGTCTAATAGAGGTGGAGAATTTACATCCAGAGAGTTAATAGAATTCTATGAGAAACATGGGATAAAGAGATAATTATCTGCTCCAAGGACTCCACAGTAGACTGGAGTAGTGGAGAGAAAGAACTAGACCATCCAGGAAGCATCTAGAACCATGATGATAGAAGCAAATGTCCCTTAGATCTACTAGAAAGAAGTTGTAAGCACTGCTGTCTATACTCTTAATCAAGTACAAATCAGAAGAAATAGTGGTAAGACCCCTTATGAACTCTAGTTTGGCATCACTCCTAATATGAAATATTTTAGTCTTTGGTAGTTAATGTTACATAAAAAGAGATGAAGACCTTGGCAAATTTGATGCTAGAAGTGATGAAGGAATATTCTTGGGTTACTCTACTCAAAGCAAAGCATACCAATGTTATAACAAGAGATTAAGAAAGATTGTAGAAAGTACAAATGTGAAGGTTGATGAAGGCATTGAAAATCCATCAAGGTTTAATGAGTATGAACCAAATGATCAGAGTGATCTTTTGGTCGAAGAAGTTCAAGCCCCTTCTAAAGTTCAGATCCAGACTGATCCGGAGAATCCTAAAATACAGGAAGAAGAGATAAGTTTGAATTAACCTGTCCAAGAGATAGTAGTGCAAGAAATTCCCAAAACTCCTAGGTATGTAAGACTAAATCATTTTGAAGACTAGATCATAGGTGATAGAAGTAAAGGTGTTCAAACAAGAAGAAACATTGCTCAAGATTTAGAAAAGTATTGTCTGATTTCAAAGATTGAACCAAAAATAGTAAATGAAGCATGCAATGATGAAAGCTGGGCTAAAGCAATGGAGCAAGAGTTGATGTAGATTGAGAAAAATCACACTTAGGATCTTGTTCCCAGACCTAAAGACAAAAATGTGATTGGGACTAAGTGGGTCTTCCAGAATAAATTGAATGAAGATGGTGAAGTAGTCAGAAACAAAGCCAGATTGATCTGTAAGGGTTATTCTCAAGTAGAAGGAGTTGACTTTGAAGAAACTTTTGCTCTAGTGGCAAGAAGTGAAGCAGACAGACTATTTCTTGCTTTTTCTGCCTTCAAGGATTTCAAAGTATATCAGATGGATGTCAAGTCTACCTTCCTGAATGGTGACTTGGAAGAAGAAGTATACATTGAGCAACCAGATGGATTTAAATTGTCTGATCATAGTGATATGGCCTGCAAGTTGAAGAAAGCATTGTATGGACTCAAACAATCCCCAAGGGCTTGGTATGAAAGATTGGATAAACATCTTTTGAAGATTAGTTTCAACAAAGGTACTGCTGACAGTAACTTGTACTTCAAGATTGATCATAAAAATATCTTGATTATTGAAGTATTTGTTGATGATATCATTTTTGGAGGAAGAGATAGTATGTGTAAGGCTTTTGCAAATCAAATGAAAAGTGAATTTGAGAAGTCTATGTTTGGGGAAATGAATTTATTCTTGGGTTTGCAAATCACTCAAACAAAGAAAGGAATATTTATATCATAGACCAAATATGTGAAAGAATTGTTGAAGAAATTTGGGATGGAAGATTCAAAGCCAATGGATACTCCCATGGCAACTAGATGTAAACTGAGCAAAGATGATGAATCCCCTAAGACTAATTAGAAAAAGTACAGGTCAATGATTGGAGGACTACTGTATCTTACTCAAACTAGACCTGACATTATGATTGTTGTTGGTCTTGTTGCCAGATTCCAAGCCGATCCTAGAGAATCTCATGTCATGGCAATCAAGAGAATTCTTAGATATCTAAAGGGAACAGTTGAATATGGTTTATGGTATCCTAGGGATCATGATTTTGTTGATAACTGAGAGGGGGGGGGTGAATCAGTTATCCTAATTATTTCCCTTATTGAACTTTCCTTTTAATTAAAGCAGCATAAAATCAAACACAAAACATTAGCCATGAAGTAAGAAACACATGACACAGTATTTTTGACGTGGAAACCCTGTTAAGGGAGAAAACCACGGGGTGATTAACCCAAGAATTATTCTCTGTTAGAAGAATAGGAAATTACAAAAAAATGGCACTTGCCAATTAGGGCTCACTGCCCGAGCACACTGCTCACAAGAGGCCCACTGCCTACAAGAAGACACACTGTCTACAAAGTGATGATAATCACAGTCTTGAACTGATTGGAAGCATCTGCATATGCTGGAGTTCAGTTCCGGTTAGGCTCAGTACACTGATCTGCTGCACTTCATCTTTCCTCTGTTCTTTGTTCTGCTATCTTTCACATACCGGATCCTTTTTGCTACCTCTGCTCTTTCTCTGGACTTATTCGCATATCTCTCCACATCCACACTTTCTTCACAACTAAATCCATCCTCTATATATATCCGCACAAGTAGTTTCATCACCTTTCTAGTCGGCATCCGGAACAGTCTAGTTTCTTACAAACTCTCATTCTGTCGGCTGAATCCTTCCTCACCAAGCAATGCGGATCAAGCATATACTTGTAGATATCATTAATCATGTCGGCCAAACATGATTCATGCCTTCACAACCTCTATCATCAACAGTAACCCATCCGGAAAGTAGTCTGATACTCTGCCAGTCAGTTCTTCCTCTGTTTTCACTGTCTCTCAGGAATCCGGTACTCAACCATTCATATCTTTTTCCTTGTCCATCACCGGAGGCTAAATCCTTGGAATATACCACTCAAGGTAGTCCTCTTGACTTCCCCAAATCCGCACTGCACCAAGACACTTCCTCTGAGAGGTCCGGACCAATCTGTCGGACCTTGCCACATGCTCTGTTCTTCTTCACCGGACCACAACATTCTTTATTCTGACTTCCGGTAGAGACATATCATGTCTTGCGGATATGTGGGATGACCTTTGTTGCCATCAATGACAACAACCATGAATCCATATAGTGTCTCTTGCCAACAATCTCCCCCTTTGGCATTGATGGCAACACTTAGTGAAAAATGACTAAGTGTTTTCACTATGCTCCCCCTTTGCTGATGCTCTATCTTTATATACAGTTTCCGGAACTCCCCCTTAGTTGGATCCCTCATTTTTCACTGCTCCTCACTCCCCCTTTGACATCAATGGCAAAGGGTAGGGTCCGCATATCAAAATTTTCAAAAATTTCTTATACTTAGCCGCATATTTACATACTCACATATATTGAAGAATGTCTGCAAAGGATGTCTGTAATTGAATCATTTCGGTAGCCCAACTTTGCTTCATTCTGTCCAAAATTGAAATGTGACCACTTAACAAAAATGCAAACGCTTCTGCCCGCTTGAGATCTGTCGGATCTTTTGTTTGGGCGGTGGTCCTAGCATCACTGATGGCCTCATGCATGGTTTCCAACTTAGGGATTATAATCCTTCTAAGTTCTCCCATCCGGTTGGTGATGTTCTTCCTTTCCTTCTCAAGATTCTTTATTTCGTTCAAGACTGCAATAGTCTGACATTCTTGATTTATTATAGAGGAAGAGAGAGGATCAAAACTTTGAGATAAGCTTTGTAGCTTATCCTGTTCCTCTTTTATTTTCTTGTCAAATGCTGCTGTTGCCTTTGACCAGGATATACAAAATTTATAGATATCACCGCCATCCTTAAGAGCATTCTCTAAGCTCCTTATTCCAATGCTTACAATCTTCCTATCCTTAGAGATTAATTCTAATATCTCTGAAAATCTCTTATCCAAAAATTCCTTCCGGACCTTTTCTTCAGCTGATTTTTCTAAAGAATCAAAATGTGTATCAACACTGCTGACTAAGGTTTTTAGATTACCGGAAGTGGAGGCTGTCGGATCTATCTGGATTGATGGTATGATCTTTACAAGTATTCCGGAAGCAGCCTCTATCAACTCACAGTCTTCCATATGAGACTTCAGGAGCTTTTCATTTGCCTTGGCATTTGCAAATGAAGCTATCTTCATTGTTTGTACCAGAGAGAGAGAGTCAAAATCAAATGGACCTTTGAGAAGCTCCGGTTCATCAATCTCTAGAGTTTCTTTACTCAAAAATTGTTGAACAGTTTGTGCAGTGTCTCTTGCCGGAGACAGATGTTTCTTTTCTTCTGCAGTCTTAGAACTGTCAACTTCTTTGTCTTTCACCACTGCTTCCTTCTCCTGTAGTTGCTCTTCTTCTTTGGATCCGGAGACTGTAGGGGAAACCGGAGGAGAGATGCTAACTTGTTCATGGGCCACTTCTTCTTGAGCAGAGGGTCCCAAGTCCTCACTTGTCTGTTCAGGGCTCACTTCTTCCGGAACAGAAGATTCCAAATTAGCAGCTGTTTCTGCACCTATGTCCTCTACAACAGGAAGATTGAACCTTTTGAAGGCCTTCCGGAGGATCTCTTCTGTTTCTTGGGCCACTTTGTCAGTCTCACCAAGCATGAGTTGATTCATCCTGGCTTTGCTTCTGAACTCATCTTTACAGTCCTTGAAGATAATGTTCATTGTCTTGGGATCAATTTGAGGATATAGCTGAATAGCTATCTGCTCCCGGATCTCAAGATCTTTAGCATGAGCATTATTTTTCCTCACTTCCATTTCCTTTTCTAGGCTTTTAGGAATAAGAGATATTATTTCAATGAAAGCCTTATTATATATGTTAAGATATTTCACTGTGGCCTCCTGCAGAGTCTTTTGGTCGGCCTCACTGAAGTCATCATATGATTCTGTCATTGGTTGAAGGTTTCCATCCACCGTGACCGACTTGATTATGCTCTCTAATGACAGAGTGGGCTTTTCAACAGTTACCTCTGCCATTTCCTCCTTGTCTTGGCCTGTGGAGGGCTTACCGGATCCTTTCTTTTTCTGTTTCTTTACTTCTCTTACTCCTTCATCTGATTCTGTCTCCTCTTCATCCTTTTGGCTTCCATAAGCCCTTGTGGCTTTTGCCTTTGATCTCTTACCGGATGCCTGGACTTCCGGTTTTGAACTTTTGGTTGAGGGAGGTGCAGATCTCTTTGTTGATCTGGTCCGGGTGGGAGCTCCAACCGGAGCACTTTCTTTGCTTTTCTCTTCTTCCTCGGCCTTCCTCCTCTTTTCCCGGCTGGCATCAAGTGCCTCCTTTGAGATGCCAAGACCTTGAGCAATGTGCTCTACTTCTTTTCTCACTTTTCTTTTGATCTCAGGTTCCCTGAGTTCTACATGTAATTTTATACTCAGCTCCTCAAAGGTTCCAAACCTTTCTGCCTTAGGATCTTTGGGCTGACTTAGCATGTGTTGAACATGCAGCTCCACTATCTGTTCATCAACTTCATACCCCATGGGCATGATCCAGACAGTCCTTGGCTCCACTGCCTCCATCAGGCACTGATCAGTGTCAACCATAAAGCACACTGAGTCCTTGTATTTCTCAATGAGAGACTGGGGAATTCTCTCTCTTGCTTGCATCATGCTCTGAAAGTTTTTGAAGTATCCCCATAGAGCTGAATTTCTCGCTTTTGCATCCCCAAGTCCATGCAAGTAGTCTCTTATCTGGACTGCAACAGGTTTGTCATTCTGCCATACCCATCCACTTGTTCCGGGTAGCTCATTCATGAAGTAGAAGAATAGACATACAATAAGAGTACCATACTTGAAGGAATTCTTCTTATCCTTCTTGATTTTCTGTATATTTTCCATTAATAGGCTTAGCAGTAGTTCGCAGAGGTCATATTCTGCATTTTTCCTTAGCATTTCAAAAGCAGTGTATACTGCAGTTCCGGATACAGAATTCTCCCTGCTGGAGTGATAGATCTTGTATCCTATTATCATTGATGCATATTTGATATCCGGATCCGAAATATCTTCAATGGTCATTGCCCTCTTGTCAAATTTTGATCCGGTGGCCTCAGTTACAATGTTGTTTTTGACAGATTTGAGGATAGGTACTCCTCCGGAAGAGTATAGGCCAGTTACTGCTCTAATTGCCTCTTTTGTGATCTTGCAGGGTCTATCTAGCCATAAAAAGTTGTCATGCATCCTGCTCAGTACATACCGGACCCATTCATCCTCTTCAAAATAGGGGAAATGAATAAATTGTTCAAATTGTTTCTTCTGAACATCCTTATACTCTGGTTTAAGCTCAAAGGCATTGTCAATCAGCTGCTTGTGATAGAGGTCTCTTAATTTGAAATCCCCAAATTCCTCAATGTTTGCATGTATGTAAACCCTAATGTCTTCGGTGTGTAAAACTCCGTGAGGAACACTAGAGAAGGCTCCTAGTGGGTCAACCTCCAATGATTTGTAGGGATGTTTCTTGAATGAGGGGCGAGGTCTATCGGAGATCTTAACTATGTTTGGAGTAGCCATTCTTCAAAGATTTGCAGTGAGGTAATGAAAAACGGAGAATACCTTATGCACCTTCGGTTTGCACGGAGTGGTTGGATTGATTTCTTTATCCAATAGCTTCGGCAGGAGATCCTTGGTGTGCTTGAAGAACCTTGTTGCAGAGCTCCACTTTTCGCTTCTTCTCGAGTGCAGAATGAGCAAATGACCTTTGAGAAATCCCTTAAATTGCTCCGCGAACCCTAATACCTGTCTGCAATAAATGCTTCACCTACATCATTCCGGTTTGCCTTGTCTGGATAGCTTGGAGTATCCCGGATTAGTCCTGATCTATGGATATCATCCGGATCTATCAATCATGAATAAATCGAGGTGGCATATTACAAGATCATCTCAAACACTCTGTCCAATCCGCAGAACAAGATAGTGCATTTCCAGATCTTTCCGGACCTTTTTGTAATCCTTTATCATACCGGAGCATTTCCCTGAACAGGTCTTATTTGATCGATCATAGCTTCTTCATAACTCCATGCGGACCTCTGAAAACTTGACTGAAGTATCTCAAGACTCATATCTACAAACCCTTTGATCCGCATCTTGTGCCACATCCGGCACCACTTGTTTGGCTGGGGGAACAAGATTTTCTTTGAGTCTCCCCCTGAGCCAGAGCTCACTTTTAATTTCCGGAAGAAATATCAGCACCAGAGTCTGGTGCGGATCCAACCTCTACATTCTCTGAACTTTTCTTCACCCAAATCTTGCTCATCTGATTCCTAACCTCATCCGCATTCATCTTTTGTTTACCCTTGTCTTGATTCTGATTATACACCGGACCTCTTTTGTCCTGATTCTTGTTTTTGCAGACTTTAGCATTATGACCGGACCTATTGCAGATTTGGCAAATAACATTCCTTTGCATATTTGACTGATATCCTCTTGATCTGCATTGATTAGCCCTATGACCTATTCTATTGCATGTGAAGCATCTACCTTTGAATGATTTGTTTACTTGCATAATTCTACATTCATGAGATTTGTGTCCATACCTTTTGCAGTTGAAGCACTGTCCGGAGAAGGATGAATTATTCTGATTCATTCTCATTCTGCACTGATTAGCTTTGTGACCAAAGTGGTTGCAGCTGTGGCAGTATCCATTGAAGGATGGATATCTTTGAGCATTTGGCTGTCTTACCGGAGGTCTTCTAGGCCTGCTCCTTGGATTTTCTGATCCAAGATTCTTCTGACCGGATCCGGAGCTTTCTCCTTTCTCATATCCCAAGCCATACTTGTCATCTGTCCTCTTTTGACTTCCAAGAAGAACTTCAAGTTGAGCAGAACTTATCTTGAATTTCTCTTTATATTCATTTGCTGTTTGAAGGTCTCTTTTGAGAGAGGCAATTTGATCCTCAAGTTTTCCTTCATTATCTTTGGCATCTTCAAGATCAGATTCAAGGTGTCTGATAATCCTGTCCATCTGGTGGCATTCTTCTAATTTTTCTTTAAGAGATTGTCTTAGATTGTCTTCAGCCTTTCTTTTTTCTTCAATCTCTTGAGTAAACTTTATAGTTCCTGATTCCATTTCATGTCTTAACATAATGACTTCTTTTGATAACTTTTCACATAACTTGGTTTGCTCAGTCAATTCCTCATTTGTATTGCTTTCTTCACTTTGTCTTGCCAACTGTTGAAGCAGCTCCTTTCTCTTTTTCATAGAGAGACTTAATTTGTCTTTTAATTCTCTCATGAATTCATCAGCCTGTTTGAGTCTTTCCTTTAATTCACTGACTTCAGAATTTGACTGTTCAAGATCCTCAAGGGCAGTCTTGAGTTGCTCCCTTAAACCATATGCATCCATTTGAAATCCCAGATCTTCCTCAAGCTGTTAGGCTCTATTAGGAGGAACTTAGCTCTGATACCAATTGTTGATAACTGAGAGGGGGGGGTGAATCAGTTATCCTAATTATTTCCCTTATTGAACTTTCCTTTTAATTAAAGCAGCATAAAATCAAACACAAAACATTAGCCATGAAGTAAGAAACACATGACACAGTATTTTTGACGTGGAAACCCTGTTAAGGGAGAAAACCACGGGGTGATTAACCCAAGAATTATTCTCTGTTAGAAGAATAGGAAATTACAAAAAAATGGCACTTGCCAATTAGGGCTCACTGCCCGAGCACACTGCTCACAAGAGGCCCACTGCCTACAAGAAGACACACTGTCTACAAAGTGATGATAATCACAGTCTTGAACTGATTGGAAGCATCTGCATATGCTAGAGTTCAGTTCCGGTTAGGCTCAGTACACTGATCTGCTGCACTTCATCTTTCCTCTGTTCTTTGTTCTGCTATCTTTCACATACCGGATCCTTTTTGCTACCTCTGCTCTTTCTCTGGACTTATTCGCATATCTCTCCACATCCACACTTTCTTCACAACTAAATCCATCCTCTATATATATCCGCACAAGTAGTTTCATCACCTTTCTAGTCGGCATCCGGAACAGTCTAGTTTCTTACAAACTCTCATTCTGTCGGCTGAATCCTTCCTCACCAAGCAATGCGGATCAAGCATATACTTGTAGATATCATTAATCATGTCGGCCAAACATGATTCATGCCTTCACAACCTCTGTCATCAACAGTAACCCATCCGGAAAGTAGTCTGATACTCTGCCAGTCAGTTCTTCCTCTGTTTTCACTGTCTCTCAGGAATCCGGTACTCAACCATTCATATCTTTTTCCTTGTCCATCACCGGAGGCTAAATCCTTGGAATATACCACTCAAGGTAGTCCTCTTGACTTCCCCAAATCTGCACTGCACCAAGACACTTCCTCTGAGAGGTCCGGACCAATCTGTCGGACCTTGCCACATGCTCTGTTCTTCTTCACCGGACCACAACATTCTTTATTCTGACTTCCGGTAGAGACATATCATGTCTTGCGGATATGTGGGATGACCTTTGTTGCCATCAATGACAACAACCATGAATCCATATAGTGTCTCTTGCCAACAGATTTCTCTCTTCATGTATATACAAATGTTGATTGGGTAGGAGATGTGGATGACTGGAAGAGTACCAGTGGTGGTGCATTCTTTTTGGGGAAAAGATTGGTTTCTTGGTTGAACAAGAAACAAGAAGCAATATCTCTGTCCACTGTAGAAGAAGAATATATTGTAGTAGAAGGTAGTTGCACTCAAGTATTATGGATGAAGCAAATGCTAAGAGACATCAGAGTGGAGTATGAGGAACCTATCAGAATCTTCTATGATAACTCAAGTGCAATAAATATATCAAAAAATCCAGTGTTGCATTCAAAGACAAAACATATATCCATCAAGTTTCACTTTTTGAGAGAGCAGGTGAACAAGAATGAAGTCAAATTGGAGTTTGTGTCCTCAAAGGATCAGATTGTAGACATTTTTACTAAACCTTTACCTAAGGACTCTTTTGAATATCTCAAGGAGAAGTTAGGGGTTATTACCCCTCTGGCTCTTAATTAAGGTGCATTGATGTGCATCAGTCCGGTGGATCTCACAGTCGTATCTTGTGGTCCGAATTGATGATAGGAAGCTGCTACTCAGGGGGAGCAGTCTGTATGATTCTGAAGTATTGATGGAAGTATGTGCCCTTTGCCATTGATGTCAAATGGGGAGAGAAGATATGTGAAAAATAAAAGTGGTTGCTGATCAAAGGGGGAGGAGCAAACAAAGAGAAGACATATGAATGATTGCTCTTGATAGGGGGAGCTATGTCAGTTAGTGAGGAGAAGTTCTTGTCTTGATGGTTAAAGTAGTTTTTCACATCATATGTTGCCAATGACAAAGGGGGAGATTTTTGCAAGTATGGGCCTAACCGGTGTTGTCATTGATGTCAACATACTCCTATTGCATTGATGTCAAGGATTGGATGAGCTGTGTGTTGAGGATATTGAGAAAATTAGTCCTATCAAAAACAGAGAAGAACAATGAAGATAGTGGAGCTCTATGAAGTGAAGATCCTAGCTAGATGAAGATCACAGAATGTGCTTCAAAGGGTTTGTAGATATGTGTCTAAAGATGATCCAGTCAAGATTTGAGAGATCCACATGAAGATTTGGAGAAGTTATGGCCATATGAGTAAAACTAGTTCTAGCAGCTGTTCAGAGGTGACATAGTGACACAAATAGGTCTGGTAAGATTTGAAAATGCAATATCTTGTTCTGCTAATCTGGTGGCATGTTTAGGGAGCTAATGTAAATTGACAACTCAATTGGTTCGTGGTATGGAGGTCTGCAAGCATTTATTCTAATGAGATAGTGATGACAGACTGTGTTCTTGAGGTTCTAGATGGAGATGCGAATGATTTCAGTAAGCAAAAGTGGTATGGATATTCTTGGTGATTCAGGCAAGCTTGTGAGGGTCTTTAGGTTGTGTCTAGTTCATGTTAGCAGTCCGCATTGAAGATTGAGCTCATAATTTGAAGATTTTCTTTCGGGTGATGGTGTTCTTCCTAATCTTGGCTGACCGAATGTTTTACATATCTTGTGGATGATCTTGAAGATGTTTTGCAAAGCATGGCTTGTTCCTCAAGGAAGATTGAAGTCCCAGACATGTGTGGCTGACAGTGTGGTGATACGCATGAAGTCTTTGTAACAAATCAAGTTGTATTTTTGTAACTGCTCTGTAATAAAATAAAGTATATTGTGTCGACTTTGATTATCATTCCAAAGTTGATGTCATGTATAAATAAGAATTGTGAAGTCATTTCAAAATATCTTGGTGAAGATGAGAGAGGTGTAGAGAGGAGAAGAGCAAAAAGAAGAGTAGAAGTATTGAGCTTAAATTGAACTGTCCCAAGCATGGTGAAGATGCTAATCTTGAATTCAAGTATGTAATATTTATATTATTCTATAGACAGTGTGTCTCCTGTAGGCAGTGGGCCTCTTGTGAGCAGTGTGCTCAGGCAGTGAGCCCTAATTGGCAAGTGCCATCTTTCTCTTATTCTTTTAATAGAGAATACATCTTGGGTTAGTCACCCCGTGGTTTTTCCCTTAACGGGGATTTCCATGTTAAAATCTTGGTGTCATATGTGTTGAATTTGTTTCTTCTCTTAAATTATTGTATTATGCTTCCATGAGAGAATCATTATTATTCTATAGAAATACATGAAGGCTTTAAGTGTTTAAAGAACATAAATTCTTGTAACAAATGATTCACCCCCCCTCTCAGTTGTTTGTCCTAAAACCAACACTATGAATGTTTCTTTTAGACATGCATCTTGATTTAAATTTCCTCCACTATAATATCTCTCATTTTTTTCAATTGAAAATAATTTGACCATTCAAACAATGCATTCACTCTTGCAAAATGTTTCATTTATGTTTAACATAATGTTGCCAAGAGCCATTTTTTATGTTTTTCAACTCATGGGAGCAAACTAACTATGCCAACTTTCCAAGGTGGATAGGTGAATTTTAGAGGAGACCTCATTTCATTCCCCAAGTGCCCCAATCCTTTTAGGATATATGATCCTAAAAAAGTTGTGCTTAAGAGACCTAAAAGAAAAAAATTGTAAAAATTTGGTGCAATAGTTCTTAGAACTTGTGGTGGCTAGGAATGTTCTATTTGGACCTACAAATAGATGTTGTGTCCCTCCACAATAACCTCTCTAAATTTTTTTAACTCAGAAAAATTTGATCATGCCAACAACGGATGCATTCTTGCAAAATGCTTCATTTGTGTTCAACATAATGTTACCAAGAGCCGTATTTTATGTTTTTCAACTAGTAGAACTGAAATAACTAATCCAACATATTGTGGTACATGGTTGAATGGTAGAGGAGGTCTTGATTCAATCTCCAAGTGACTCAATTCATCTGTGTTACATAGTTCCAATAAAGTCTCTTAAGGGATATAAGAGCAAAAAATGCTAAACTTTGATGAAGTAGTTCTTAGAATCCATAGTGCCTAGGAATGTTTAATTTGTACTCACTACTAGCTATTGGGTCCCTCCATAATAACCTTTTTCAATTTCCATTAACTTAAAACCTTTTGACTATGCCAACAATGAATGCATTCTTGTAAAATGCCTCATTTGTGTTCAACACAATGTTGCCAAGAACCATATTTTATATTTTTTAACTCATAGAACTAAAACAACTATGCCAACACATTGGGATGGGCAAGTGAATGCTATGGGAGGCCCCATTTTATTCCTCAAGTGTCCCAATCCTTTTGAGCTACACAGTTCTAGCAAAGTCTCTTAAGAGACCTAAGAGCAAAAAAATGCCAAACTTTGATAGAATGGTTCATGGAATCCGTGGCACACATAAATGTTTTGTTTAGACATACAACTAGACATTAGGTCCCTCCATAACAACCTCTCTTGGTTTTCATCAAATTAAAGCTATTTGATCGTGTCGACAACTGTTAGAAATAAACTTGTAAATAACTATCAATGAAAATTGATTACAACTATAATTGCGTAGAACCAAAATGGAAATAGTACGAAATCACCAAAAAGTAATAATGGAATAAAAGATCAAACACATAACATAGTGTTTACATGGATAAATCCTTTTGAGAAAAAACTTCACACAAGAAGAGATGCACCATTCTGTATTAATTTCAATAGAATTTACAATACAACTCTATCAATCTCCTCTTCAGTCTTCAATCCAACAATGCCTATTTTTCCACTCTCAACTCTTCTCTTACACAATCATAATACAATATCATCATAAACTGGTTGCCTTCTAGGATAATACAAGCTAACATAAACCTCTACCATCAGATCTGTGACCTAATGATGAATAGTCTAGATTTATAATGGAAATTTTTAAATAAATTGTGGCTTCCAGGGGCATTGCCCCTAGAGACCCTATTAGGGGATGAACCCCCATACCCCACAAGGGGTACCCTTTGCACCCTAGATAACCATCATCCATTAGGTACCGGGATCAAGCATGCAGTTGAAACAAGATCGCTACTTGGTGAATACTTCATCCCTTATGAATGATTTACAAAAAATATTAGGAGTAGTTAAATACATATGATTTATAAGGTTGATGGCACATTAATCCTAACGTTCTCCCAATTGACATCATACATTGTAAATACATCCATAGGAAAACATAAAACAACTAAGTATTAGGAACAAGGCCCATGGCCTTTCTACACCACATAAACATTTTTGTGCTCACAGGTTTAGTAAGTGAATCTGGAACATTCTCCTAAGTGTCAACCTTCTTCAGCTCAATCTGACCATTAGTAATCATTTCACAAACAAAATGGTATTAAACATCCACATGCTTAGTCTATTCACGATACATGGGGTTCTTGGCCAAACATATTGTACTTTGGCTATCACAACCAATCTAAATAATCCTGCAATCAAAACCAATACATGCACACAATCTCCATAGCCAAACAACCTCCTTAGAGACATAAGAACAACCATATACTCTACTTCGGTGGTGGATAAAGCAATAGTGGGCTACCTTTTACTCATCTAACACATAGCTCCTCCAAACAAAGTAAACATGGCCATTAGTGGACCTTCATCTATCCAAGTCACCTGCCTAATCTACATCAACAAAACCCTGTATGTCCAATGTATTATCCACACTATTAGTACCAAAATAAACCAAATAGTAATTAGAAGTACCATGCAAAAATCTTAACACCCTCTTTGCATAATTCCAATGTTGTATAGTAGGGTTAGACATAAACCTACTCAAAACTTCTGTTGCTTGGGCAATATCAGGTTCTAGTTAAAACCATTGCATACATCAAACTTCCTACAATAGTAGCATATGGTACATCAGACATATCCTCTAAATCATCTTCATTTTAGGAAACATATCTAATGAAAGATTAGTACCAACTGATAAAGGAATTCTAACTGGATTGCAATCTTGCACGCTAAATCTATGCAAAATAGTATTCACATACTTACTTTGTGATAACCAAACCTTTTTATTTACCTGATCTCTTTTTATTTCCATCCCCAAAATATACTTGGTTGCTCCTATATCCTTCATCTCAAATGCACCTAAAAGTTGAGCTTTCAGGTCACTGATCAAACCCTTAGTGTTACTAAAAATAACATATCATCCACATACAAGGCAACAATCAATAAATGATCATCAATACATCTAATGTATACATAGTGATCTTCAATTCTTATGAAACCCAATTTCAAAATAAATGAGTTAAACTTTTGATACTACATTTAGGGAGACTGTTTTAAACCATAAAGAGACCTTTTTAACTTGCATACCCAATCTTCCTTCCCTTTTACCTCAAAACCTTTACGTTGTTGCATATAAATTTCTTCTTCCAAATCTCCATGCAAAAATGGATTCTTAACATCCATTTTCTCAATTTCAAAATTAAAAGTTGCATCAATGGATAAAAAATCTAATAGAAGATAATTTATCAATAGAAGAGAAAATTTCACCAAACTCGACTTCCTCTCTGGGAGTAGCCCTTGGCAACTAGTCTAGCCTTGTACTTTTGTAATAAACTATCTGCTCCAAACTTCTTCTTAAAGACCCACTTACATCCTATGGCCTTTCTTCCTTTGGGAAAACGTACAAGATCCCAAGTGTCACATGAGTCTAAAGCCATCATCTGCTCCTGCATGGTTACCTGCCAAGACTCACTATCATTTACATGAATAGCTTCATTGTAGGATTTAGGTTGATCATCATTACTCAATAAGGCAAATACTGAACTAGTTTCCATTGTCTTGTGGATCTTCTCAAGGGTGGAGTAAGAGATTCTTCCTCATGTTCTTTTGTATGCTCAACTTCTTCTATAACAACATAGTCTTCCTCATCTGAACTTTCACTTGAATCTTCTTCTTCTTCTCCATCCCCCAATCCATCATTTTGTTCTTCCTAATGTGCATTTTCTTGCTATAAATCAAAATACACTATCCTCTTCCTTTTTTTTTTTTTTTTTTTCTGGCCGTACAGGATCAAAAATAGCTCTAAGTTCCCTAAAAACCACATCTCTAGAAAAGTTAACTTTTCTTGTTAGAGGATCCCAAAGCTTATAACCTTTTACATTCTCACCATATCCAATGAAGATGCATTTCTATGATTTTCTATTCAACTTAGATCACTTTTCCTTAGGCACATGAACAAAAGCCTCACAACCAAAAACCCTTAAATGTGAAATAGAAAGTTTCTTACCTATCCACACTTCATAAGGTGTCAAATCAAGTTCCTTATATAGAGATATATTTAACAAGCAACAAGTGGTACTCACAGCTTCAACCCAAAAGCATTTATCCAACTGTGCATCACTTAACATACTTCTAGCTTTTTTCATTATTATTTGGCTCAACCTTTTTGCAACACCATTTTGTTGTGGTGTATATAGAGTTGTCTTTTGTCTTATGATACCTACATGCCTACAGAACTCATCAAATTCCTTAGATCAATGTTCCCCTCTATTGTTAGATCTTAATATTTTATCTTAAGTCTTGATTGGTACTCTACTAAGACTTTAAATTCCTTAAACTTAGTGAAAAATTTAGATTTATGCTTCATAAAATAAATCCATGTGAATTTGGATACATCATCAATGAAGATAATGAACTAACGAGATTTTCCAATTGAATCATTATCAATAGGTCAAAACACATTTGAATGAATAATTTATAATTTATCTTTTGCTTTATTTCTTCCTAAATGAAAAGATTTTATGTTCTATTTATGAAACACACAATGTTCACATAAATCAAAGTGCTCATTAGAATAGAAGAAACCATCCAATAAATTTTTATTCATAATTATTTTTAAAACATTTTCACTTGTGTTGCCCAATCTTTGATGCCACAACATACATGCATTTTTAGCAATTTTAGTTACATTAGTAGATCTACAAACTATAGTGACCTCAAGCCTAAATATAGTTCCTATCCTTGTTACCCTGGCTACCACCAAGATTCCTCTCACCAATCTACAACCATGCTTATTAAATGTTACATGCATTCCCCAATCATTCAACTTCAAAATAGAGATAAGATTTCTAGCCAATCTAAGAATATGTAAAACACTAGGGAGAGTTTTAATCCTCCCATCACTTAAAGACAACTATACCTTTCCCTGACCAACAATCAAATATGTAGAGTTGTCCCCAAGGTAAAAATTACCTCATATGTGGAGAACCATTCCTTGTGAAGAGTCATATTTTACAAGAAACCTGAGTCAATCAACCACTGTTCATTAGACATAATATTACATGTAGAAAGTAAAACTTCATCACCTATATTTGAGGACTTTTTAGTAGAGGAATCCCACTATTTCTTTGGGTTTTTTGATTCTTTCTTCACATACCCCCTCTTACTGCAGTTCCAACACTTAACTTTGTTCTTCTTCCTAGGAGTTTTAAACTGACCTTTTGATTCCTTAGGCCCCTTCTAATCTCCTTTTGGTTCTCTTTCCTTAAACCTCCCCCTAACATTAAGAGCCTCCATAGATCTATCCATGTAGCCTTCTTCCTCATTTATTGTAACAATAGAGTTGCAACAAGGGCATCCATATTTGGATCTTTGAGGTTAGTAGTGATAGCAAGAATGGAATTCTCCCAAGACTTAGGCAAAGAACAAATAAGCATAATACATTTATCTTCCTCATCTAGATCTTAACATCCATAGAAGCTAATTGACTCAGAGTCAAATTAAATGTATTCAAGTGCTCAACTATCAAATTACCATCCTTCATTTTAAGGGAAAATAACTTTCTTTTGAGATAGTGTTTATTTACCAGGCTTTTGGCTTGATAGATTTCACCCAACCACTTCCATAAAGCATATGCAATCTTCTCAATAGAGGCATTCAATGTGATAGAGTATGCAAGGCATAACTAGATTGTTTCTTTTGCCTTTTTGTCCAATTTATCCCACTCATCTTGACTGACATCATCGGATTTGTTTTCTCTTGATATGGAAAACCATTGTTCTCTTCCTTCAAGGAGATCCTCCATTTTTAGCTTCCATAGCTCATAACCCATTCCATTGAATTTTTCAATGTCTAATTAAGAGGAGTATGCAGCCATGGTTTCTACACAAATCTAAAAAATAAGTTCAACCATAACTCCCACTACAGCTCAAGAAACCCTCATACTTCCACCCAAGACACAGAACTAGCTAGGATCTGATATCAAATGTTAGAAATAAAGGTAAACATCTATCAATAAAAAACTGATTACAACTATAACTATGCAGAACCATAATGGAGATAGTATGAAATCACCACAAAGAAATAATGGAACAAAAGATCAAACACATAACACATAGTTTGTGTGGAAAAACCCTTTTAGAAAAAACTCCACACAAGAAGAGGTACACTAGTTTGTATTAACTACAATAGACTTTACAATACAACACTATCAATCTCATCTTCAGTCTTCAATCCAGCAGTGCCTTTTTTTCCACTCTCAACTCTTCTCATACATAGTTGTAATACAATATCCTCATAAAGGGGTTGCCTTCTAGGGAAATACAAGCCAAAATAACCTCTACCATTAGATCTATGACCTAGTGATGGTCGGTCTAGATTTATAGTGAAAATTTATGTATAAAATATGGCTTCTAGGGGTGCTACCCCTGGACCCCATTAGGGCATGCAACCCCTGGATCCCTCATCGAGGGGATGATCCCCTTGGACCTCATAGGGGGGTACCCTCCCTGTACCCCCTAGATAACCATCATTTGCCAGGTATTGGGATCAAGCGTGTAACTAAAACAAGATTGCTACTTGGTGAATACTTCACCTGTTATGAATGATTTACCAAAACTATTAGGAGTAATTACATACATAGGATTTACAAGGTTGATGGCACCTTAATCCTAATAACAACATATGCATTCTTGTAAAATGTGTCATTTATGTTTAGCATAATGTCGTCAAGAGCCATATATTACATTTTTCAACTCATGGGATCAATTTGACTGCATCAATATGTTGAGGTGGGTGAGTGAATGATAGAGGAGGCCCAATTTCATTCCACAAGTTTCCCAATTCTTCTAGGATACATAGTTCTAGCAAAGTCACTTAAGAGACCTAAGGGAAAAACTACCAAACTTTGTTGCAGCAGTTCTCAGAATCACGGTGCCTAGGAATGTTCCATTTGGACCTATAGATAGATGTTGTGTCCGTCCAAAATAACCTCTCTCATTTTTTATCAAATCAAAAATATTTGACTATGCCAACAAGGAATGCATCCTAGCAAAATACTTCATTTGTGTTCACCATAATGTTGCCAAGAGCCATATTTTATGTTTTTCAACTTGTGGGACATAACCAACTATGCCAAAACATTGAGGTGGGTGAGTGAATACTAGAGGAGGCCATATTTAGTTCCCCAATTATCTCAATCCTTTCAAGCTACATGGTTCCAACAAAGTCTCTTATGGTACATAAGAATAAAAAATTGCCAAACTTTGATTGAGAAGTTTTTGGAATTTGTAGTTCCTAGGAATGCTTTAATTTGAACTACAATTTGAAAGGAAGAAAGGTATGTGGAAGCGCTTCCTACACCGATCTAATAAGGGGAATGTAGTGCAAATTTTTAGATCCTTACAATTACAATTATGTTAAGCATGTAACATAAAGATAAAACAACAAACATCACATAGAATACAAGTGACACAAGATGTACATGGGAAAACCTTTTCAGGTATAAAACCCCACACTCCAAAACCTACAAATGTATTATCAAAACTGAAATGGTTTACAATACACTTGCAATGCAAGTTCTTCTAGGAGTCTTCAAATGTTATTTCTGGAGTAACTCTGGTAACATAACAGTACCTGTAAAAACACTATGCATAGTACTACTCCAAGCACCTCATTATATAGAGTTACAAGGCATGAATGAGAAGCTTCTAGAGGTGGGCACCCATCTTGGCCACATGGCCCATTTCTCACACCCAAGGACACTTGTCCATCATGCATACACCTCTCTAACATCTATCATACATGGTAGATTTGACTTCCCAATGTGGAACGCTCCAACCAAGAATAGGTTATGACAGATGCTCTTACGCATCATACAACTCTCTTTCCCCTGATGATGGATCATGAAGTGTGATCCAAAACATTGAGAGGAAAATATAGATCACAATCAAATCTAGAAGCACTCAATCACACCAATATGGACTATGGAAAATTAATGAATTCCATCTTACAACTGTCATAAAATCTGCCCAACATAACAACATTTAATGTTGTAAGAGAATTTGTCATACAAGACTAAATATAGCATATTCCTCTTACAACATGTTATAACCCAACTTGGGCACCCAAGGTGCCTTACTCACATGCAAAGATGCTCTCCAACACTTGTCTTCACTTGTCATAGGAATCTCTATACTTGGCTCTTACATGTCATAGATTCTCTCATACAAAATAACTTCTTCCACATACCACAAGATGTCGACACATGGCATATTAGTGCCACCTCAAATGGGATGCCTAGATTCTCATGTGTTTGACTTGACCATCCAAGTCACAAGGAGGATGACATGTCACAATGCCACCTCAAACTAAATGACAAAACATGATGTGCAAGTAAATAAAAAATTAGGCCAATAAAAAATATACAAATAAATATCAATGCTAGGAAATTGCAAAGGTTGAGACACCTTAATTCCCAACACAAGTAGATGTTGATTCCTCCACACTAACATCTCTTAGTTTTCATCAACTCAAAACTATTTTACCGTGCTAACAATAGATGTATTCTTGCAAAATACCTCATTTACATTTAGCGTAATCTTCCCAAGAGCCATATTTGACATTCTTCACCTTGTGGAATTGAACCAATTTTGCAAACACATTAGGGTGTAGAGGTGAATGCTAGAGTTAGCTCTATTTCATTTCCCAAATGTCCTAATCCTTTCAGGTTATGCAGTTCTAGCAAAGTCACTTAAGAGACCTAAGAGCAAAAACTTTCTAAACTTTGGCACAATAGTTCTCAAAGTCTGTGGCACCTAGGATTGTTTTGTTTGGATCTATAGAGCTAGATTTTGGGTCCCTCCATAATAATCTCTATCAATTTTCATCAAATCAAAACCATTTGATTGTGCCAACAATGAATGCATTCTTATAAAATATCTCATTTATGTTTAGCATAATATTTCCAAGAGCCATATTTTATGCTCTTCACCTTGTGGAACCAAACTAACTATGTCAACATGTCAAAATGGGTGGGTGAATGATAGAGGAGGCCTATTTCATTATCTAATTTTCCTAATCCTTCTAGCATACATGGTTCTAGCAAAGTCACTTAAGAAACCTAAGAGAAAAAATTGCCGAACTTTGGTGCAACAATTCTTAGAATTCATGGTACCTAAGAATGTTCCATTTAGACCTATAGCTATATTTTGGGTCCCTTCATAATAATTTATCTTAGTTTTCATCAAATTGAAACCATTTTATCATATCAACAATAGATGCATTCTTTCAAAATATCTCATTTATGTTTAGTATAATGTTTCCAAGAGCTATATTTTGTTTTTTTCAACTTATGGGACCAAACCAACTATGCCAATATATTAGAGTGGGTGGGTGAATGCTAAAGGAGGCCATGTTTCATTCCCCAATTTTCTCAATCCTTCTAGGATACATAGTTTTGGAAAAGTCTCTTAAGAGACTTAAGATTAAAACATTGCTAAAATTTGACGAATTGGTTCTTAGAATCCATGGCACCTAAGAATGTTTTATTTAGACCTATAGCTAGATGTTAGGTCCCTCCATGATAACCTCTCTTATCTTTCATTAAGTCAAAACCATTTGATCGTGCTAGCATCAAATGCATTCTTACAAAATGTCTCATTTGCGTTCAACGTAATGTTTCCAAGATCCATATTTTATGTTTTTCAACTTGTGGAATTGAATTGACTATGCCAACATGTCAGGGTAGGTAGATGAATTCTATAGGAGGCCCCATTTAATTTTACAAGTGTCTCAATCCTTATGGGCTACATAGTTTTGGCAAAGTCTATTAAGAGATCTAAGAGAAAATAACTATCAAACTTTGTTGAAGTAGTTCTCAAAATTTGTGGCACCTAAGAATGTTATGTTTGGACCTACAGTTAGATGTCAAGTCCCTCCATAATAACCTCCCTTAATTTTTGTCAACTCAAAACTATTTGACCATGCCAACAATAGATGCATTCTTGCAAAAATATCTCATTTACATTTAGTATAATGTTTCCAAATGGCATATTTTATATTTTTCAATTCATGGGACTGAAATGACTATGCCAACACATTGGGGTGGTTGGGTGAATGCTAAAGGAGGCCCCATTTCATTCCCTAAGTGTTTGAATCCTTCTGGGGTACATGGTTCTGGCAAAGTCACTTAAGAGACCTAAGGGGCATGTGTAGAAAGATGGGGGACCAAAAAGTGGCCAAACCCACTTTTTTGTCCCAACAAGATATAATGCGAGCATGTTATAATGTTCTCGCATTAAGGCTCGGTAGTTATCGAGCCTAGTCTTGATCACTACCGAGCCATAATGTGCTCGCATTATTTCTTTATAGAAATAAAAACCAAATTATGTTAAATTTGCTTTCTCCTTTATTTCAAATCTACATATAATTTTTATGATAAAAGATAATTGAGTAATCAATAACAAAGAGTTTTAAGGTATTAATATAGTCAAGCAACAAGATAGTGTGGAAGTTAAGTCCATGTTAGACATACACCAGTACTATAGTCAATATTGGAAGAAAAAACAACAAATAGAGAGATGGAGAGAAAAATAGATAGAGAGATAGACAAGGGTAGAGGGAAAAGGAAAGATAGAGATAGAGAGAGGGAGAAATAAAGAGATAGAGGGGGGAGAGTGAGGGAAAGATGGATAGAGGGAGAGGGAGACAAAGAGATTGAGAGAGAGGGATGGATAGAGGGAGAGAAGGAGAGATAGAGGGAAGAAGAGATAAAGATAGAGAGATGGAGAAATAGTGAAGGAGATGGAGATAGAGATGGAGAGACAGAGAGAGGAACATATAGAGAGAGATAGAGAGGGAAAGGAAGAGAAAGGGGGGAAAGGGATATTGAGAGATATAGATAGAGGGAGAGATAGAGAGAGAGGTGAGGAGATAGAGAGGGAGAGATAGATAGATAGAGAGGGAGAGGGAGAGGGAGAGGGAGAGGGAGAGGGAGAGATAGAGAGATAGAGAAAGGGAGGATAGCGAGATATAGGGTGAGTCTCTTTCTACCTATCCTCTATCTCTCTATCTCTATCGTCCATATATTTCTATCTCTTTATCCACCCTCTATCTCTCTATCCTTCCTCTATCTAGCTATATATTTTGATCTCTCCCCCTCTTTATCTCTATTTTTATCTCCCTCTATCTATCTCTCGATCTCTCACTCCATCTCTCTATCTCTACCTCTCAATATCTATCTCCCCATCTATCCATCTCTTCATCTCTTTCCCTCTTTCTATCTCTCCCTATATCCCTATCTCTACCTCTCTACCTATATATCTCTCTCTCTATCTCTATATTTTCCCTCTCTGTCTCTCCCTCACTCTCTATCTCCCTATCTCTCTACTCTCTCTATCTCTATCATTATCTCCTTCTCTATCTATCTCTCTCCCTCTATCTATCCATTTCTTTATCTCAGCCTTCCTCTCTTTCTCCCTCACCCTCTCTCTATCTCTCTATTTCTATCTCTCCCTCTCTCTATCTTTATCTCTCCCTCACTCTCTCTATTCCTCTCTCTCTATCTATCTCTACTTCCCTCTCTCTAGACCACTTGGCTATAATTGTCTAAAATTGGCTGAAAGACAAACCCTAATTATATAAATTACATTTGTGAATATATAGACCTTTGTGTCTCAATTTAATTCATATATTACTAAGGGCACGAATCTTTATTCAAATCATGCCACATACGTCCTGACCAAGCATAATATATTAGAATTAAACACATATCTTGATCGACACACAATTATAAAGAAAGATTGCAATTGAAAGAATATGAATTCCACATAGGATCAATGAATAGGTATATGAATAGGGAGAATATTTCATGATGGATATACAAGTCAATCAAATTAAGACAAAGGGCACAAATCATGTGTATTCAATTTACATTTTAACCAATGCTTGTAGGTTGCAACAATGATAGTCCATGCTAATAAATGGAAGTAGGTCAACCTAAGGAGAATCTAGAAGCCTCTCTGACTCTTTGTCCAAGGGAAAATTGATCTTCTATAAGAGTCCATTAAAGTGGCACTCTAGTTCAATGGTGCATCATAGGATACCTCCTATGCTTGAGCCATAGATGTTTGTACAAGGGCCTCTAGCTTTATCAATGTCTTGAAAACTAATTGCACCTCTTTGATAAAAGAAACTAAGGACCACATGTTGAATATAGTTTCTTCTTGTCTCTTCTCATCCACTAGTTCTAGAAATTTGGTTCTTCTCATTCACAAGGCTTAGATGATGTGGCCTCCATTTTGGCCTTGTAGTATGATATTCACAAGACCTTGATGTGGTCAAGGGAAGCCACTAACTATTTGATATCTTTAATTTGGTCCTTTAACCTCTTGACCTCCTCCTTTGATTCTTCTATTATATTGTTTAGGTCAACCTCTTTTTCTCTTAGGCCCTTGAGTGTCTAGGTCTAGGTGTCCACTTGATTATTTAGATTTTCTATATCATAATCTTAGATAGAGGCCTTTTCCTTTAGTGATCGTATTTAAATAACCTTGCCACTAGTTTTAGCCTTTTCATGGATCAATTATACCTCCAAGTTTTCCACTTTCTTTGATAATGCATTCTTGGTGGTAGTCTTAGTTACCATCTAGCTTTTCCCTACCACCAACTCTATTCTTTCTTTAGTCAATTTTGTTTTAACCTATAGGAGTTGTTTTTTAGTTGCTTCTACCTATGTATCTTTAGCTTCAATGGATTTCTCTACAACTATGGTGACCTAGCCTTCTAATGCCTTTATTTTAACTTCAAATTCTTTAAGTATGAATAGATTTTCAAAGTTTGAAGCACTTTCTGTGTATATTTTTAAGCTCTATCTCTCCATCTCTCCCTCTATCTCTTTTTATCTCTCCCCCTTCTCTCCCTTTCCCTCTCCCTCTCCCTGTCTATCTCTCTATGCATCCCTCTCTTTATCTCCATCTCTCCCTCTATCTCTTTCTATCTCTCCCCTAGATCTCCTTCTCCTTCTCCCTCTCCTTCCCTCTCTCTCCCTCTTTTTTCACTAGATCTATATATCCTTCTATTTCTCCCTCTATCTGTTTATCTCTCTATCCTCCTCTCTATCTCTCCCTCTCTAAATCATTTTCAATGAATCCATTTTGTGCATATCTTGCAATCATGGCATTCCATGAGACTGCATTTCTTTGAGGTTTTCTATCAAACAATTCTTGTTCCTTGTCCGTGTTTCCACATTTTGCATACTTGTCTCATAGGATAGTTGCAACTACAAAATTTGACAAAATTCCAATATGCTTGATGTTGTGATGGATGTCCATACCCTATTCCAAAGATCTCATTTTGGTATAGATAGGGAGGATGTTGGCAAAGGTCAAGGAATTTGGCTTTACAATATCCAATTTCATTTTCTTGAAAGCTTCTAAAGCCTTTCCAACAAATTCATTTTGTGCATATCCTGTAATCATGAAATTTCCATGAGACCACATTTATTTGATGCATTATGTCATGTGCCTTGTAGGTGCTTCCACATTTTGCATTCATGTCTCCTAGGGAAGTTGCAACATAAACATCTAAAAAAATTCCCATATCCTTCATGCTTTGATGAATACCCATAGCCTATTCAAAGATCCCATTTTGGCATAGGAAGGGGAGATTCTGGCAAATGTTGTGGAATTTGGCTTTACACCCACCAATTGCATTTTATTGAAAGTTTCTAAAGCCTTTTCAACAAA
>BSBN01001932.1:0-53013 GCA_027924645.1 Cunninghamia lanceolata | reverse complement strand
AACTTATTTTGCATGTTTTTGGACGAAAATTTGATTATTTAAACCTAGAGTTTCATGTTTCATGTGTGATATTGTTTCAAAGGAAATTACCATTGATATATATATTGAATTTGATGATATATGTTTGTTTTTTCCATAAATTTCACTAATCCTATTCTAGAGTTATATAGAATTCATAATCAAACTTGCGAAAAAGAAGAATTTGAGGATTTTGAAGCCAAATTTTGGAGAATTGGTCAACTCTAATATCGAATTCTAAGGTATGTTCTTTATGTCCATTTAATTCACTTATATATGTTCTTATGTCCTTTATGTCTTTATGTCTTTATGTTCTAAGATATGTTCTTTAAATATGTTTTCATACTTAGTCAAAAGTTGTTGACCAAAACACATGAACCATGTATGTATGTCTTCATACATATTGCAACCAAAATCAAACTATGGCTTGCGATAACAAAGACAAACTTGAGCAATTGCTTCTTATCACTTTGATACCTCAAAACATTCTCTAGAAAATATATACATGTTCTCAATTGTCATTACATGCACTCCAACACTGCCACATGTGCCCTTTGCACTACATACATGCTCTAGCAACTCACTTAGCTCATGATGCAATAGTGAGTTCTTCACCAAGTGTCTTGAAATTGATACCATAGCAACTATTGGTTGTAATAAATCTCCATGCCATAGTACAATGTCCAACCTATCTAATCATTATATTCTTCTTCCTTCTCATCTTCTCATCTTCTCATCACTATATTTTTCTTTAATAACCTATCTCACCATTTATCCTTCAATGATCTTGTGATTTCCAGGTTGTAATGCACCAATGTACTTATGAAACTCCTAGGGTTTGATCATTCTTATTTTGGAGTACTATTCGAACAATGTCATGTGATATTCCTAAGGTTACAACGACTGTCCTATACATTTATGATTCCTAGAAAACCCCTCCTTTACACCTTGACAAGATATCAAATTATCTTCATTGTCATGTGATATTCCTAAGGTTACAACGACTGTCCTATACATTTATGATTCCTAGAAAACCCCTCCTTTACACCTTGACAAGATATCAAATTATCTTCATACTTTGTTTGATGTACCTATTGACTGTCATGATAGTCCATTTAAGATGCTTGATAATTCTAATCTGTATATAAGATCAGTCCTTTTCATCATGTTGTCCATCTCTTACCTTGTGAATAGGGTAGTGAGCGTCTATTGCATTTTTTGAATATCTGACCTTAATAGTGATCACGAGTTTCATCATAGTCTTCTATGTTTATGATGTGATAGTTTGTGGTTGTTTGTAATAGTCATAGTGCAATTTGATAGCTTTTAACTCAACATCACCTCCATACTTAGCAATTTGTCTATCATTATATATTATAATGTTCACATATGGTATATACTCAAAATATTATAGTTTAGGATAACTTGTCATCATGAAACAAAACTTTGACCTAAATTTCTACACCTTGTTATTCTGCCCTAACCCTAACTCTACTGAAAATCAAACTCTTCAACAAGATCAAGTGAACAATCCACAAATCTTAGGATTTGATACAATCTATGAGGGATTTATTCATAGGGTTATCTTTTCATGATACATAACAAACAATATGAAATGAGCAGAACTTGAAACATGACTGTTATTGAAACTTGAAACAACAATCCTTTTGTGCATGGGTTGGTAAGCATCTGATTGTTATAATAGTCTTCTCCAACTATTAAAATACCCCTTGTAAGCAAAGACCATGGTTACCCTCTTATTAACAACACCTTCGATATTCAATGATGAGGGTTTTATTCTCTATACTAGCATTGTTTCTCCTTTTGATAGCATGACAATCATATTCATAGGTCATGTGATAAAATATTTTGGTAAAGGACAACTTTAGGGTTGCTATAGCAATCATAGTACTCATGATTGTTCTTGCATATCATGTGACACCATTTCAATGTTGTTCATGATAACCTTATAGCATAAAGACAGACCCAATTGTTCTTATGACTGATATGATATTGAGAGGACAATATTCCTAACTAGGACAATACAAATAAGGTCCAATATTTTCATCCCATAGCATATACAGTATGATAGTCTTTTCCCTCAATATCACTTCATCTCTTGGATTTAGAGTGACACAATAATCATCAAGGATCCACATAACAACACCAAATCATGTTAGTCTTTAAAAAAACAAAATCTTTATACATATGACTGTCCTACACTCTTTTCCAATGATAATCTAACACACACATGACTAGCCTACACTGTTTTATGAGTGCCCTACCAATGGATTTTGACTTCAATAGGTTTCTCAATAGCCCTTCTTAGGGATATATACATTTATCAACCATCTTTAGACCATTTGATCTCACGATACTCTAACTATACAATCCTCTTAATAGTCATAAATGCAATGGAAACCCAATTATTCCTTAGTATCTCAACACTCCTTGGTCATGCATTCTTCTATAATCATAATCTAGTCATTTTAACATAATTTTCAGAAGTTGCATGAAGGCTTCAAGGGTGCTTATTGTTGTAACAATCAAGGACTGTCATATTCATGAGAAATTACATTAGTAACAGTAGTGAGGGATGCCATGGCAATCAAGTGGGTTATGGATGTTGTCATCATGATAGAATCCTAGGATTTATTATTTTGTTATTCAAATATTGAAGATTCCATGTTGAAACCCTAGGGTAGTGTTTGAGATTATTATCCATTTGAAAATGTTGTCATAGGCATGTGTGTGACTATCAAGGTGGTGTAAATTTGATTATTGTCTATATGGATAGTCCATTCCAAAGAGGCTAAGTGCAATGATCAAGGGTTAGAAAATTATGCCAAGCCCACCAAACCCTAGGTAAATGATCTTGTTGAGGAAATATGGATTAGAGCATTTGGTTGTCCTAACAATCTTGTTAGTGTAATGAAGTACCAACCTATCATTCAAGAATGCAAACATGCTACATACATTATGGACTATATAACTACTAAGAAGATTTTCCTTCAAGTCTTCCATATGGAAAATTAGTTACCATATGACTGTTATGCCCAATAGTACAATCATTAGTGACTGTCCATATTATGCTAGGGTCTCATTTTAGGTTGCTAGGCAAGTTTTGAAGGACTGTCTTGATGTTATTAAAGTTACAAAGTGTGGTCATCGGTGCAAACGTGGTTATAAGCCTTTGAAATTGTCATTCTCAATGCTGATTAGTAATTTATGACTGTTATAAATAGCACATTCATGTTTTCAAATTGAAAATCATATGCTATAGATCTAGGAGATTGTCATCATGGGGGTTTAGTATCTTCATGGGATTAATTATTGATCCAATGCTTAAGAATTTTCCAATAAGACCTAATGTGCATGTTTCTTTCTATGACAATGGAAAAGGGTTTGTCACTCAACAAGAACACGTGCATCATTCATTTTACAAAAGGACTATTATACAAAAGAGTCCTATCATTGAGTTGAAGAAGCTATGCTTGTGCAAACTTTAAATGTGCTGCCATGCAAATGTTGCATAAGACTGTCATAGATAGGAATATCATAAAAATGCTTATACATTTATTTTACCTCATGTTTTGCTAGATTATTATCATTTATTGTTTAGGGATTGTTCATACACCTAACTCATGGTCCTCTCATCACAAGAACAGTCTTGATAGCCGAATTAGTATGCAAAATACCATGTACACTACCCTAGAAGACTGTCACAAATAAATCAACAATAGAACTATCATAAGTTTAAAGGCATCCATGGCATCATTTCCATCTTAAAACCTTCATTAATGTTGTCCTATATCCCATATTATGATGAATAAGTCCTTTGGTGATGCATTATTGGGATAATAATATGATCTTGTGCCAAAATGTCACCTTGTTGTCCCTAGGAAGACTGCCATGCCCATCTACTCATGGACAACCATTGAACATGAAGAGTCATGCACATTTTTGGGATGTTATAAGGTATGTGAAGGTGGTTTGAAGCTTTAAAACAATCATCACAACATATACAATGGTTCAAGAAGGTAAACTCCATGCCCAATTTGAAACTACTTGCAAAGGGCTTCATTCAAGTCATGATTTTTGTCTTCACATGTCTTCCTCTAGACTTTGGGACAACGGTTATAAATTTTTCCATGGGTCAAGAAAATGAACTACAGATTGATTTTTCAGAAGTTATGAACCTTATGCATGTCTAGGACAACCTGTGCATCATAAAAATGAGTTTTATCAAACCTACAAAAGCCATGAACATGAACAAGTTGCTGATTTGGTTGAGAAAATGGAGGGTTCTCATCTTTCTCATGGAGATGGGATGGATTAAGGAAGTTTATTCATGCATAATCAAACCTTTGAGACTAATTTAGAGAAGTTAGGATAGTCATAGTATAAGTCACCTCACTAATCATGAGGAAAACGTGCTCCATACATGAGAATTTCACCCATCTTCCTAGCTGTCCCAACTCATAGAAGGCAAGTTTTGGAAGTTGAAATCAAGAAAACCTTGCCCTAAAACTTAGCCACATCATTGTCATGGTTAGGAGAATTGGTTGTCAAAACCTTGCAAGTAGACTCTACTTTACTATAACTTCTGCCCCAAATTTTTGCCCTCAATCTCTGCCCTAAATTTTTGCACCTTGTTATTCTGCCCTAAATTTCTGCACCTTCTTATTCTACCCTAACCCTAACTCTACTGAAAATCAGAAGTTTGTGACCATTATTCATTATCATTATAAAAGTTCTAATTATCATTGTCTTATTCATCATGCTTGTATAAATCATCATCATGCCAAGGAAACGAGCAAAGACTCTAACACCAGAAGAGCGTGAAGCTGAGAATGAGAGGAAAAGAGAAAGAATGAGGCAAATTTGGGAATTAGTGGAATGACATAATGGTATGCTATTTTTATTTGCTATCCTGATTTCACCTTATATATTTTAGCTAAATAATGCAATTGCATTTGCATGCAGGATTTTAGTATGATGGAGGTAGGCATAATCCTTATGAAGTTGCCTTTGGAAGGAAAGTAAGGTAGGTTTTCATGATTATTTCAGGATGATATGTCCTTTACTTTCTATTTCATAATGAGTTTTAATGATGTTACTATGAGTGCTAATTCATTTTAATGATGTTACTATTTCATAATGAGTCTTAATGAGTTTTAATGACAAACAATTGGTAGCAGCGGTAAGGGCAGCCTCAATCGATGCCCTACAGACATTGGATCAAGTGAGAACACCTTTATAGGACTAAATTTTCATCTACCAGAAAGGTATTATGACTAAATTTTTACAATCAACATATCATGGGGCCAAACAGATGGTGCCAACGCATTCGAGTGGGCGGGTAAATTCTAGGGGGGGTGTCTTTTTGGTGGCAAAGCCTCATGGTCATTCTTGGCTATATCGAACGCAGATAATCTCTCAAGAGCCCTAAGGAAAAAAATGTCACAAACTTTTGATCAACTATTCGATCAAACTATGACACCTAGGAACATCTTCTTTGCATGTATAGGTGGATGTCACGTCCACCTACAAACACCTACCTCAATTTTTGCTAAATCAATTTCATTTGCCTATGGTGGCAAGGAACACATTGTTCCAAAATGCTTCAGTTTCATGCAGTGGAAAGGTGTTAGGAGTGACATTTTGCATTCCATATCTTGTGGGGCCAAATGGACTTCACCAATGCATCGGGGTGGGCAGGTAAATGCCAGGGGAGGTCTTGTTTCGTATGCCAAGCGCCCTAGTCGTTCAGGGTAGCAGGCTACTGACAAAGTCCCTTAAGATCCCTAAGACCAAAAAATGCCAAACTTTGACGGAGCAGTTCTGATAATTTGGGGTAGTTGGGAACATTCCATTTGGACCTACATGTGCACATGGGATCCATCCACAATAACCTCTCTCAGTTTTGGTAAACTCCAGTCCGTTTTGACTGTGCCAAAATCAAATGCATTCTTGCAAAATGCTTTAGTTTCATGCAATGGAAAGGTGCTAGGAGTGACATTTTGCATTCCATAGCTCATGGGGCTGAATGGACTTCGCTAATGTATCAGGATGGGTGGGTAAATGCCAAGGAGGTCTCGTTTCATGTGCCAAGGGTCCCAATCGTTTGGGGTAGGCTACCGACAAAGTCACTTAAGATCCTAAGACCAAAATCTGCCAAACTTTGACGGAACAGTTCTCAGAATTCATGGTAGATGGGAATGTTCTATTTGGACCTATAGGTGCACGTGGGGTCCATCCACAATAACCTCTCTCAGTTTTGGTCAACTCTAGTCCATTTGACCATGCTGAAATCAAATGCAATCTTGCAAAATGCTTTAGTTTCATGCAGCACAACATTGCCAGGTGCCATATTTTTTGTTTTGCTTGTTGTGGGTCTGAACTGACTATGGCAACACGTTGGGGTGGGTGGGTAAATGTTAGGGGAGGTCTTGTTTCATGTGCCAAGCATCCCAATCGTTCTGGGCTGTAAGCTATCGACAAAGTAGAAAGTTGCTAAGACTAAAATTTTGCATTCCATAGCTTGTGGGGTCAAACTGACTGCGCCAACATGTTCAATTAGGCAGGTAAATGCTAGGGGATGTCTTGTTTCATGTGCCAAATGTCTCAATCATTTTGGGCTGCAAGCTATTGACATAGTTGAAAGGTGCTAGGAGTGACATTTTGCATTCCATAGCTCATGGGGCCAAATAGACTTCGCCAACGCATTGGGGTGGGTGAGTAAATGCTAGGGGAGGTCTCATTTTGTGTGCCAAAAGTCCCAGTTGTTCCAAGCTGTAAGCTACCGACAAAGTCACTTTACTGGTAGCTTGTAGGCCAAAATGACTTGGACACTTGGCACATGAAACAAGACCTCCCTTGGCATTTACTCGCCCACCCCAATGCATTGGCAAAGTCCGTTCGGTCTCACGACAAGCAAATCAAAAAATATAGCACGTAGCAAGGTTGTGTTGCATGAAATTGAAGCATTTTGCAAGAATGCATTTAATTTTGACACGGTCAAATAGACTAGAGTTGACCAAAATCGAGAGAGGTTATTGTGGAAGGACCCCACGTGCACCTGTAGGTCCAAACATAACATTCCCAGCTATTACGAATTCTGAGAACTGCTCCGTCAAAGTTTGGCATTTTTTGGTCTTAGGATCTTAAGTGACTTTGCCGGTAGCCTGCTGCCCCGAATGATTGGGACCCTCGGCACACAAAATGAGACCCCCCTAACATTTACCTGCCCACCTCGATGTATTCTCGAAGTCCGTTTAGCCCCACGCCCCACGTGCACCTGTAGGTCCAAACATAACATTCCCAGCTACTCCGAATTCTGAGAACTGCTCCGTCAAAGTTTGGCATTTTTTGGTCTTAGGATCTTAAGTGACTTTGCCGGTAGCCTGCTGCCCCGAATGATTGGGACCCTCGGCACACAAAATGAGACCCCCCCTGACATTTACCTGCCCACCTCGATGTATTCTCAAAGTCTGTTTAGCCCCACGAGCTATGGAATGTAAAATGTCACTCCTAGCACCTTTCCACTGCATGAAACTTGGGCATTTTGCAAGAATGCATTTGATTTTGGCACAGTCAAATAGATTGGAGCAAAAACTGAGAGAGGTTATTATGGACGAACCCCATGTGCACCTGTAGGTCCAAACGAAACATTCCCAGCTGACTCAAATTCTGAGAACTGCTTCGTCAAAGTTTGGCAATTTTTTGGTCTTAGGGATCTTAAGGGACTTTGCCAGTAGCTTGCTGCCCTAAATGATTGGGGTGCTTGGCACACGAAACAATACCTCCCCTGGCATTTACCCACCCACCCTGACGTGTTGGTCAAGTTCGTTTGGCCTCACGAGCTATGGAATGTAAAATGTCACTCCTAGCAGCGTTCCACTACATGAAACTGAAGCATTTTGCAAGAATGCATTTGATTTGAAGATTTGAACTCTAATTGTGCTGGTTCCTTATTTTCCACCGCCATTGCTCATGCATATCTTTCTGTAGATATTAGACCATTTAATGAAGCCTTATAAGTGTTCTGGGTTGGACATTTGCCAGATAACTAAAACCATAACAGAACGACATAATTATATATGGTGTTCTCACTACCCTGAGGATTCAATCAAGTAGTCCTTAGGTTGATATGACCATTCTAAGTTTGACATATGACTGCTACCATTTGCATATAACTATACATTTATAAAATGAGTGTTCTAAGATCTTTATAACATCCTTCTCTGTTTTGCTGGGACAACACTATCCTAATATATGTGGGACTAGTTTATGGATACATTGCCACCGGTGGAGTACACGTTTCAATGCCTAAAATCTTAATCTATGCCTGCACATGTGTGAACAACATTCAGAGATGTATGTTATTCATTCTACCTGACTAGAGCCCATATTTTATAAGTTTTTATGGGAAAAATACAAAGAGATAATGGACTGATCCATTGTTGTATTGACTGTGACAACCATGATTAGAGGTCAAAATACATTGCATTTACATAATTTCATGCTATTTACATGGTGATTAACTTATTTGTGTGATTAACCCTAGTGTCCATGATAGATCAATGATATATCAAGTAGATAATGGTGAATAAGGGATAGATCAATGATAGCTCAAATAGATAAGGGGAGGTAGCATGATGTCTCCCAATATGGACATAGGATCAAAGAATGATATAACCAATAAGGATCAATACTAAACTCTCAAAATAAGATAAAAAAGTGTTGGATGATAACATGTATACTCTATAAAGTACATATTAAAAGATAAGATTATAAGACAAGATATAGTAATACGAGATCATGATATTTAAGACATACCAATGTAATATCATAAGGCATGGTATATAAGATATAAATTTATGTAGGATCAATGATGTAAATTCTCTAAAATAGAAAAATATGTCAATATTTGATCGTAAATGCTCATAATAGCTAGGTAGAAACAATGATAAGAGATGGACCATAGACAAGATGCTCAATATAATGATAGACCATGAATGTTCTAAGAAGCTAGAACCTCACTCAATTTGAGCATATTGGGTAATTCTCTAAGAAGTTAGATAAAATAGTGTAATAACATATGTAAAGCAAAGAGCCATTAGTATCATTGAATACAAAACCAAGGATCAAAATATAAGATGTAAAGGATTAAGAGAAAGGACCAAAGGAAAAACATAATTAAGTAGACAAGACAAGATAAGACAATGTAAAGATGAAATATGAAAGACAAAGATCATGAGATCAAAATGTAAGCCATCCATAAAACCATCATAAGCATTGCATAATAACTCCTCACTAAGACTTCTAATATGATAAGTTGCTAATGTATCATCATAAAAGCATAAGCAATCATGTGAAGCAATAGAATAATCATGATGAGGCTCATCATCATCATGTATAACATGAGGTAGCACATTTAGAGAATCATCATGATATATAGGAAGAATATGAAAAAGGTAATAAACATAATTTTCAACGCTAGGGAAATAATCATAAATATGTAGTACCAAAAAAACATGCATATCTCTAATCTTGGAAGATGGTACATAATGAATAATATCATCATGGCATGTGAGAGGAGTATCATTATGAAATACAAGAATGCCATTAGTAGGAGGTAATATTATGTCATCAATGCATGTCCTACAAGGTGCATCACAAGGTCTAGATCATTAGTATGTATGTACTCACCACTATCCATATGATCGTCATTAGGCTTACTATGAAAAATGGAATATGAAGAAGAATAAACAATATCAAATCACAATGAACTATTTCATCATATATAGGTATATCATGCAAAGAAGGTGTGCTCAAAGGTAATAGTTCATCCTCCCTATTTGATGCAGAGTGGGCAGTGGAAGCATACAAAATAGGGTGAAGACCCATTAAAACCCACCATACCTAGGGTTTACACTTCATTTCCTTTAAAACCCCTTCAATAAAGACCATCTATCGGCCAGACAATAACCATCGGCATCTCATATAGAACTTGTATGACCCGATACTCCTTCCAAATTATGCCAACCCTAATATACAACTGCGAAATACACAAAATATTCACCACGTACATTTGGCATATACGCATAAAATGTACAATTCCTCCTCTGTCACCATTGTAACCGAACAACACACACACAGTAAACTACAAACTTAACAAAATAGAAAAGAAACTAATAGCACAGAGGTCATTCCACTGATTTCAAAGAAATCCACCAGTGGAATGACCCCAAACGATATCCCCTGCGATTACACCAGAACACAAAATCCTTTTATTTCTCCACAGAAATGATTTACAATCTTTCTGATCTATTGCTGTTCTTCTGTGTTGAGATCGATTAGATCTCACATATTTATCCCCTCACGGGGTAGTACAGAAAATGACTCCCAGCGGCTGGGAGTTGTGACCGCCTAACCAACTTAACAGCTGTCTAAAACTATCTAAAAATAGCAAGCACGGTCAATTCAAACCTTATTACATTTAATGTCCGTTTAGGACTTCATTGAAAACATAAAAACAAACTTTAAGACAGCTAATGCCTCATGGAGGCCACTGTAGATTGGGTGCCTCTACACCATACTCCCCAAGTTGAAAAAAAAAAATCTTGTCCCAAGAGTTATGAGGTCTGCTGCAAACAACTTCATTTTGTCTTCAACCCTGACTTGATGACTCCATTGGTTCCTCTTTATCCTCCAACTGTGACTCCTATCAATGGAGTTTGACTGACTGCCTCCAAATTGCACCTCTATCATCTGAAGTCCACTTCTTTCTTCTACACCAACACTTCTATCCCTCACCTGGGAGTCGTCTCTTGCCTCTCTCCCCAAGACTTTTGGCGACAGCCAATGGACCATCTTCTCTAGCCCTCTTGATAGACCTTCTTGTCTGTCTATTGTAGTGAGTGAACTTGTAACTGCTCATCCCAAAATCCTGGTGTAGATTGCCTCCTTCGGCGCTCTATCTACACACTCAGAATCTTCTGAGCTTTGATACCAATTTGATGCAGAGCGGGCAGTGGAAGAATACAAAATAGGGTGAAGACCCATTAAAACCCACCATACCTAGGGTTTACACTTCATTTCCTTTAAAACCCCTTCGATAAAGACCATCTATCGGCCAGACAATAACCATCGGCATCTCATATAGAACTTGTATGACCCAATACTCCTTCCAAATTATGCAAACCCTAATATGCAACTGCGGAATACACATAAAATATTCCCCACGTACATTTGGCATATACGCATAAAATGCACAATTCCTCCTTTGTCACCATTGTAACCGAACAACACATAGAATAAACTACAAACTTAACATAATAGAAAAGAAACTAATAGCACAGAGGTCATTCCATTGATTTCAAAGAAATCCACCAGTGGAATGACCCCAAACGATATCCCTTGCGATTACACCAGAACACAAAATCCTTTTATTTTTCCATAGAATTGATTTACAATCTTTCTGATCTATCGCTGTTCTTCTGTGTTGACATCGATCAGATCTCACATATTTATCCCCTCATGGGGTAGTACAGAAAATGACTCCCAGCAGCTGGGAGTTGTGACCGCCTAACCAACTTAACAGCTATCTAAAAACTATCTAAAAATAGCAAGCACAGTCAATTCAGACCTTATTACATTTAATGTCCACTTAGGACTTCATTGAAAACATAAAAACAAACTTTAAGACAACTAATGCCTCATGGAGGCCACTGTAGATTGGGTGCCTCCACACCACTATTTGTACACCAAAATAGGATGTTTGGAACAACATATGGACAACCATCAAAGCATAAAGGATATAGGAAATTTGTCACATGTTGTAATTGCAATTGCCCTTGTAGACATGTATGCAAAATGTGGAAGTATAGACAAGGCATGTGAACTATTTGGGATGATGCCCCAAAGAAATGTCGCCTCATGGAATGCAATGATGGCAAGATATGAACAAAATAAATTTTTTTATGAGGCTTTAGAAACTTCCAAGCAAATGCAATTGGTGGGTGTAATGCCAAATTCCAAAACCTTCAAAATGGTATCTTTGGAACATAGTATAGACATCCAACAAAGCATAATTGATATAGCAATTTTGTCAAAAGTTGTATTTGCAACTACCCTGCGAGACATGTATGTAAAGTGTGGAAGCATAGACAAGGCACGTGGACTGTTTGATACAACACCACAAAGAGATGTCCTCTCATGGGATGCAATGATTATAAGATATGCAAAAAAATGGATTTGTTGAAAAGACTTTAGAAACTTTCAAGTAAATGCAATTGGCACGTGTAAAGCCACATTCCACAACCATTGCCAACATCCTCCCTATCTGTACACCAAAATAGGATGTTTGGAACAACATATGGACAACCATCAAAGCATAAAGGATATAGAAAATTTGTCACATGTTGTAATTGTAGCTGCCCTTGTAGACCTGTATGCAATGTGTGGAAGCATAGAGAAGGCAGGTGAACTGTTTGGCATGATGCCCCAAAGAAATGTCGCCTCATGGAATGCAATGATTGCAAGATATGAACAAAAAAAGATTTTTTGACAAGGCTTTATAAACTTTCAAGTAAATATGATTGGCAAGTGTAAAGCAAAATTCCACAACCTTAGCTAGTATCCTCCTTGCCTATGCCAAAATGGACATCCATCAAAGTGTGGAAGCATAGACAAGGCATGTGAATTGTTTGGCATGATGCCTCAAAGAAATGTTGCCTCATGGAATGCAATGATTGCAAGATATGAACAAAATGGATTTTTTGATAAGTCTTTAGAAAGTTTCAAGAAAATGCAATTGGCGAGTGTAAAGCTAAATTCCAAAACCTTAGAAATGGTATCTTTGGAACACGGTATAGACATCCATCAAAGCATAAAGGATATAGGAATTTTGTCAAATGTTGTAGTTGTAAGTACCTTGCAAGACATGTATGCAAAGTGTGGAAGCATATACAACAAACATGAACTATTTGACACAATGCCTCAAAGAAATGTTGTCTCATGGAATGCAATGATTGCAAGATATGCACAAAATGGATTTTTCATAAGGCTTTAAAAACTCTGAAGTAAATTCACAAAAGTAAATTTCAACCAAATGTAAATTTTGGCACGTCTAAAACCAAATTGCACAACCTTATCCAACTTCCTCCTTGCCTATGCCAGAATGGTATCTGGGGAACATGGTGTGGACAACCATCAAAGCATAAATGATATAGGAGTTTTGTCACATTTATTGTATTTGCATCTACCCTTGTAGACATGTATGGAAAGTGTGGAAGCATAGACAAGGCACGCGAACTATTTGATATGATGCCTCAAAGAAATGCACAGTCCCACAGAATGCAATGATTGCAAGATATGCACAAAATGGATTATTTGAAAACGATTTATAAACTTTAAAGAAAATGCAATTGGTACGTGTAAAACCAAATTCCTATAATGATAATTGATCATCATATTAAATATTTAATATAAACTATCATATACATAATGTCATCAACATAACATCTAGTTTATATAGAAAGCCATATAGGCATGTCCAAACAAAGCCATATAGACATTTACAAAAATATACAGATCGGTAACATACAAAAGTATGTATACAAAGCCATCTAGGCATACAAAAAATGTCCCAAAAACTAGTTTCCTATGGAATTTTATGAAATAATCAGTGGCCCTTGCTTGACCATGAAGATGGAGAGCCAATCAGTGACTCATCCTCTCTTTACCGTTGAGTAGACCTCCTCGACAGAAGTTCATCCAACTTCACCTGTTAATACAATCAAACAATATGCACATTAGTATATAGAAAATGTATGAAATATATAACATCACATATGTAATCGATCACTTATCACCACCTGATGATCACTCTCCATCATCTTTTCTCTCTCTTTGTCTGTACTTGGATGGGCTGGAGTTGTGACCTCCTGTGAGAAGCATCAAGAAGCAAAATTGACTAAACATAAATATCATTTATGTACATCAAATGACATGAGATAAAACAAGAAATACAAAATTATGACATTTTCATGTTATTGGCTCATACCTCGGTCAAAGGATTTGAAGACATCATGGATGCAACAATGCCTATTTGCGTTGACTCACGAAGATGAGGAGTGTCCATATTCAACATCTAAAAATCAAGTTCAAGATTATTCGACCAAAATAAATACATAACATTATTTAAAAGCATAATGATTAGAAATGGTTAAATTTATCTCCGTATAAGTGGTGGATTTGCGTTCAAGGGACCAAGGAAACCGTGGAGGTGCCAATGACTGTTGAAATCATTAAATGGTCACAAAATAATATTACCATTGATATATGTACAATAATTATGTACATGTGATAAATTACTTACCTACTGACTTGACCTCCTCTCATAACCCACCAATGGATGGCTAACAGAGGTAGGATGAAGACTTTGACCCCAGAATTTCATTGCATAGACAATTACATACATTATTTTTCACTTATAATATAGAGTCATATAAAATTAATTACAAATTTCAAATAACAATATATTAAATCAAGATGAAACTTGTAAAAAATTACCTGACAGTCAATACCAAATGTCTGCTGTAAGACATCATTGGCGAGAACATTCTCATCCAATATGGATGTCTCCAACATTGGATGTTGCCCCTGTGTCGCAGCATCCTACCGAGAGTCTTGTCGTGCGTCCTGCATCCCTTAATCACACCTGGGTTCCCACATGAACTACACAAATGTGGGGACAAATCATGCCTACTACTCTCACCCTCATTAGCCTAGGTAAGATCATCGACATGTTGTGCTAGAGACTACGTGAGAGTAGTCAATGAATGTAATGTCTCCACCTCAACACTCTCCGTCAAAGTCGAAGGGAGTGACACACATTTTGGCCTCAACAGGGGTCTAGGTACATGGTTTTCATCTCGTTGAGCCCCCTCTTTATCTTGGGTAGAGCCACCACCTCTACCTGGGAACTCTCAAATGTCAAAATAATTGGGAATCTTCTTGAGGGCGAACTCACAATAGAGTTTGATTTCTTGATTGGTGTTTTTGGCCTTTAGGGGTCTCCTGGTGCTTATTTGCTTTGTATTGTTATCTTTGATTAATAAAGTTTTTACCCTCTTTTATTATTAAAAAAAACTCGCAATAGAGTTTCATCAAGAAATATTGTGGGACCTCATCGTTGTTGCATGGGCGCTCATCGAAGACCATGTACCATCTATCCCAAAAGTTTTGGGATTGTTATCACATAGAATTGCACCCTGCTTGGAGAGAGTCCAAGCATTCTAATGACACAATGGGAATGATCTTGAAGTGTGGGACCTTGCGAAATTGAGATCAGACCTCCACAGAAGGCTGGTTCCTCATTCTATGCCTAATGCTTAGAGGAATATATCTAAACCTAGTGATAATGCTGCAGGGGAAAAGGAGGAGAAGGAAACATAAATAGAAATTAGGTGATACACCAGGTTGAATAAAATAACCCTCACAGAACTGAGAAAATGCACAAAATGACTAGATACAACCAATAAACATACGCAGATCAAGTTGATTTTAATAGAGGCAAGGAGCAAGAGATGATTAGAAGGAATTAAACATTCACAAACACATCATTCTTAGATCACACAGAGTCAAAATAGCATGAAGAGGTAAAATAACCAATATGTATTTAATCAGAAGGCAAGGTTACAATAGAGGAATGCTCTATTTGGAATCAGAAGCATATATTACTAAATCTTCCAACCCCTTTTTACATCTCATGTTTATGCATAAATAGCATTTTGCATTTGACCTAAGTCAGATACAATGAATTCTCTGTATGGGCTTTGTCAGAAAATGTCATCGCCAGAAGGGACATCCACCTGCAAGAAGTTATGGAATAAAATATCTAGAACAGGGCAAGTGGAAGATATTTTAGGCTTTGAATGTGAGCTGCTCAATCATCTATCTTCAACAATGAATACATAAAATATCTGAAGCATGGCAGTTGAGAGATTGGATTGTATTGATGGCGGCTGGGACATATCGCCCCTTGCCAAAGCCTTTACAACACTTTAAATCTCTGACCCTTTGAATTTTTGCATCCTCACTCGCTGAGATCATTTTCACAATCAGGCTCTGTATCTGTATAATCGGCCTTTGAATTTTCCCTATTTGACCGAACTTGCATTTTTGGCTTCTGAGTCGGCGACCAACAATTTTATCCTTGCTGCCAAGAGAACCATTGTTTGTATGCATACATACATACAAAAATGGATACACCGTAAAAAAAATGATGACGTCAGCAACATATAGAACTTGGGCAAAGAACAGGCCTAAATGATGTCATCATGCTATCGGGTCCTTCAAATCCTTCGATTTTACACTTATGCGATTTCTTCACTTTTTGCATTTTTGCATATCAAATTGCTTTGTATGTCTTTGAATCTCCCTTTGTATATGCTTTTGTATGTGCAATTGTATATACAATACAATGGCCAACATACAAAAGTGGACCTTAAATTTTGCATCACCTTTTGTATATATGCCCTTGCCACGTGTCATCACTCCATTGGTCGTTAAGCTGAACCTAGGACCCACCGCTGCATCCTCCTTATTGGCCATCGGAAAGACCCCAAATTGAGCCACCGATACACATTGTCTCACTGAAAATCCATTGTATGTGTCTTTGTACATCGCAATTGTACATAGGAGATACAATCACATGTACATACAACTGTGGAACTCAATGGATTATCAACCAGAATGGAACTTTAGAACAGGTCCGGCCTTATATCCTTTCTTTTTTGCATATTGGCATATACATGCACTTCAACATAAAACTGCAGAGCCCACCACTGATTTTGCCAGATTTAAATTCCCAGTCGGGTCCGCATTGTATATCCTTGTTGTATCTAACTTTTGTATATGCAATTGTATATGCGATACAATCGCATGTACATACAAAGGCGGACCCCAACATTTTTATGAAGCAAATTGAAATTAACATTGGGTCCGGCTTTGTATCTTACCTTCTTGTATGTTGCACTTTTTAACCTTGTACATGCGATATACAACTGCGGACCCCAATTGATTATCTGCCACATTCAATTCCCCAATCATGTTCGGATTGTATGTATTCCCTTTTGCATCACCTTTTGTATATCGCATATACAATGCGAATATACAAACAAAATTGCATACAATCGCTTGTACATACAAACATTGCATTTGACCATTGCTTGTACATACAAAGATGCATACAACCACATCTGCCTTTCTAAACCAAATTACATATTCTTTCAGGTCTGGGATTGCATCTTAGGGTTGTATATGCCATTGTATATAAGATTGTATGTACAAAGATACAATCGCATATACATACAAAAAATGGACACACCTTTTGTATCTCCCCCTTATATATTGCCTTGTTTATGCATTTGTATATGCAATTGCATATACAAAGATAACCTGATGCACATTCACTTTTGAATCCCGCCTTTTGTATCCAACTTTGCAACTTCCTTTGTATATACAATTGTATATGCGATACAACATATATACATACAATGATACATACAAAGGTACATACAAAATGATTAAGTATAAAACTAAGAATTATATGCAATGGAAGGCACTTGAGAACAAAAGATTTCTGGGTTTTTGGAAAGGATTCTCTAGGCGAGATTTTGGGATTTTTGTAAGGTAGAGCATGGGTTTTTGAAGAATTTAAGCTTTTTCTCCTTCTATTCAGGCTTTCTCTAATCGGATTTCTCTGATAGGAGGGAAACAAAATATTTTGTGGTCAAGCAAAATATGACAACAGGGATATTTCTTCATTCCTACGCTAATGAATAGAGATCTGTTTGCAAGTTTCTTCTAATCTTTGGCCAGTTTTAGGATTAATAAAGTGTGCACATAATTGAGATTTTATAATATTTTCATTCTTCACTTGTTCATATGACAATTTGTCAGCATAGTATTGCCAACACCTCTCCCTATAGTCTTGAAATTCGGTGATTTGTTTGTCACTGATTTGGTGTGGGAAATAATCTCCTCTAATGACTTCGCAAGTGCTCTCCTATGATGGTGCTTGCACTTGGATTGTTTAGCATTTGAATAAGGGTTTGAATATGTCTTTTGTTTTCTTCTATTTGACCTAGGTAGTTTTCTTGTGTATCCCTTACATTGTGAGGACGTGAAGGTGGGTTTTGAGGGTTTGGAGGGTTTTGGGGGTTGTTTTGACTCTTCTCAACTGGATTTGAGTTTTCTCTTACCTCATTAACTGTAAATGCAAATAAAAAACTAATCAAACATTGCAAAAGTCAAAAATTCTTCTCAAACTAACAAAAATTAAACAAACCCTACCTTCTTCAGCTGCTAGGCCCTCCAAATTTGCTTCACGACATCTTTGGCGGTGAGGTGACATCATGAAATTGTCAATTTCTCCCTTGCACTTGCTTGGAGAGACTTTCCTTAAATGCACTCGCACTTTGAACACTATTTTTTCGCATAGAAATTCCTTTGGCCGCAGGTGAATAGCAAAAAATGAAGTTTTTTTGACTTTTAAAGCAAGTCAAAATGCAAGCTTGTTATAACACGCTCGTGTTTTGGCCTGTTTTAGACCAAAAAGTCCCATGGTGGCAACTTTTTGGTCCCCCATCTTTGTGCATACACCCTATCTAGTTGAACTTCTCATTCTCAAATCCCCTTTCTGAGAAACAAGTCCTCACTCCCCATCTATACGTTCCTTCAAGAAGATTTAAGGAGCTACAGATGCAAAAACATTTGAAAGCACATAGACATCCTCCTTTTGTCCACTACTATGTCTTTTTCAGTGAATGTCCTCTATGATTAATAGAGTCCACTCTCCCTATAACTACCCGACTCTTCTCCATAAACATAGCCTATTAAAAATCCATCGAAGACATGCAAATCTAGTGGAGATAATGGTCATAAAGACCATTCCACAATTGAATTTAAAGCTCCTCCATTATCTCGAAGTTAGATAAGGAGCTAAAGAAGTCGAGACAACATAACCAAGTAAGTGGTTTACAATAAATTGGAATCTCTATCATGTATTCCTTTAAACTGAATACATAGTATGAATCAAAACTTATAAGCCATTCTTAAATAAATAAAGGATATATATATTTATATATAAAACAACATATTATTTGTGTGCACAACGTAAACTCACATTGTTTCTAACATTTAACAAGATACAAGAATGGGGTCGAGATACTCTCCCCCTCTCTATCTTGCGAAAATGCTAACAAAGATAAAATAACAAGATCTAGAATCCGTATCAGGAATTTCTGATAATAAATAATTTATCAACTATCAATCATTTCTCATTAATAGTGACATACCAACTTAACTAAGTTTTTCTTGACAAAACTATGCCTAATGCATCTTGTCGACAAATCGACAATAGTCGAGTCGAAAACAACTTAGATCAAAAGGTCGAGCACAACTTACCAAACTTGATGAGGGTTCACTAAACTATGTAACATGAGACTTAGATGGCAACAACCTATTCTTTCCATACATCTATTCACTTCTCTCCGACGATGCTCTCCCTCTCTTTCCTGGAGGGTGGAAAATAATCAACCAAACCGGGATTAGTGCATCATTAGTCACTTCATATATCTTATGAATAAATAATCATGACAACATATAATCAAATGTCTAAATTATAAACATATAAAAATAAATTCATGATATTATTGATTTATCCTGACATTTCCATATAATGTCAAATCATTAAATCATGCAAAATTAACTACTAATTACTTAAAAGTAAAAAGTAAAACATGTCAAAATTTGGGGTGTGGCATATCTCCCCCCATAAGATTCATCGTCCTCGATGATCCAATGTATCCAAAATTAATAACATGATAAAGTTTTTGTTCAACTTTGAAAAGCATAAAACAAATGGGGAAATCTCTGATAAAAATCATTGTAATCTTCCTATGTGACACTATCCTCTGCATACTGGTCCCACTGGGCCTTGCACTGAGTAACTTTTCTGTTACGCAAGCAGAGCTTGTGAACTTCAAGCACCTTGAGAGGCTTGATCATGACCACTCTTGGGTCTTGTACCTTAGTGAAAGTTGACACCTGAGTAGTACCACCAAGCATCCTAAAGTTGGAGGTTGAACATCCACCTGTTCATCATCAAATTATCATTTTAAGATTACCAATGATATATGACAAAAAAATTCACATGTAAGACATTTACTATTTTGTTAGGACCGCCTCTAATGAATTGCCCATTGGGGAATGCACCAAGATGCCAACACCATCTAGACTCAAATTTCCCTTGAAGCACCATTAAAATTAAGTTTAAAAAACCTACTAGAGGTGGCTTCCACAAAGCCTCTAATATCATTAATCTTGTGTTAATTACCAATTGTAATGCCCATAAAATTAAACCTAAAAAAGTCCTAAAATAGCCAAAAAAAAATTTAAACTATTAAACAATTTTATTTTTTAATTTCCTCAAGCATATATAAATTTTAAACTTAAATTTTGGTTTTATTCATTTATGACAACAAATATCTCTAGAATCAAAATTAGTACCAAGGTTAAGAATTATAGTCACTCATGTTCAGGTCTTGCACGTCACAATGGAAACCTTGTTTAGCACAATGGTTTGGATTGTATAACCATGAAATCCTAATGTGGGCCTCCACTCAAGTACTTGACATCCTAGAAAATTGAAACCCCTTGCAAAGCCATAGGATAGTCATTAAAATATGTGAAGACTCAATCTCAAAAACAAATTTTAGATAACCCCTTCAATATCCATGTAAATCAAGTACCAATAAACTCAAGTTAACATTTAACCTAGATTCACCAACCCTAATTTCTCATGTGTATTAGGCTATTACATCCAAAGGTCTCATTTTTTAAGGTGAAAGTAAAAAGTTGCAATCCTTGTGATTAACTAGGTTAAGGATTACCCTTGTGAAAAACCATAGTTAGCAATTAGGGTTTATCATGTAATAAGATTCATTGATGTCATGCCCATGACGAGCTCACCTATATGTCAACCATACAAGTGGGATAAAAGGTAGAATATTTTTTTGGAAGATTTAAATGCACAATTGTATAACTTGCAATGTTGGTTTACCTAAAGTTTTATTGTTGATGAACAAATCCCACAAGGTTGATTGATGTTTGACCTTGAAGCGATGCCCTATTAAATTTGAAATGTAAGGTTTAGAACAATAAGTTGATTTACTCCATTATTCTTCCAGAAGTGCTGGGATTTTTTTGGTAGAGATGTTTGGTTGGCAGTAGAGGAAGCTCGAAGGAATAGAATAGTGTTAAAGGAGATTAATTCAACTTTCATTGCTTCGATTCCTAAGACAGTAACACCAATGACTTTTGCTGATTATAGACCAATCTCCCTTTGCAATACCTTATACAAGATCATAACAAAATCTATAACAGTCAGGTTGGCAATTCTTATCCCTAAAATAATATCAGAAGAATAGGGAGGTTTTGTTCCTGGAAAAGAGACTACTGAAGGGGCTCTAGTGGCTCATGAAGTACTTCATTCTATTCAACAACATAAGATCCCAGCGATGCTTTTGAAGCTAGATATGCTTAAGGCCTATGATAGGGTCTCTTGGGAATTCCTTCTAAAAGTCTTGGAAAATTTTGGCTTTTCTAATAAATGGTGTAAATGGGTTTTATCTTGCCTTTCAAGTACAAGCTTCTCAGTTTTGATTAATGGAGCCCATTTAGATTTTTTTAAATCTTCCCAAGGCATTCGACAGGGGGATCTTCTATCACCCTTTCTTTTTATAATTGTAGTAGAAGATTTAAGTAGGATGATTAATTTTCAAAATAGTCTGGAAAATTGAAGGGGATTTCAATTCCAAGGGTGCCTTTTGCAATTACACATGCTTTATTTGCTGATGATACTCTTTTGTTTGGACAGCCCACATTGGTGGAGGCTAAGAATATTAAGAAAGTGATTGATGCATACTGCCTAGCTTCTGGACAAAAGGTAAATGCTGATAAATCAATTTTTTTTCTTTAATACCTCTCCCCTTGTTCAGGACAAAATTGCTAAGTTGTTGGGATTTGAAGTGGCCCCTCTACCTTGTAAGTATTTGGGGATTCCTTTATTTACTGGTGCTATTAAAGGAGACTTGTGGAAAAAACTAATTTCTAATGTACAAGGGAAAATAACTGCTTGGAAAGGTAAATGGCTAACCTTAGCTGGGAAAATCTTGATGATAAAATTAGTCCTTTCAGTTGTACCAGTATATATGCTATTAGTATTGAAAATTCCAAAAGGTGTGGCCTTTGATTTATGTAATATTTTTAGAAAATTCCTTTGGAATGGTACCAACTGGGAAGGGGGAAAAAAGATTCCTCTTATATCTTGGGATTCAATATGCCAACCTAAACATTTTGGAGGGGCTAGTATTCATAATATTGAATATCAAAATAGGGCCTTAGGAGCAAAATTAGCCTGACAAATGTATGCAAAAGCAGAATCTAAGTGGTGCAAAATTATGCAAGCAAAATATTTAGATTCTCCTTTCCCAGAAAGAATCTTCACTATAGAAAATCTAGTTGTAGGTTCTAAGGTGTGGAATTTTATTATAGAATGCTGAGATGTTATTATGCCTTACTTGTCTTGGGCAATTCATGATGGCAATTCAACTTTGTTCTGGGAAGACTCTTGGAACAGTTATCCTCCGTTGTCTACTTTTGAAGGTTTAAAAGAGGCAAATGAGGTATTGTGCCAAGCTTGGGGCATTAAAGTGAAGCATTATATTTCATTAGAAACAAATTCTAATTCTTTTGGTTTTAAATGGAGTGATTTTTCAAATCTTCCTTTTCCCCCTAATCAAAAAACTGTCTTAAGTAAGATTTTGCAAGATAGAAGGGTTACTTTGTCTCAGGGTCAGGATGAGTTAATTTGGGTCCCTTCCAAAATTGGAAAATATAGTGTTAAACAAGGATACAGGAGCATTGTTTTTAAAAATTCTGAGAAATTGCAAAATTGGCCTCATCAGCTATGCTGGAGTGAAGTTTTCCTGCTAAAAGCAAGTGCATTTGCTTGGCTAGCCTTGAGAAATAGAATTCTTAGTAGTGACAGATTATCCAAAGTTGGTATTTCACTTCCCTTCATGTGTCCACTTTGCTCTCAAGAAGATGAAAATGTGAATCACTTATTAATTGGATGCTCCTTCTCTTCTCAAATTTGGGCTTGACTCTGCTTTAAATTGGGATGGTCTGGCCCCCTTCAAAATACAATCTTGCAGGTATTTCAAAGCTGGCCTAAGATCCATAAAAAATCCACTTTCTTTGTGCTCTGGTTGATTTCCCCTAGTATCTTGATTTGGAACATATGGCTTGAAAGAAATAATAGAATTTTCAGAAAATTAGTGTGTTCTCTGGAACAAGTTTTGGCCAAAATTGAAAATTCAGTGGCTGAAGTTGCTTCTGCACACCTTCTTTTCAAAGACACTAGTACTTTACAGTTTTCTTCCTGGGATGCTCTAATGCTTAAAGAATGGAAGGGATTAAAACTGCCTAGTGCTGGTTGCTTTGTTAATAAGCAGAAGGTGGATAGTGAAAGGAAGCTAAGTGTGCAGAAATCGCTTCCTACACTAATCTAATGAGGGGAGGAGAGTGCAAATTCAATTTTATCATTACTATTACAACAAAGTTAAACCCACTAATAGAGATAACAAAGATATTGCAGCAAACACATAAACAAGAAAGTGAAGCAGAAGAAGAGAGACATAAGCTATACGTGGGGAAAACCCTTATTGGGTGAAAAACCCCACACTCCAAAACCTGCACAATGTATTAACAAAACTGAAATGGTTTACAATACACTTGCAATGCAAGCTCTCAGGAGTCTTCAAAACTCATATCTGGAGACAAACTGACAGCATAACAATACCTATCAAACCTGTAATATATCTCCTCTTCAAATCACCTGTTTATATAGAATATACAAGGCAAAATTGCCTCTATCTTGGAATGGGCGTCGAACTTGGCCTCATGGCCCAAAACCCATGCCTAAGGACACTTGGCCAACATTGTAAGATGCTTTTGACACTTGTCCACACACCCCATCCCAAAGAGGTCATCTATTTCCAAAATGGGTTATGACAGATGCTCTTATGACTCTTACGACCATCATAGAATCTGTCATACCAGTTACAACTTACAGCTGTAAGAGAATCTATCATACATAGGCTATAAATAGCATATTCTCTTACAACATGTCATAGTCCACATTGGGGCACCCAAAGATGCCTTTTTCAAAGATGCTCTTTGACACATGTCTTCACTTGTCATAGAATCTTCTATTTCTGACTCTTACATATCATAACTTCGTCATTGGAATCTGTCATGACCGTTACGGTCAATATTCCCTTACACAACATCCAAGATGCCGACACATGGAAAAATATTCCTACCACAAAGTGGGATGCCTATCTCCTCATGTGAGGACATAATTACAAGTTGTCATCTTCCATGTAGGATGACACATCACTGTGCCACATCCCACAAGATGACAATATGAATTTACAATTTAATTTACAACATAGGCACTAAATAAATTAATACAATGAAAATAATACAAGGAATTACCAAGGTTGAGACACCTTAATTCCCAACATTCTCCCACTTGTTGAACACCTTGTAAGAGCCAATAGAATTAACAAGATTTAACTGCTATAGGCTGAGAGGCCCATAGACTCGGAACACCATATGAACTTCTCTCTGCCCACTGGCTTCGTCAATGCATCTGCAACTTTCTTCAAAGTATCTACTTTCTCCAAATTTACCTTCCCATCCTCTACCATGTCTCACACGAAGTGAAATTGTACATCAATATGCTTTGTTCTAGCATGGAAAGTTGGATTCTTCGCAAGGCAAATCACACTTTGACTGTCACAACAAATTGTAATATGTCCTACATCAACACCAATATATGAATACAATCTCTTAGGCCAAATGGCTTCCTTACAAGCATGAGTTTCTACCATGTACTCAGCTTCTATCATGGACAAAGCAACCACAGGTTGTCGCTTACTCATCCAACTAATTGCACCACCAAACATTGTGAACACATATGCACTAGTGGATCTCCTATTGTCAATGTCACCTGCCCAAGAAGAATCCACAAATCCATGAATACAAACTGAATGCGGAGGTCCTGAAGCATTGCCATGATAGCAAATGGAATACTCAGAAGTACCCCTCAAATATCTAAACACTCACTTAGCTGCATCCCAATGTACCTGTCTAGGATTAGCCATAAATCGACTAAGAATTCCCACTGCTTGGGCAATATCTGGTCTTGTGTAGACCATAGCATACATCAAACTACCAACAACACTAGCATAAGGTACTCTTCTCATGTCCTCCACCTCACTAGGAGACTTTGGACAATCATTAATAGACAACTTTGTCCCCAAAGAAATAGGAACACACAATGGTCTACAATATGCCATGCTGAACCTATCCAACATGGTCTTCACATATTTACTCTGGCTTAACCAAAGTTTTCTGTTAGTTCTGTCTGTTCTGATTTCCATTCCTAGAATGTACCTGGCTGCCCCTAAATCTTTCATTTCAAACTGTGCTGCCAACTGAGACTTAAAATCAAAAATCATATTCTTACCCTTCCTAATCAGCAACATATCAACATATAATGCAACAATGAGAATACGATCACCATCAAACTTATAATACACACAGTGATCCAATTTCAATCTCACAAATCTAATTGACAACACAAAGGCATCAAACTTCAAGTACCACATCCTAGGTAGGAGACTGCTCCAAACCATACAAAGACTTTTTCAATTTGCAAACCAAATTTTCTTTACCTTTCACTATGTAATGCTCTGGTTGTGACATGTAGATTTCTTCCTCTAAATCACCATGAAGGAAAGTTGTCTTCACATCCATCTATTCTACCTCTAAATCATAAGCAGCTGCAAGAGATAACAAAAATCTAATAGATGTCAGCTTTGCAATGGGAGAGAAAATTACACCATAATTAATTCCCTCAACTTGTGAGTACCCCTTCGCAACCAATCTAGCCTTGTACTTTTCAACACTGCCATCTACACCGAATTTATTTTTGAACACCCATTTGCAACCAATGGGTTTCCGTCCATCAGGCAAAGGCACCAAGTCCCATGTTTTATTCTTTTCCAAAGAAGCCATCTCATCCTCCATGGCCTCCTTCTAGGAACCTGCATCTTTCATGCCCATAGCCTCTTTCACAATTCTAGGCTCATTAGTGTTAGTAAGTAAAGCAAAAGCACAACTAGAATCAAGTAATGAATAACCAAACCTATCAAGTTGCTTTCTTGTTTGTGTAGACCTCCTCAATGGTTGAGGTTGAGGTTGAGGTTGAGGTTTTGCTTATTCTTCTGAGATTTCAGAGCTGCTAGAGCTCTCCTCATCATCAGATCTCACAGGGTCTATTTGTTCAGTCTTCTTAGGGGTAGAAGGAAATTGAACTGCATCCTCTTTATTTTCTATTTGTTTTGGTTGTAGAACAATGGAAGAAGGTGTTAGCTCTCTGCAGATAACACTTCTGCTATACAACACTTTTTCAGCCATGGGATCCCAAAGCTTGTATCCTTTCACACTGACACCATAGCCAATGAAAATACATTTAACAACCTTGTTCTCCAATTTAGACCATTTCTCCCTAGGCACATGTGCATATGTCTCACAACCAAAAACACGAAGATGTCTAATTGAAGGCTTCTTACCAGACCACACCTCCATAGGTGTCTTACCAAAAAGAGCTGATGTAGGAGATCTGTTTACCAGATAGCAAGTAGTGGCAACAACTTCAGCCCAAACCTTTTGTTCGAGGCTTGCTCCACTAAGCATACTCCTAGCCTTCTCCATCAGTGTCTTGTTCATCTTCTCTGCAACTCCATTTTGCTGCGGGGTATATGGAGTTGTCTTATGCCTTTCAATCCCTTGCTCTTTACATAACTTATCGAATTCTGCTAAACAAAACTCACCACCGTTGTCAGTTCTCAAACACTTAATCTTTTTACTAGTTTGATTTTCAGCAAAGGTTTAAACTCCTTAAACTAACTAAAGACTTCAGTCTTGCTTCTAATAAAATAAACCCATGTCCTTCTACTGTAATCTTCTATGAAAGATACAAAATATATAGATTTTTAAATCGAAGGAACATTAACAGGACCAAACACATCAGAATGAATAAGATCCAATACACCAGAAGACTTGTGAGAACTAGAGTAAAACTGAACACGGTGTTGTTTTCCATAAATGCATGGTCGCAAAAGTCAAACTCGAGATTACAATCATTTAACCCCTCAATGAGGTTTTTATTTTTTAGGGTACACAAACCCTTCTCACCAATGTAGCCATATCTCAAATGCCATAACATAGTCTTTTTAGTAGGAAGCTTAGCTTCCATAGCATGTGCACTACCATTAGAACTAGTTACAACAGATTTCTTCATTGCTCATTCAGATGGTGGGGATGAAGTGAGTGTAGCTCATTTCTTTGAGTCAGAAGAACTATTGCATTGTGAAGTGCATGCCTCCAGTTGAAACATAGTACCTCTCCGAGTACCCTTCGTAAGCACCATAGATCCTCTAGTCATCTTGCATCCATCCTTCGAAAAGACAACCTACACACCTATATCATTCAACATACTTACAGAAAGTAGTTTCCGTGCAAGGCCTGGAATGTGCATAACTCTAGTGATCCCCTTCACTCGTCCATTAGGGAATCAGATTGAGACTCTTCCATGACCAACAATCTTCAGATGAGAGTTGTCACCCTGGTACATTCTTCCACCATCAAACTCTTCATATTTCATGAACTAGTCTCGATGCAAGGTCATGTGGAATGATGCACTAGAATCAATCAACCACACATCATCAAATGCATGGGTGGCCAGGGCTGTGATGAAGGCATCACCATCATCTTGTGACTTGTCAGAATTTGAATCAGGAGCTTTCTTCTTTTTTTTCTTCTCCTCTTTGCACTCCTTTTGGAAATGCCTAGTTTTGCCACAGTTCCAACAGAGAGCCTTGGAATTTCCAAGAGATTTGGATTTCCCATGGTATTTGGATATGCCCTTATCACCTTTCTTGTCCTTCTTCATCCCTTTCTCTTTGGGTCTTCCACAAACTGCAAGAGCCTCTTTGGCTGCCTCAAAAGACTTCCTCCACATTTCTTCAGATAACAACGAGGACACCACATCTTCCATCTTGAAGGTGGTAGTGGTGCTTCTGATAGCCATGACAAGATGATCCCATGAATATGGCAAAGAACAAAGCAGGGTCATACAATGATCCTCCTCCTCCATTTTTACACCCACATATGTCAACTGTGCAATGATCATGTTGAAAGAATTCATGTGGTCCGCAATAGATCCTCCATCTTCCATCTTTAGAGTGAACAACTTATTTTTCAGAAAAAGTTTGTTTACCAAGGACTTGGCCTGATAAACATCACCCAACTTCTTCCAAAGATATTTAGTGCTCTTCTCCTCATGGACATTCAATAGGATAGAGTTGGCTAAACAGAGTCTTATGAGACCCTTAGCCTTTCGATCTTTGAGGTCCCAATCAACTTGTGACATTGCTGTAGGTTTCACACTAGATACCGTTTCCCATAGGTCAGATCAACAAATAAGTCCTCCATCTTGAGTTTCTACAACTCAAAATTAGTGCCATTGAATTTCTCAACCTCTAAGCTTCCAGATGTGGTTGCCATCTCCTTGCTACAACAAGACACAAAATCCTCTACACAACACTCCCACTCAACCTAAGATCAACTCAAAAAAACCCTACCCAACAACTAATACCAAAACTGGCCAGGCTTTGATACCAACTGAAAGGAAGCTAGGTGTGCAAAAATTGCTTCCTACACTAACCTAATGAGGGGAGGAGAGTGCAAATTCAATTTTATCCTTACTATTACAACAATGTTAAACCCACTAATAGAGATAACAGAGATATTGCAGCAAACACATAAACAAGAAAGTGAGACAGAAGAAGAGAGACACAAGATATACGTGGGGAAAACCCTTATCGGGTGAAAAACCCCACACTCTAAAACCTGCACACTGTATTAACAAAACTGAAATGGTTTACAATACAATTGCAATGCAAGCTCTTAGGAGTCTTCGACACTCATATCTAGAGACAAACTGACAGCATAACAGTACCTGTCAAACCTGTAATACATCTCCTCTTCAAAGCACTTGTTTATATAGAATATACAAGGCAAAATTACCTCTATCTTGCAATGGGCGTCCAACTTGGCCTCATGGCCCAAAACCCACGCCTATGGATAGTCAACATTGTAAGATGCTTCTGACACTTGTCCACACATCCCATCCCAAAGAGGTCGCCTATTTCCAAAATGGGCTATGAAAGATGCTCTTACGACTCTTACGACCATCATAGAATCTGTCATAGTAGTTACAACTTACAACTATAAGAGAATTTGTCATACACAGGCTATAAATAACATATTCTATTACAACATGTCATAGTCCACCTTGGGGTGCCCAAAGATATCTTTTTCAAAGATCCTCTTCGACACATGTCTTCACCTGTCATAGAATCTCCTATTTCTGACTCTTACATGTCATAACTTCATCATAGAAATCTGTCATGACTGTTAGGGTCAATATTCCCTTACACAACATCTAAGATGTTGACACATGGCAAAATATTCCTACCACAAAGTGGGACGCCTATCTCCTCATGTGAGGACAAAATTACAAGTTGTCATCTTCCATGTAGGATGACACATCACCGTGCCACATCCCACAAGTTGACAATATGAATTTACAATTTAATTTACAACATAGGCACTAAATAAATAAATACAATGAAAATAATACAAGGAATTACCAAGGTTGAGACACCTTAATGCTCTGATGCTTAAAGAATGGAAGGGATTAAAACTGCCTAGTGCTAGTTGCTTTGTCAATAAGGAGAAGGTGGATAGAAGCAATATCATCTGGAAACCTCCTCTAGATAATTATATTAAATTAAACTTTAATGAAGCTTGTTGGGGTAATCCAGGGATTTCAAGTGCTAGGTGCATCCTGAGAAACTGCAAAGGTATTGTGGTTAAGGCTCTAGCTATGCATTTGGGAAATTGTACAAATAATGAGGCAGGAGCACTTGCTTTAATAGCGGGAATTAAATTGGCATTAAGAAATGGTGTCAAAAATATATTCATTGAAGGTGATTCTCTAAATATCATAAATGCAATTAAAAAAAATTTCTTACCATGTTGGAAAGTTGGATATCTTTTGCAAGAAATAGATGATTTACTAAAATCGTTTGATTCATTCTAAATCATGCATACATATAGAGAGGGGAATTCTCTGGCAGATTTCTTGGCTAACTTAGCTTGTGACTATAAGTTGGCTTGTAAAGAATGGGATACTTCTTCAATTTTAAATTTATCTAGAGTAATGGATATTTTGAAAAAGGAATCTATGGCAGATTGTGGGAACTCCATAGTGGGATCTCTATAGTACATTAAGGACATTGGTGGTGGCAAGGTTTAAACCTTTTTTGTGTTGTTTATATTACTTCATCAATTTTAGAGGAATTTATTTTTCCACTAAATTTTGATTACTTGGCTAGTTCTATTGTCATCATTTAGTATGATGAGATGCTTAATTTTGCGCATGTGGTTTGGCTGTGGAAGTACTAATGGGTACCTTATGCGTTAATGAGAGTTAGTTGTTTATGCTTTCGAGAGTTGATTATTCATTACATCTATAGATATTATGAGCTGGTCTCCTGTGTGATTGACCTATTTTAACTTGCTATGAGAACTAATTGTTCATTCTTTGCTTTATTATCTCCTCTTTGCCTTGGTCTTGTAATTCTGTAAATCATGGGGTTGATTCAAAGAAACAAGAGGCTTCTTTTGCCAGTACAGAAATGGGAGGTGCCAAGCTAGGGTATGTTACATTCTAATCATTTGGCAGAGATTTTTAAATTCTACAATGAAGGTGTAGAAAATGCTATTACTGTGCTCTGTGGAAGGAATGTTTTGCAATTCCCAATGACTTTTTACCCCTCTTAGTTGGTTACTCATTTTCTTTCCAATTCTATGGACCTTTTGCAAAATTTAGATTTGCTGAGGGGGATTGCAGTTCACTTTGTGCAGGATGCTTTGTTTTCTGAGAATCAGTTTATTGAAGGAGTAGAGAACTATGATTTGCATTCAGGGACTGCGCCTGTGGGGGGTTTGTTTCATCATTATCTTTTGAGCATATGACCTACAATTCATTATGTTTATAGTGCATTCTTGCATGGTATTTAGAATGGTTGCATTTGTTCTCTTGAGAACTCTCTTCATTGCCATCAAGGAGAAATTGGTGAAGAGTTGGAGGATGCAGTTAGAAGTGTTTTTCAAACTCTACATTTTCTACTCCATTTCAATCCTCCTCCTCCTCCTCCTCCAGTGGTAGCACCAGATGACCCTCCTGTGCAAAATCTTCATGGTTTTCTGATTGAAGATTTAAATGACCAGGCTTAATTTTGTTATGTTTAGCCTGTTTTTGTATTAGTTCGAAAAGTTTTTTGTCTAATGTTTGCTAGCAGGGTGTCTTCTCCCCTGCATTTTGTATACCTTTTGATATTGTGAGACTTCATGTATTTTTTAGTCTCCTATAGTCTTGAATCTTAAAATGATCAGACTATAGCTTTTGTAAATTCTACTAAGCTACAACCTGAGGTTTTCTTCCTTGTTCTTTCCTGCCAGTATGCTCTTTGAACTAGGCTTCTCTATAAATTTCTATATAATTATAATATATTTCAGTGGCTTGCCACTTTTTTAAACAAAAAAAAAAGTTGATTTAATTAATTTTTATTATAATTAATTGCCTAAAAACAAATGTCATCTTTACAATTCATAACAAAATTTCTACAATAAATTAACTTCTCGTTATAATGGAATATAACTCAAATAAACAAAATACAATTGAATAAATCATTTTATTGAATCGCAATCATATAATCTAACTAATTTCATTAACTTCAAAATTTACTAATAATTAAAATACTCCTTTTAAACTAAATAACATTAACTAAAATTTTCCAATGATTCTAATTGAAATACAACTATATATGTTCATATAACTAATGCATTTCTTTCTTTTTTATAAACTAAATAAAGCAGTACTTTCTCTATATATACATTTGATTTCTTTCTTACTAATTTAGTAAAACATCTAACATTGCTTTTTTCTTTCTATTTTAAGATCAAATACAAAGCTTGTCTCTTTATTTTCCTTTCTAAACTTAAATTCCTTTTTCCATTTCAAAACTTTTTTTTTACTCTAAAATAATGAAATAAAATGGATATTACTTCAATAAAACTTGATTTAATTCTATTCTTGAAACATAAAGCAAGGTCTTAATACATAACCTAATTTATTTATTTTACCAAATAACTATTTTATTTATCCTTGTAACGCCCCACCATGAACACCTTAGAGAGCAAAACATCCATGCTAGACAAACAGGATAATTTTTTTTTAAATGAATAAGATAACAAAGTAATGTTTAACATATCTAAACACATCATTAAATTAATAACTTGTCCTCTAAGATATCATGGTGGCATTACTTGACAAATCAATTAACATGATTTAACATATATCATTAATTAACATCAGTAGATCATTTTGAACCTATTGCATTAACTCAATAAATATTTACATCTCCATATAATAACATCAGATAAATAATCATCAGGATCTAGTTCACAGTTACAATTTCTCCTCACATGTGAGTACAACATTACATTGTTACATTATCACCTTCAGAATACAGACATTATAAATTAACTGATACACATGCAAGTACATGAATACAATATCTCTCTCCTCATCTGGTACAAGATCTGACGACTGATACACAAGATACATCATCCTCACACACGAATAATAGCAAGGGAAAAAACAATGGATAAAAGCTCTTCCACCCGACCATGTGGAACCCTAAGGTCCACCCCCCAAGCTAGGAGTTAACATGAGGTCCCAACAATAACAACAGTCAGGTAGACAAAAGACTAACATGAACAAGGATGACCAAACTCCAATACAACACATGACAACAACATAACAACACAATACAACTTCCAGAGGCGACACATAACGAATGGGGAGAGTACAACTAGGGAATGCTAGGCTGCAGTAGGGAGGAGTGTCATCACATGGCTTGTCATGGGTTGTCCTGGTAAGCCTTCCTAGGCCCCGGCCCCCATCTTGGGTTGTCCTGGCAGCCTCTCCCGACTCCCGGCCCCCATACAATGCTCATGCGGAATCAACATACCTTTCATGAGGACAAGGTAGTTGATCTTGCCATTCCAGGCCTTCTCATCTCATCTCAAGCCTAAATGAGCATTGAGCCATGAGTGAGGCATCCACTTATCTTGTTTAGTGTGATTAGCTACCCAACCCCCTAATTCATTAATTAGGTTATCACTGAATTAACAAACTCCCACATGGGTTGTCTTGGACGCCACTTTGGGCTCCGACCCCCATTGAGAGCCACTCCCCTACCTGCATCTAGAAGACCCTACTCAACAAACACAACAAACATCATCATGACAATGATGATACATGAACCATGCAAGGCATTAACCATCTTGCATAACAATTATTCTGATATGAACATATATATGTGATAATGCAAGGCATTCACCATCTTGCATATCAACTTAATTACAAGGACATACTCTCAATACATTTTCCATGGCTTCCAATTGAAGTAACTCATAAGAAAAATTCCTCTTTACGGATACTGATGTCTCCCCATTGTCTAATCCAACACAACATTCCAAACAAATAAATAAATCATAACATCCATGAAGAGCCTTTCTACACATCATGATGCATTCAGAATATTTACATTTGATGCAGAGTGAAACGCAACGGGAGCTTACTAACAGGAAGGAGGAGCCAATAATACAAACAGCATGATAAAAATCCCTATCGGCTCAGCATCATCATCATATTTCCTGTAAACACCAACAGCATCATCATATTTCAGACGATCACAATTATCCTCCTGCCGACTACTGTTCACCTCCTCCGCCTGTCGCATATCATCATCATCATGATACTCAACGGGCGCAAACATCCTCCTGTTGCACTGTCCATCGGGCGCCAAACACTAGCGGCATCATCATGATATGCGACACCACCTTCGTCAGCAGGATATCAAATATCCGGTTGCTCCAAATATCCTGATGACGACAACTTCAGCACCTTCCCTTCGATGCCCCGATAGCCGACGACACAAGCAACAACATCATGATATGATTTATCTGGTTCTCTCGAAACCTCCTGATGATGTTAACACAACTTTCTGCTGAGAGCCTACGCCGATACCTAAACCCTTAGCGACAGCAGGATAAACTTGCATAGGGAGATATCTTAATATCCTGATGACGATGACGTCATAACCTGATGACGATGACGTCACACAATATCCTGATGACCTCTTCAACACTTAGTCAAAAAAACTAAACTTTCACACCCGCATCTGCTAGCGATATGCGGATGATGGGCACCCCCGAGAGATGATCCTGACGGTGATATATACACTGAGTATATACCCGACTTAAAACATCCTGATGCACTTGCAACATATAAACTTCAACAGTTTCATGACCCGATCCTGGTGGCGATGCATTCGCAGATGACGATGCGATTTGCTCCGACTGGGAACGCACATGCAGACTCCTGTATATCCGTCCGCTGCATGTAAACACTCAGAACCGCCCTATTACACAAAGACAATATGACGATCGGGCCGCATCACCTTCAAACCAAAATTTACCAGCTTATCTTCTAGACCTAGCACATGAGGATGCTAGGCTGATTCACAGCATGCTCCTAACTGATCTCTTGAACAATGCAATGCATAAACAGAAAACACAAATGCAAACTAAGCTATAATACAGGACCATTCCACAGATTCGCAGGATCAACCGGTGGAAGGGTTGAAAGTACCCATCAACTTGCAAACAGAAAAGAAATCAAAACAGATACAGCTGATAAACTCAGATACTGCAAATGATGAGATCTTATTCAAATGAAATTCAAAAGTTCTGAATACAGCTTCACAATGTCTGAACTGCTCTCCTGAATCTCAACTCAATCACAACACCAATACATAACGCAACTAACATAACATCTGTAATATCAATATATATCCCCTAAACCCTAATAGATCGAAGGTATATATAGCAAAGTCCTTCGAGTACTACCAACTCACTTCCCAGCGGCTGGGAGCTTCCAAGCGGCTGGGAGAAGGACAGCTCAGACTACCTTATCATGATCTTTAACTGCCTACACAAACTCCTAGGCTGAACTAATACATAGCATCGGTCCAATGGACCTTATTACATGATGAAGTCAAACATACTAAAAATAGACTAATGTCCTGTCATCATGTGGACAATTATCCTATATCCTGATCATGTACGGGTGCTCCTGCACCATACTCCCCAAAAGAAGAAATCTCAAGTCCACTTGAGATGAGAGTATCAAGGTCTGCACCATGTTTCTGTATCTGCTCTGCAGTCATCCATACTGCTTCTGTAACTGTGGAGGATCATGTTGGGGAATGTCTTCAGCAACTGTATCCTGTAGGATATCCTGATCTGCATCTGGATTAGCCTTGTATGGAGTTAAATCACATACATTGAAGATAGGAGACAAACCAAGATCAGGTGGGAGTTGGATCTCATAAGCATTCTGTCCATGCTTGTGCAAAATCTGACATGGTCCAACTTTCTTTTGCATGAGCTTAGTATACTTTCCCTTAGGAAGCCTGTCTTTCTTCAAGTGAACCCAGACCAAATCTCCAACATCAAATTGAACATCCTTCTTCTTCTTATCAGCATATTCCTTATACTTTAAGGTGGTTTGCTGGAGTTGGGTCTTGACCTGATCATGAACCTCTTTGATGGCTTCAGCAAAAGCTTCTCCTTCTGCACTAACAGGATCTACTGTAGGTAGACCTCTCAACTCCAAAATGCCTCTGGGATGCATTCCATAAACTACCTGAAAAGGCGATTTCCCTGTGCTCCTATTGACAGTATCATTATATGAAAACTCAGCTTGAGACAGAATATTGTCCCACTTCTCTCCATGCTGTTTTGTCAAGCATCTGAGCAAATTCCCCAAGGAACGGTTCACTACTTCAGTCTGTCCATCCGTTTGAGGATGATATGCAGAGGAAAAAGACAAATTGGTTCCCAGTTTCCTCTAAAGGGTTCTCCAGAAGTGACCAATAAACTTCACATCCCTGTCTGAAACTATGCTCAAAGGCAATCCATGGATTTTGACAATCTCCTTGAAGAATAAATCTGCAATGTATGAAGCATCAGTAGTGGTTTTGCATGGCAAGAAATGTGCCATTTTACTGAATCTATCCACCACAACAAAAACACTGTCAAATCCTCTCCTTGTCCTTGGTAAACCCAAGACAAAATCCATACTGATGCTTTCCCATGGTCTGGAAGGAATGGGTAAGGGCTGATATAAACCTGCATTAGTTGACCTGCCTTGAGCTTTCTGACATATCACACATGTCTCTACAAATTTTCTGACATCTGATTGCAACTTAGGCCAAAAGTAATGCCTTCTGACCAGATCAAGAGTCTTATCTAGACCAAAATGACCTGCCATAGCTCCACAATGTTTCTCCTTGATTATATTTAACCTCATATAACACCTTGGGATACACAACTGTCCACCCTTGAACAACAATCCATCCTGAATCAAAAATTCAGAGAACTCAGCATGGTATTTCTCCCCAAAAGAAGTACAGACCTGATATATCTCTCCAAAATCTTCATCAGACTCATACATGGTCTTGAGTGAGTCAATGCCAACACTCTCTAACTGAATCCGATTGACTGTGAGAACTCTCCTGCTCAAAGCATCTGCAACTTTGTTCTTGACCCCTTTCTTATGCTTCAATGTAAAAGTGAAAGCCTGTAAGGTTTCTACCCATTTCATATGTCTGTGGTTCAGCTTTTCCTGGCTGTTTATGAAACTCAGAGCCTGGTTATCTGTGAATACTATGAATTCCTTTGGCATCAGGTAATGCCTCCATTTCTTGAGGGACTGAACTAAAGCATACATTTCCAGATCATATGATGAATACCTTTTCTTAGCATCATTGAGCTTCTCACTGAAAAATGCAATTGGTCTACCCTCTTGGCTGAGTACTGCTCCAATAGCCATGTGACTGGCATCACATTCTACCTGAAAGATTTTGTTAAAATCTGGAAGTGCAAGGACTGGCTGCTGTGCCACCTTCTTCTTCAATGTTTCAAAAGAATTATCTGCTCCTTGAGTCCAAACAAACCTGCACTTCTGTCCTCCTTTAATGGTATCCAGCATGGGTGCACAAATATGACTGAACCCTCTGATAAACTTCCTGTAGAAGGTTGCTAACCCATGGAAACTTCTGACATCATTCATAGTCTGTGGAGTTGGCCAAGACAGTATGGCACTTACCTTCTCCTTATCCATCTGTAACTTTCCTTGTGAAATGACAAAACCCAAATATGTGATCTCCTTTTTCATGAACAAGCACTTGTCCAAATTTATCATCAGCTGCTCTTCATGTAACCTCTTAAGAACCAAATCTATATGTCTGAGATGTTCTTCTTTTGTGTTACTGAAAATCAGAATGTCATCTAAATATACTATGACAAACTTACCAATGAATTCTTTCAGAACCTCATTCATCAACCTCATGAAAGTACTAGGTGCATTAGATAAACCAAAAGGCATAACCTTCCATTCATATAACCCTTCATTTGTTTTGAATGCTGTCTTCCACTCATCACCTGGTCTAATCCTGATCTGATGGTATCCACTCTTCAAATCTATTTTTGTAAAGTACTTAGCACTTCCCAAACAATCAAGTAAATCCTCTATTCTAGGGATTGGAAACCTATACCTGATTGTGATCTTGTTAATGGCTCTGGAATCTGTGCAAAGCCTCCAAGTGTCTTCCTTCTTTGGTGCTAGTACAGCTGGTACTGCACATGGGCTTAGACTTTTCCCAATCAGACCTGAATCCATCAATTCTTCAATCTGTCTGGCTACTTCTGCATTCTGTTCTGGAGTAAGCTTATAGGCTGCTTTGTTTGGAAGTGTTGACCCTGGAATTAAGTCTATGCAATGACTGATATCTCTGACAGGTGGTAGGGATCTGGGCATTCCCTCTGAGATGACACCTTTGTACTTATCCAATAGCTCTTGGACAGCTGGGTCTATCAACCTTGGCTTCTTCTCTTTCTTGACTTCTTGCTGCTGTTCTTTCTTCACACTCATACATGGGATTAGGGCATATGCAACTGCACCTTCTGCTGCTACTTCTTTCATGAACTTTTTGCCTTCCATCAGCATGACCTTCACCTCTTTTCCTTTAGACTTCTCCTCTTTCTCCTTCAATGGGAATAACTCTGTCACCTTACCATCTTTAGTGATTTTATAGGTGTTTCTAACACCATCATGTTGTGCCTTCAAATCATACTGCCATGGTCTACCAAACAAAAGATTGCAAGCATCCATCTTGGTAATATCAAACAACAACCTATCCTTATATGCACCAATTTGAAATTCTACCCAAGCCTGCTCTTCTACAGTTGTCTGCTGACCTTGGGTAAGCCATGAGACTTTATATGGGGATGGGTGAGGCAATCTCCTAAGCTTAAGCTTTGTCACCATTTCTTCAGACACAAAATTCTCAGTAGAACCAGAATCAATCAAAACTTTACATGCCTTACCTCCTGCTTTGCAAATAGTTCTGAAAAGAGATTTTCTTTGAGGGGCTTCTTTGTCAGGTACCTTCATGGTAGTTACTGTTCTTCTCATCATCAGAGACTCTCCACTTTCTGGATATCCATAATTATCAGGAGCATTCACACTCTGAAAATCATTAGAGCTTGTCCTACTTTGATTATCAGGTTCTTTGACCAGATTTGTTCTCCTTTCTCCTGCTGAACTTGTGGCCTTGTCTGGACATCTGCTGGCTATATGGCCTTCTTTGTTACAGTTATAGCATCTGATGGATCCTCTGCCCTGGGATCTTCCTCTAAAAGGTCTTCTACCTCTGAAGTTTCCTTGCTGACTGTAATTCTCTCTCTGATTCTGACTATTGTTGCCCTTACTATTGTCATGACTGGATTCTCCTTGATATCCCTGTCCATGTCCTCTGCCTCTAAAAGGACCTCTTCCACCTCTTTGTTGTCTTCCTCTTCCTCTATTGTTTTGTTCTTGTTTTCTCTTCAACTTTTCTTCCACTTTCAATGCCAACTGAAAGCTTTTCTGCACTGTATCTGGATTATGCAGACTTAGATCTTCCTGAATATTAAACCTCAATCCATTAAGGTATCTGGCTACCTTCTCTTCTTCACTTTCTTTCACCTTTGTCTTCATACAGAGTTTCATGAATTCTTCTGTATATGAGCTGACATCTAGCTCCTTCTGCTTCAGGTTTTGCTTCCTCTTGTGTAATTGGATACTGTAATCCAATGGGATATAAGCTTCTTTTACTAATTCCATCATCTTCTTCCATGTGGCAACTCTACGTTTTCCTTCCTGTACTCTATCATCTTGAACAAAATTCCACCATGTCAAGGCAGCTTCTTTCATCTTTGACTGTGCTATCTTCACTCTCTGTTGTTCTGGTATCTCCTCTTTTACAAAGAAATTGTTCAAACAGTCTATCCACTCCATCACTGAATCAGGGTCCATCTTACCTGTAAACACTGGCAAATCCAGTTTCACATCCATGGTTCTCCTCTCCATGGCCTTGAGGGTGTTCAACAGTGGTCTCTGGTCTGCAGGAATGACCTCCTCACTCCAATTAGGGATCTCTTCTTCTTCCCTATCTTCTTCTCTACCAGAACCTACTCTGCTCCTCAACTTTGCTAACTCATCTTTCAACTCCTGATTCTGAGCCTTCACGGCCTTGCTTTCTGCAATCTGTTTCTTCACCAGAACTGCCAACTCAGCGTTGGTCATCCTTGCCGGAACCTCCGATGTTCCTTCTTCGTCTGACATCCTGCTTATCTTTTCCAGAAGATCCTAACCTTTGCTCTGATACCACTATGATGCAGAGTGAAACGCAACGGGAGCTTACTAACAGGAAGGAGGAGCCAATAATACAAACAGCATGATAAAAATCCCTATCGGCTCAGCATCATCATCATATTTCCTGTAAACACCAACAGCATCATCATATTTCGGACGATCACAATTATCCTCCTGCCGACTACTGTTCACCTCCTCCGCCTGTCGCATATCATCATCATCATGATACTCAACGGGCGCAAACATCCTCCTGTTGCACTGTCCATCGGGCGCCAAACACTAGCGGCATCATCATGATATGCGACACCACCTTCGTCAGCAGGATATCAAATATCCGGTTGCTCCAAATATCCTGATGAGGACAACTTCAGCACCTTCCCTTCGATGCCCCGATAGCCGACGACACAAGCAACATCATCATGATATGATTTATCCGGTTCTCTCGAAACCTCTTGATGATGTTAACACAACTTTCTGCCGAGAGCCTACGCCGATACCTAAACCCTTAGCGACAGCAGGATAAACTTGCATAGGGAGATATCTTAATATCCTGATGACGATGACGTCATAACCTGATGACGATGACGTCACACAATATCCTGATGACCTCTTCAACACTTAGTCAAAAAAACTGAACTTTCACACCCGCATCTGCTAGCGATATGCGGATGATGGGCACCCCCGAGAGATGATCCTGACGGCGATATATACACTGAGTATATACCCGACTTAAAACATCCTGATGCACTTGCAACATGTAAACTTCAACAGTTTCATGACCCGATCCTGGTGGCGATGCATTCGCAGATGACGATGCGATTTGCTCCGACTGGGAACGCACATGCAGACTCCTGTATATCCGTCCGCTGCATGTAAACACTCAGAACCGCCCTATTATACAAAGACAATATGACGATCGGGCCGGATCACCTTCAAACCAAAATTTACCAGCTTATCTTCTAGACCTAGCACATGAGGATGCTAGGCTGATTCACAGCATGCTCCTAACTGATCTCTTGAACAATGCAATGCATAAACAGAAAACACAAATGCAAACTAAGCTATAATACAGGACCATTCCACCGATTCGCAGGATCAACCGGTGGAAGGGTTGAAAGTACCCATCAACTTGCAAACAGAAAAGAAATCAAAACAGATACAGCTGATAAACTCAGATACTGCAAATGATGAGATCTTATTCAAATGAAATTCAAAAGTTCTGAATACAGCTTCACAATGTCTGAACTGCTCTCCTGAATCTCAACTCAATCACAACACCAATACATAATGCAACTAACATAACATCTGTAATATCAATATATATCCCCTAAACCCTAACAGATCGAAGGTATATATAGCAAAGTCCTTCGAGTACTACCAACTCACTTCCCAGCGGCTGGGAGCTTCCAAGCGGCTGGGAGAAGGACAGCTCAGACTACCTTATCACGATCTTTAACTGCCTACACAAACTCCTAGGCTGAACTAATACATAGCATCGGTCCAATGGACCTTATTACATGATGAAGTCAAACATACTAAAAATAGACTAATGTCCTGTCATCATGTGGACAATTATCCTATATCCTGATCATGTGGACAATTATCCTATATCCTGATCATGTACGGGTGCTCCTGCACCAACATTCTTCCACTACACCATAACCAAATTCTTTAAAACAAAAGGCAACATAGCTTCATTAACTCAAGACACTTATCAACATGTTACATGATGTCAAACAACCTTGGCCTCTGGAACTCGACAACGTGACCCTATCTCAACCTTGACATGACTTACACAAATTTTCCTCACAATTTAAGCAATTGTCTAGACCAAAATCCAAATGCAAAGTCTATAAACCTAATCAAATTAAACTCCTCAATATTAAATATTTAAACATATTAAATTCCATTTAATTACATTAAACAAATGCAATATATCAACTAATTATCTAATTTAATTCCTCTACGAAATATAAATATTTCAAATGATCTGAACAATTACCATCCCAATTTATAATTAATTCAACACAAAATACATATTAACTTCCTAAAGAATTTATTGGTAACATTTATTTACTCAACTATATGGTAAAAAGAATCATAATCATATTATTAATAATATTATTATTATTTATAATAATAATAATTACCATGGATCATTGAATGGCAAATAATTTTCATCCAATGATAAGTAAGTATGTTATTTTATTGGCATTAGGGCTTAGATTTGACAGATAACCTAGACTGTCAAATAATTTCTAATTACAGTAGTTATCTATTTAATAATGCTTTTACAATGCTATGGCCTAGTTAGTATAAGTAAATTATATAAAAACTAAATTTACATATCATCATAACCCTATGTAAATTCTGACAGTTGTTTTAAAATCTCATCTTTCATATGATACAGTCCTCTATTACAGTCCAGGTGAGAAAGCACTGCAGATCACTATCTATCAACTTAATAAGATTGTCCTCTTTAAAATCTCAATTTTACAGCTAAAATATCAACGAATCCGATTTTGTTTTCTTTTATTGAAAGTGAAAGATAGCCGTAGAGATTTACTTTACACTCAGAGTTCTGCAAGAATAATAAGGTGGATTATTTCTGGCTAAGTGCGTCCTTACTCCCAAGGGCATGTTAATTTAATATCACTAGAGTTCAAATTTTATTGTCAACTGAGCATAGGAAATATCTAATTTCTTAAGGCGTTAATGTTCTTAACTATCCTGAGATAAAACGCATAAATAGAAATACAATCCTCATTACCCCATACGATGCGTTGAAAGTACAAATTATGACAGACACATAGCATAAATACTGGTGAACATTTATACAAAATGGGAATGCATAGATAGGGCACACAAAACTATCTGATAGAATGCCTCCAACGAGATGTCATCTCATGGAATGCAATGATTACAGAAGCTGGGACTTGTTGAATAAGCTATAACCAATTTCCATAGACGGTTTCTAATGTGACTGCATATTTAAACGATGGTGGAAGTTTATTTATGACAGTGATTAACAGATTACGAATTCTTTTTGCATATTACAAGCTGCTGTTCGTAATGCAAGCAAGGTCGATCCTCCTTGGGCTGCACTGGCCTTCCAAAGGGAGCGCTAACTTATCATTGAGGTACCTGTTAATTATGTGCTTGTTGAGTGGTTGTTTTAAAAAAACACGTCGAACTAAAATGAAGGTGTGAGCTACATATTGGAGCCCATACCATTTTGTGTGCCCAGCTAAGGGTTGGTGTGCAGCAATGGAACGTTATCTAATGCAAGGCAACGATTGCCGGATATGCAGAGAAATGGATTGTTGCAAAGGCTTCAGAAGGAACTAATGGATACATGTGGCAGGTGGAAAGACCAGTTTGTGCCCTAAAACAGTAAGTATATCCTTTCCGTTAGAATGCATTTAACACTACCAGCCAAGCAAGCGAATTATAAGGAGGTAATTTGATAAAAGATTACACAGGGTGAACGGCCTGCCTCAAGGAACGCAATGATTACATGATAAGCACCAAACAATTTTCTAGCAAATATCGACCCAGGGTATGCACAGTTTAAAAAAAAAGACATTAGAAACTTTCAAGACAAGAAAATAGAATTGGGAAGGCAGTACAATAGTGAACTTCTTGTCAGAGTTTCCTCGGTGAGATATAATACTATAAATTAACAATCAACCAATCTTAACAGGATATCCTCCCAAATGTTATGATATTAATTTCCTTCTAAATTTGAAGTCTATATGTAGAGGGTGGAAGATTGCGGTGAGGAGCTGTGGTTCTAAGAAATCAACAAAAGTGTTTGGGGTTGGACCTACAATACGTATGTTCGGTTGTGGCTCTTCTCAAAACAACAGTATCAACAAAACCCTCTCTCAATGCCCAACAGAAGCTTGTAGTAACCTGATATACCTAGATCATAAATGATGCCAGATAGATTCCTAACACAGAGGTATGGTTTCTCAAAACAAATCCTAAAAGATTATATTCTAAATTTGTTTGCTAAAAGATTGTAAAACATTTAAGCAAATACAATGATTACAAGATGCATACGATTTGGATAGGTTAGGAACTATAGACTTTTCTGGCAGAGTGGATTGGTAAATTTTGAAATTGATTTCAGATCTCATACTGATTGATAGAAGATAAAATCACTTGTAGAATAAGGGTGAAGATATACAGATTATTAAAATAAGTCTTGAAGCAGAATTTCAATGTAAGCAATCCATTTAGAATAAAAGGACAATGAACACCATTATTGACAGTTTCAGAATCAGAGGAAAGAAACCAAGCATTAGAGGACCCCTGGCTGCGACGAATCAAGAATTCTGTTTCAACCACTGCAGACCAAACTTCTTCCCAGTCTTCTTCTCCACCCCCCCTGCAATCCTCCCCCACTTGCCTTAAACCCTCCTCTTCTCAGATCCGGTAAAAGTTGGTTATTCCACCGAGAGGGGTTTAGATTAATTAATTAAATTAAACCATAGCAACTACCCTCTAAACAATTCAGAAAGAAATAATTTTATTTTATTAAATCTTAAAATCTAATTTATTTATTTAAATATTCAAATAATATTATAATTAATAATACAAAGTTTCTAATAACTATTAATCCATAAATTTACTTCTCGTAACCCATAATTTATTTACTGCAATTATTACAATTATCGACATTAATAATATGTTTAATTATCAATCTCATAATCTCTGTAAAATAATTCTATTTAATGCACAATCCTTCCTTACACACAAAAACACCTTCTGACCTAGTTAGACATCCAGGTGTAATGTTACCTGCTTGCAAGTTACGATCAAATGACAGACAATGACCCCAAGGGTAACTGACAACCAGGACAATACTGACAAGGAACCTCACATTAACTCCAAACAACTATTCCATTGGCGAAGGCACACTCAGACCTGGTAAATCAGGTGGAGTCGGTGCCTAGTACCTGCATCCTGCAGCAACCGCACGGTTAAACATAACAAGATATATATCCATATGCAGTCATATAGTGAATGGAAATCGCAGTGGGGTAGGGTACTCGAGAGCGAGTAGTACAACACTGTTCCATTCACGTTCTTGTATAAACAAATCACTACTTTGAACAAGATTCCTAGTTACTTATCAACAACATAAACAATCAATTATCTCACAAATCAAATATATCAATTAACATCTGAAACATCTAAATTGTAAAGCATCAAATAATAGAATCCAACATCAACAACTGTTATCATAAAGATTAGTTCCACAATCAAACTAACAAAAGAACTAGGAATCCATCATCAAACAATCTAAGATAATGTCATAACGTCGGATCCTACTGAGCAACCATCGATCTGACAGGCGACAAGGTGAGGGGCACTACAATCCTACTGTTGTATGAATTTCTGTATATTGTTTGTGCAGGTTATATAATTAAGATAACAGAGAGATAAAAGAAATGATATATATATATATATATATATATATTTTCTATGTTTACATTCACAACAGGGGCGATCAATGATAGAGATATTAAATATGTTGCAGGGAAATTAAATGTAACTATGGTGATCAGAAATAACAGTAGGCATGACTGTCAAAAATTATACAAGAGTTTGAATTGCATTTTACAAAGGGGGGGCGACGACCATCTTGGAGAGCCGTAGCCTCTAAGGAGGCTATGACCTCCCTTGAGAGGCCTCTATGGGGGCTCACGACCCTTCTACAGGCACCAAAGATACAATATTTAATAATTGTTATTCATTATTGATTCTATCACATAAAAATAAATAATGTCTGTTGTAACAAATGCAAATCTACAGACTGTTTATTTATATATATGAATGAATATATATATAAAAGCATATATACATACATTTATATATATTTAGGAAACTACAAATCTACTATTAATCACTATAGACACCCAAAATTGACCCATTTTATTATACAAGAGTTTGAATTGCATTTTACAAAGGGGGGGTGACGACCCTCTTGGGAGAGCCGTAGCCTCTAAGGAGGCTATGACCTCCCTTGAGAGGTCGCTATGGGGGCTCACGACCCTTCTATGGGTGCCAAAGCTACAATATTTAATAACTATTATTCATTATTGATTCTATCGCATAAAAATAAATAATGTCTGTAGTAACAAATGCAAATTTATAGATTGTTTATATATATATATATATAAGCATATATACATACATTTATATATATTCAGAAAAGTACAAATCTACTGATAATCACTATAGATGGGCGCCAAAGCTACAATATTTAATAACTGTTATTCATTATTGATTCTATCACATAAAAATAAATAATGTCTGTTGTAACAAATGCAAATCTATAGACCGTTTATTTATATATATGAATGAATATATACTATAGATGGGCGCCAAAGCTACAATATTTAATAACTGTTATTCATTATTGATTCTATCACATAAAAAAAAAATAATGTCTGTTGTAACAAATGCAAATCTACAGACCATTTATTTATATATATGAATGAATATATATACATCTACATATATATTTATATATCTATATATATATATATATATATATATATATCTACATATATATATATATATCTACATATATATATATATATCTACATATATATATATATATATATATATATATATATATATATATATATATCTACATATATATATATATATCTACATATATATATATATATCTACATATATATATCTACATATACATATACATATATATGTATCTGTATGTGTATAGATGGGCGCCAAAGCTACAATATTTAATAACTGTTATTCATTATTGATTCTATCACATAAAAATAAATAATGTCTGTTGTAACAAATGCAAATCTACAGACCGTTTATTTATATATATGAATGAATATATACTATAGATGGGCGCCAAAGCTACAATATTTAATAACTGTTATTCATTATTGATTCTATCACATAAAAAAAAAATAATGTCTGTTGTAACAAATGCAAATCTACAGACTGTTTATTTATATATATGAATGAATATATATATATATATATATATATATATATATCTACATATATATATATATCTACATATATATATATATCTACATATATATATACATACATATATATATATATATATATATATCTACATATATATATATCTACATATACATATACATATATATGTATCTGTATGTGTATATATGTATAAACATATACATACACACACACATATATATATACATACACATATACATACACACACATTTATAAGAATATGTATACACACACACACACACACATATAAGCAAATATACATACATTTATATATATTCAGAAAACTACAAATCTACTGATAATCACCGTAGACACCCAAAATTGACCCATTTTAACATTAGGTATTTATCGCATTTTCGCATTGTATACTTTATTTCGTCTAGCACACTTATAATTAAAAATCTCATTTTCTTCCACATCTTCATAATTAATTAAATAAATTTTTATTTATTTAATTAATTTTCCGTTATTCTTCTATCCTCCATCGATAATTAAATAATTTTAAATTATTTAATTATTTCACCCTTCTTCTAAAAAATAAATAAAATAAATATTTTATTTATTCCCTCATTATACATATAAATTAAATAAATCTATTTTATTTAATTTATATTATTTTTTTCTACCAACATTTCTTTCTTACATAATAAATTAAATAATGATATTTATTTAATTTATTATGCTTCTCTCTATGCATGTCTCTCAAAATTCCTCCATTGTCGATCTCTCCTTTCATCCTATGCTGTTGATCACTCAACTCCCCAATTATAAATGCCCTCACTTTTCTCATTTGGAACCCTAGTCTCATTTTCATACCCTCATTTTTCTCATTTGGAGGCTAGCCTCATGTTCTATTTTACATTTTGAAAGCTCTCACGTCAATGACATTTTGAAAAACATGGATTTAAATAATTTTCTGTATTCTCTCTTTGCATGCATGTCATCCTTTTTACATTTATAAGCACAATCATGGTAGCTCCTTTGAAAAATGGTTTGCATGGAGAAGCAATCCATAATAAAAATCAAGAAATCATAATACCCAGGTGAAATTGTTTCAATTGCATGCTATTTCTTTGCCTAGGTTAGATTTCTTGAAGTGTTTAGGGTTAGATATCATCTTTGTTGTTTGATCTGGACTTTTCCCCTATCACAATCACAACAATAATATATTAAAACCAGAGTATTAAAATTTCAATTTCATTCCAATTATTGAATTCAGCACAAGTATATCTATTTTTACAAATAGAAAAATAAATATATTTAATGAATGATAATTTTAGATGTACAATATTACACCCCTTACAATTTATAACAACATAGAATTTAAAATGATATAATGGTTTTCGGATCTTTCAACAAATACACCAAATGATCTATTTTGTTCCAACAACATTGACAATATACAAAAGACTCTCTTGAAACAATAATGAGTGGATTCCCCCATAGGAACCCTATCCAATGGCACTTGCCAAACTTACAAAAACCCACATATATCTTTTCTTTAAACTCTTGAAGACTCATTCAACTTCCAAGCTTTAACTGAAAACTTTCCTGACCTGCACACATACATATGACCAAAAATAGGTGGCAAGTCCTTCTCTCCACCCAACCATAGGGATTGCAATGCACATCCCACCCCCGAGTAGGAGAACTCCATAAACCAAGTTTACATTCACATGCAACAAACTTTCAAAAACACAAATCTAAATAGAAGCAAAATCATAACAAATTTCCCATGGTTTGACTCACAAACAAGGATCTTTCTTGGATCCATATTAGGGGGAGAGAGGGGACAATCCTCCCTCTTGGGGAACACAAAACCATTATCAAAACATCATATATCACAATATATAACTTCATCCATCATAAACCACCATCTTTCCATATAAATCAACAACACCCACAACTCCACACATCTCCATACTTCCATACACATTAATAACAACTAGTATCATCTCAACACATATCCTCATACTTCTAAAACACCACCAAATCACATACTTGTCAAAACATCATTCTTAGTATCTGAATTCGTGAACCAATTTTCCCCAAGAGAGGATCCACACCTCTCTCTACCCTAAAACTTGGGAGGCTCTCATCAAAATGGAGAGCCGCTCTCGTACAACCCAAAACCCACAAAAATTGACAAAAAGACATATGACCAAATTCTCATACAAATATGAAAATCACATACAATTTCATAATTTTTTTACCCAAATCAAAATGCAAGATCACTTAGAATGTTACTTTAGCTCCCTAAGTTAGGGTGAACCCAAATTAAAACCAGAATGCAAATCCAACCCTTGCTTGAATCCAAACCCTTGTAATCAAAATTTATCCTAACTATTCAAGCCAAAGATCTCTTCATTCTTCTCAAAATTTCTTTTCTCAAAATTCATGCACAACAAAACTAAAAAACCCCTTTCCAAAATTTTCCATAAAATAAAACTAAAAACTTCAAAAAGAGGGAAAAATAAAAAGAAAGCAACTTTCTTTCTTTTTCCCCCAAAAAGACTCTTCTCTTTCCAAATAAAACAAGGAAACAAAATCCTCTCTTAAAAAGAAATATTAAAATATTAATTTTAAAGCATTTATCCTCATCCCACAAAAGAAATAATTTAAAATAAAATAAATAATTAAATTGACTCTCATCACATAAATGCAATTAAATAAAATTAATAAAATAATAAAATACCACAACAACACACAAAAATGAAAATTAAAATAAAATAATAATTTTACATCACATTTTAGCCTTAACCCCTTCCACGGGTTAGGCCTAGGCTAACTGGTATAACATAGAGTTTATGGAGTCTCTGAAACCACTTAAAGAATCTTGGCCACCCACCCACACACTTAAATTTCGAATATCAGTATGTCATGATAATATAGCTGAAGCAACTTAATGCATAACGAAAAATAATTTAAATAATCAATTTCCATCATGATCATATAGTTATATAATTTAAAAATAATTTATTTAATAACTAACATATAAGCATCAATTTCTTTTAACACTTTCTGATGCAGAGGCATCCACACTATAATCTTCGCATACAGCATGGATGTCTACAGCCCATCATCATCATCATATTCATCCTCTCATCATCATCATATTTGACTTCACTGTCAGCATCATCATCATATTTCACCTGCCGACCGATATCCTCCTGCAGACAAGCCTTCGCACTTTCACCTGTCAACAGCATAACCTTACTCGATTATCGACAGCATCATCATATTCGGCAGCATCATCATGTTCGACCAGCGCGAACATCCTCCTGATGTCCACTGTTCACTTCAGCGACAACCTCCATCTTCACTACCTTCAACATCATGATATTAGACACCACCTTCGTCAGCAGGATATCAAATATCCGGTTGCTCCAAATATCCTAATGACGACCACTTCAGCACCTTCCTTTCGATGCTCCGATAGCCGACGACACAAGCTTCAACATCATGATATTCAACATCATGATAATCAACAGGATAAAGAACATCCGGTTCCTTCCATTTATCCTGATGATGACAAACCTTAACTCCTCGCACCGTAGCCTCGATGCTTGCATCACCCGATATCCTGATGACGTAGATCCTGATGACGATGACGTCACCCGCAGTTTCTCAATATCCTGCTGCTCCGAAATGTCCTGATGACGTATATCATGATGATGATGACGTCATATCCTGCTGTTGGCCAAACTTAGTTTTTCTCGGCCCGCGATCAACTTGATCAACCCGATTTTCAACCTGATGCCGATACGCTCCTCCTCGGCCCTCCTGATGATGATCACCCGACGCACTTGTACTTCATGCACTCGAAAGCATCATGCTCTCCTCCACTTATCCGGATGACGATACTCAAACTGACTGCAGGATATTCACCAAGATATCCTGATGATGCCGTTTTGACGAACTTTCAGCCTTAGCGAAATTTCACTTCGCCGATCCTCCAGGGACGACCCGATCCACTCTCAGGGTGATCTTCCAACTCAAACTTATCAGCCTGACCTAGCACATGCCCATGCTAGGGTCTTCAACACCTTTCAGTCGCGATCCTGCACACCTGCATGCAAACAGAAAACAAACTACAACCTAACCTACTGTACATGACCATTCCACCGATCAGATGAATCAACCGGTGGAATGGATCAGTGAATCCATTCAGTCACCAAACCAGCAAATCGATTAGATGATGGAAGTCAACAGAGGATGAAAACAGGATCTTTATTGATTTCAAAGATGCAATACAATATACTGTTTCGCACACAGTACACTCGAACTCCCCTGCTTAATGCACTACTATCGATCGATGATCTACAATCAACCGATCCGCCTGCTTAAATAGATTTTCCTACGAGTACTACTGACCCGACTCCAAGCGGTTGGGAACTCTCTCCAAGCGGCTGGGAGATCCCACCGACCATACATCATGACAACTGTCTTAACAAACTAACTAAAAATAGCAAAACCTGGTCAGCATGATCTTATCATGATCAACATGACCTTATTACATGCATTTGGTCTTAACAGACCTTCTTGGAAACCTAAACAAGACCTAAAACAACTAACTGCCTTATCAAGACCAGCTGTCAGGTAGGTGCTCCTGCACCATACTCCCCAACAGAAAAGAACTCATGTCCCATGAGTTTAGTATGTGGAATTTCTCCACCTTTACACTTTGCCTTGTCAGTCTTCTGACTTGTTCCAGCTGTATCCTCTGCTGGCTCTTGGCTGCTCCAAGACTTCTGAACTGTAACTTGCTTTCTTGCAAGTAAATCCTCATGCCTGTTGATGTAGGCCTTTCTCTCACATACCCTGTGTTTGCAGGTGGTCTGACCAGAACCTCTGTCTGAACTGCCTCTTTCACTTCTGACATGTTCAACTCTAGCTTCCTGTCAACTGTTATAGGACAAGCAATAGTCCCAACTATGACAACATCCTTGTCATTCCTCTCAACTGGTTGCTGTTTGCAAACCTGTTTCTGAACCTGCTGCTGACCTCTGTCAGTCACAACTGAAACTTTCTTCAGCTTGTTGTCTAGAACAACTCCTTTCCCTGCAGTATCCTTCTCTGCCTTTATGCCTGCTCCTCTAGGCATCTGCACAAACTCCTTCTTTCCCATTAAAATGACTTGGGCTGCCTTCTGTACTGCAGCATTGGCCTGCAATGGCATCAACTTAATAGTCTTCCATCCTTCTTGATGGTGTAGGTATTAGCATACCCATCATACAGTACCCTCCTATCAAATTGCCATGGTCTACCCAACAGTAGGTGACAACATTCCATGGGCAAAATATCACACAAAATTCTATCATGATATGCTCCAATCTGGAAAGCCACATATGCCTGTTTAGAGACAAAAAGTGATTGACTATCACTCACCCAAGATGCCTTGTAAGGGTGTGGATGTGGAATCCTTTCCAAATGCAGTTTATTCACCATTTCCTGAGATACCATGTTGTCTGTTGAACCAGTATCAATGACAACCTTACATTTTTTACCTTTGCTCTTACATATGGTCTTGAAAAGAGCTCTTCTTTGCATCAGATCCTTTGATGCCTGCAAACTAATTCTCCTTAGCATCAATGATTCTCCACTCTCTGGATATCCATAATTATCAGCATCCTTATCCTTTTGATAAGTGTTTGAACTCTGTGCACTTTGCTCTACTGTCTCTTCTTGCACAAGTTGTACTCTCTTGTCACTAGTTCTATCATTTCTGGATGATGAACCTTTGTTTTCTGGACATTTGAAAGATGGATGACCAAACTCTCCAC
>BSBN01001931.1:600000-818608 GCA_027924645.1 Cunninghamia lanceolata | reverse complement strand
ACTTACTTGGGCCTCCCTCTTACCATTACCAAAATTTCTATGGACTTTTGGAAGGGGGCCGTGGAAAGAATTCAGAGGAAACTGGCAGGGTGGAAGGGTGCCCTCCTAAGTCAAGCAGGGAAGTTTCAGCTTCTCAAAGCTTCCCTTCAGGGGATGCCTAATTATGCGCTAAGTCTCTTCAAAATCCCTAAGAATGTGGGGCTGATAAGATTGAACAAATTCAAAAGAAGTTCCTTTGGACTAGGGTGGGAAGAGAAAAAAAGAATTGCTCTTGTGAGCTGGTAGAAAGTGTGTACGCCTAGAGGACAAGGAGGACTGGGCGTTAGAAGAATCCATTTGATGAACAGGGCGCTTCTAGCCAAGATCAGGTGGAACCTTATCCAGGACAGTACTAATTGGGGGGACATCATGAGGGCCAAATATCTCGATGAGGACCAAGGCAACATATTTTTGGCAGAGGTGAGTCTTCCTAAAGGCTTAGTTATATGGAATGGGACTATCAAAACTAGAGGTCTCATATGATAAGCTTGAGATGGAGGATTGGGATGGTAAGGAGGTCAATTTCTGGAAGGATCGGTTGATGCAGGGCAAACCTCTGATAGAAATGGAATATGGTAGGATAGAGGGTAGGGTTAGTGAGGTGTTTGGCCACAAAGTGGCTGACTACATAAGGACCTGTGGGGGTCTCCAGAGCTGGAAGGAGATTTCTGACTATGCTCATGATGGTAGTGAGGGGATAAAGTTGGCTCAACAACTACATAAATCTTTGGAAGATTACAGATTACCACTTTTTTCAAGAGAGACAAGATGGTCTAGGATAAGGATAAGAAGGGTTTGTTTACTATCAAAAGTGCATATAATCTACTATTAGACCTTGGTGAGGTGGGAATCTAGATTCCCAAACTCCTTCCAAAGATTAATTTCTTTTGGTGGACTTTAATGCACAATAAAGTCCTAACTCTGGACAATCTGAAAAAGAGAGGATTCCAAATGCACCAGATGTATTCTTTGTGGATCTGAGGAGGAGTTGTTAGCTCATCTCTTTCTACATTGCAGTTTTACCTGAGAGGTCTAGGGGTTACTCTCCAAAAGATGATTTAAATTAGTCCTTGAATGCTAGCCTTGAAATGTTGGTTTGGGAATGGAAGCACCCCTATAACCTAGTGTTACCAATCTCGAAAGAACTTTGGAACCAGATACCCCCCCATTTAGTTTGGAGCCTGTGGAAGGAACACAATAATAGAATCTTCAAGGAGAAGAGTAGAACCCCTCTGGAGGTTTTTCAATGTTGTCAAACTGTTGACTAAAAGCATCAACTCCTGTAAGTTTAAAAGTTGTGGATAACCACCTGGGGAGAGAAGAACAAGGCATGATAAAGAACTAGAATTTGAACTCATACCAGGTGGACACTACTAAAAAGTTATCCCAGGCTAGAACCAAGTGGACCCCACCATAGCAAGGGTGGTTTAGCTAAACTTTGATGGTGCGGCCAAAGGAAACCTAGGTGCTGCTAGTGGTGGAGGCATCTTAAGAACTCAAATTGGGGTGTGTGTTGTTGCTTATGTCAAGGGAGTTGGCATTAAAATCAATAACAAGGCGGAAGCCATGGCTATGTTATGGGGAATCAAGCTTTCTATCTCTCATAAATATAAAAAGGCTGCATATTGAAGAAGACTCTCAGCTAATTGTTAATGTTGCCCTTGGTCTTTCTCAGATAGGGTGGAATCTGGAAGATATCATGGGAGATATCAAGACCCTTCTTAATGGATTGGAGGATTATCAGATCACTCATATCTACAAAGAAGGAAACACTACCTCTGATGCCTTGGCTAACGCAGGTAGTGGTAAGAATGGATGGTAGTGTTGGAGAAACATTTCAAGTTTGTCCCCAAGAGATTCGCAACCTTATTGAGCAAGATGGAAGGGGCTATGAAATATAGGTGGTGCGTGGCAATGGTTGTCCTCTGGTATCACCAGGGTGAGAGACGCGCTGGAGTTATTTCCTTGAACCATTTGAATAGCAATGAAAACCTCAGAGGTGGCAGGGCTAACATTTCAAAATTTCAAATTGGTTTTCGTGGGATTATCAGAAATTTACTGAAAGATGAGGTGGCTGGGTCGTGGATGAGTCGACGATGTCTTATTAATAGGAGTTAGAGAAGAGGGGTCCACATAGATATAGGAAATGACATTGATGATAGTATGAAGAAGAGATTGATGGGAAAGCTCGGTTGGTGTGCTAAGATGCGCAAGGACATTGGTATTGGTGGAGATCTAGGGTTTGGATCTTATAGCTCAAAAAAGATGATGAGTGGACAGGGGGCTGGGATTCAGAGGATGAATGTGACGGCTATTCTCATGGTTCTTTATGGTTGGGTTAAGACAGCGGCTAGGTGTTGCCTATCTTCACACGAGGTGGTGGCTAAATACTCCCCCCGATGAGTTGTATCTTGGTGGCGATCTTAATGTGTTTCAAAATAATAATTACACTGCCATCATTACTACTACTCAACAATATTTCAATTTTAATAGTTTCTTTCCTAATTTCAAGTTTTCCGCTTGTGATCATTTCCATTTTGAACGAATCCAGTCCAGTTGTTTTAGGCTATTTACAGACTGGTAAGATGGGAGGGGACATAGTGAAAACTAAACCCAGCTTGACTAAGGAATTTAAGCAAGATCCTCTTGTTTGGGCATATAATCCAAGAGGGAGAGGTGGTGTCTTATCTTGAAGGAATGATGGGTCATGATGAAAACCTGTCACGGTAGTTTGCAGAGACTTGGGATGAGGAAACTAGGGAGGTCAGAATTGGAAGATTAGATTCCAAGTGTCTGAAGAGGTCATTGGACAAAGCCATTGGTTTACCATGAGAGGCAAAAAACATTCGAGGAAAAGTAGAGTTGCTAACCCTAAGAACATGAATCTCTTCTTCCAGGAGGGTGAAGCTCCTGTGAAACTTCATGGGAGGGTTTGAGAGGGAGGAATTGCCCAGAGCCATGGGGCAAATCTGCCTCATGAAAATGAAGTTTTTCACACTGGAAGGAAGGATTTGGGTTTATTATCGCTATCACTTTGCCCTGTTAAATCATTTCAGGAATAAGGTTGAGATTAGCTTCCCCTTCTTTTTACTTTCTTCATTGGAAAATTCTATTAAGTCTGTTAGGGAGCTTAGGGATAGGAATTCCAATCACCCTCTCATTTTGATTCATCAAGGCCTTATTTTGAGGTTGTATCACTTTCATCTTGCTTTATGTCTGCCTAAACAAATTCAAGGTCAAGATCCTTGAGGACCCACAGCTGGGTACTTGTCACGGGGGTAAGGGGCAAAGTGAAAATTAGCATAGGGACCCCTTTAATTAAAGGTGGCCCCAGTGTGGTGGAAGGGATCCAGTTGAGGCCCTATTTTTGTTAAAAATAAGAAACAAAACACATCACCCCAGTGTAGGAAAGGAAGATTGGTAAAAGAGATAGGGTGGAGGAAATGGAGGATACCCTGAAGAAAAAGTAGAAGGAAGGGAAGGGTGATGTCATGGAGGATACTCCTATGAAAATCATGGAGCTAGATACTGTTCTGGAAACTAAGGGTAATAGTGAAGGCGAAGAGATTGCTCTTCTGAGCATTCGCTGGTCCAAAAGGATTGCTGGGAAACCACTAGTTAATTCTCCAGGGGTGGAAGGTTCTGAGGAGTCTGAGTTTGTGGAAGAGACAGTGGAAGAAGGCGGGGAGGAAACCCCTACGGAATCTATGCATGAGGTCAAGGGCACTAGTCACTTTGCCTCGATGAATGAAAGCAGCTCTAAAGGTCAGGAGGACTTTGCTAAGACTACTATTGGAAAGGACACTATGGGGGAGGCCATTGATGAAGTTAGTAAAGGGAATTGTGTTCTATGTGTCAAACATGCAGAGGATATCTAGAACCTCCAGAAAAAAATGGATTCTATGCAAAAGAAATGGAAGGTTATGGCAGAATTTGTGGCCAATACTTTGCATCAGGTTGCTTCCATCTTCGTTGCAGTGAAGGATCTAAATGACAAGGTCAAACAAGTTGGCATCGATAGCTTGGATGACTACAAGGAGATGGTGGAGTTCTTGGCCAAGTTTGGGGTGACTGATAGCCCATAGTTTCCTGTTTCTTCTATTTTTTGTTGTTTCTGTTGTCTTGTTAGTTTTTGATTAGTTTTTTTGGTCTGTTGTTTCTGGCATGTTAAAGGCTTAATGCCTTGGGGGCTATTTTGTTAAAGGGATCTGGACCCTTATTCCAGCTTAACTAATCAAAAACATACTACTGCATTGAAACATTATTTAATTCAAATAATTCAAGATTACCTTTAACTTTGATGCAACTATAGTTTCTAATTACATGAAAAGAAATTGTACTCTAAATTTTCATATAAATAAAGTTATTGGTGAGATCAAATTGTAATATTTAACCATTTTATAGAATAGGTTGATCATAACCTTCACAATGATCTCTAATCATTTTACTTCTTGTGAGTGAAGAATATCTAAGTTCCATTAAAGAATCCTAAGTTTTTTAAAAGCCTTCATTTGTGAGAAGAAGTTAAACCTTTCATAGATTACAAGATAGATCTGGCATGGGAATTATAAAAATAGTTATAAAATAAATTCTTTGTCACTCCTACATTAACTTTGCCTTAAAATTATATCCTTCATGTTTAGAATGATTCTTTTAATCTTAACATGATGAATCCTCCTATATTTCTTCACTTTATTCCTCGTATTTGGAAAGCACAATCTTAGATTGATTCTCAACTAGAGTTTTGTATACTTAAATTTGAGGTTGATAGGAGCTTGTCTGCATTGTATTTAGAAACTTTAATACAATAGATATTTTTTTGGTAGTTTAAAAGGATCTCGATAGATAGTTGTTAACTCACCTCCACCACCAAACAAGGAGTTTTCCTTGCCACCTTTTTTGAGCATCTCAAAACAAAGAATTATCTTTGCCACCTTCCGTAAGAAAACCTCGTCCATGGGTCTCTTTGGGAAATGATCACTCATCTGGCAACAAAACCACTCCAAGAAAGATTTTTCTCTCCATAAATTATTCTACTTGTAGTTCCTCTACACTTTGACATACTTCCAATTTATGGCCAATATTCCTCACTTGCTGCTTCATTGAACGTATGTGATTGCACATTAGTTTATTTGAATATCTCTATTCAAATTCCTAGATATAAATTTTAGTAGCAACATCTTAACTTGCAGTGATAATGGATTACAATTCTTTCAATCATGTATTCTAAGTTTCTATTTAAAACCTACAATCGACTTCAAAAGCTTAAATCTTCTTAAATGCATGCTCCTCAAAGCTTTAGAACTACAAATTCATAGTGAACAGATATCTCAATACCCACAATGTCTATAGCCAACCCACTTCAGTGGCTCCATGCACAATACACACAACTCTTCCATTGCATGGCCCTTCAGAGAAGTGACAACCTTAGAATATTATGGATACTTAGTGCAAATGGTGGTCTTGAAATCATTAGGAAGTTGAAGATCATGCATAAGGTGACTTATTCTCTGCATAGAGACCCTTTTATCAATAGACATCATCACAATTTTCCTCAACTTGGTAACCAAACGCTCCTCCATCACCTTCCTTATATCCACTTCCTCCATATACACCTTATCTATTATTTGGTCATTTTAAAATAAAGTGAATAAATACCTTCTTCCATAATTTCAACAATGATCCTTCAAATCTGAGTGAGACCAAGATCTCTCCTATACTTGCCAAGATCCATAAGAGACATCATCCTGTTGGGCTACTTCACAAGAATATCCCTAATTTTAAAAACCACTTTTATCTTTCTCTGGAATTGTATCATATTATCTAGAGGTATTTCCTTTCTTATTTTAATCACTACAACTATTACACTACCACCACCACTAACACCTTTCATACCTGATCACACTTTATATTGAAGTGTGTTCAACTGCAGTCTTCCATAAAAATGAAGACCTGGCTTGCTCCAATGCTCTACATCTAGAAGAACAAGTTGGTCTTCTCCTTAAATAAATAAAAGAAGAGGAGACAAAGTTTGAAGTGAGAATGGGCATGGCCGTACTCACCCAACATGTATTTAACTCCATTGGTATATATGGCAAATAATGTTAACAACCAAACACACACAACTTCTCTAGACGAATTTGGACTTATCGAACATCTTCACAACATCAAAATATATGTGAATATCACTTTAGATTGAAGAATTGCTACTAGATAAATTTCACACCTCACAATAGGGCACTTGGAAATATGACCAACTCTAAAGTCTAGATACAAAGCAAACTTGATGCGTGTATGAAGATGCTTTGTCTTCCCTTCACCAAAATCGTTGAAAGGAATCCAAAGGGATAATTCTTACCTAAGGGATGGAGAGAGGCTAGGATAGATATTTTACTATCCTTGATTTCTCTTTTCTATCTTTTTTCCTTACTTTTTTTTTATCTAAAATTTCAAACAACATTGATCGTATTTCTCTATGCATTTTGGTTTTCATTATTTAAAGCATTCAATTAGAGCATAATAGAGCTTAGAGGTGCTTGTGTGGATTAAGGGTCCTTACCTTTATTATTATTGACCATATACATGAGAAAAATATGAGAGAAGAAAAACTACTTATGGAAAATAGGTCATCAAATAGTAGCTTGGAATAGTAAATATTGCATGTAGTTAAAATCCCACAAAAAAGTAGTTGTATAAGTAATTGAAAGGGATTTTGATGATTAAATTAGCTGGCCTCTTTTTTTCTACTAATGGAAAAGCCAAGGCTGGTGTATCCTTCTTTTAATTTGATTTGGAATGGATTTCTCTCACAACACCTATGTCCACACCATGGTGGTCCTATAAATCCAATAACAATAGCAATATATTTTATCTTAACTTTTAAATGGTTCTAGCATCCTTTTTGAGGCTAGGAGTTACCATTTATACTACTTTGGTTGAGCCATTGGCATGTTATTATTTTTCTCGCCAACATTATTATTTTTTTACATTCATTTTATAGAAACTAAACATTTTGTTCAAATTAACAAAAACAACAGTGTTACACCTACAATGATTTTTCCTCGTTTACTACTTATACATTCTTTTAATTCACTCCTTTTGGGATATGGCTGAACATATACATGGCCATAATGTCATTCAAATCTCTAGCATAGATGTAATAAAAAGTATAGAGAGCCCCTTTGCATAATTGGATGGCCCAAATATACTGGTGAAATCATGTTCATCTATAAATAAACCAGAAGACCTTGAAATTGATGTCCAATGTTTCGCTTCAAATGCATTGAGCAACTGCCATGAGATTGTTTGAAAATTCAAACTTGTATGATAGACAATGTTACCTTTGTCAAAAGATTGGATGTCAAAAAACTTCAAGACACATTTTCAACATTCCATGATAGTTGTGCTACATTAGAAGGCCTCTGCACTTTCCCTAGGGAGCTATACTATGATCACCACTATGGAGATGGTGCAACCCCCTCTATAATCCTTATATCTTTACTATTGGAATTGGTGATGTTTCACCATATATAGTATTTGTTTTTTTGGTATACGATCTCTAATATGAAAAAATAGTTAAAAAATTACATATCTAAAAACTAGACATTATCATCTGTAATGGATTTTAATTTGGTCCAAAATTTCAAAAAAAAATTGTCAACCATATTGCTAAAGTCACTTTTTAATCTTACTATTACCATGGCATTGTGTTTGCAAGTTTAAGGCTAAGCTTTGGGTTTCCAAGCCTAACAAACTAGATTTGTATCTCTATATCTGTAGAACAATCGAGCTTCTTATTATCTTTAGTTCTCTCAATGTCACTTTTGAGCCATTGATTTGGTTCAACAATAATTTGGGTGTGTTCAAAGTTTTTGTTGGGTTCAATGCACAACAATATACCTTGTGTGTTTGCAAGTTCATTGAATATATCCATTTATTAGGAGTTTCAATCAATGGGTGGCTTGGATCCAGGTTCAATATTCATTCAAATGATTTCCAACGTCATCGATTGATCAATTCTTTATTTTAGCTTACTCCAACTTCACAAGGTTTCAAGTGATTTCTAGCCTCAAAATTTGTGATTGCAGATGATGAGGAATTCCTAAGACAATCTCCCCTAGCCAATGGTCATGAGGGCGCTCACAAAACTCATGCTCTCATTTGTGATATTTAGGGTTTTCTACTTTGCACTCTAACAATCTATATTAAAGTGGCTGATACATTATGAATTTCCTAGCCAATGATCATAAGGGCTCCCAAAAAACTCATGCTCTCATTTCTGATATTGAGGGTTGGCTACTTTGCACTCTAATAATCTATTATAAAGTGGTTTATACATTGCTTTCTTCCTTCTCTTTTCTTTTTTCCTTTTAACTCTCTTTTCATGCTTCTCACAAATATTTTTGACTACTTGGGAATGTCTTTTTCCTCCTAGATTTCCCTCTAGACCGTTACTTTGTTGATGAGGCACTTATTGGTTGCTTAAAATATCTAGGGTATTGGCTGTGTCTAGAATATGTAAAATTCATTATGTAATTTCCCTTTCCTTTTCCAATGCAAACAAAGCTACATTTTTAATATTAATATAATAAAAAAAATGTGCTTTATAGAATTAGCAAGCTTATAATAATTGGAGAGGCACATAGAGGCTATATTGGAATAGGCCGAATTAGAATGGTGGGAGGGAGGTAGGGGCTAAAGGAGAAGCCCCATTATGTTAAATGGAACATTTTGAGCTAAAAATCTCAGCTTTTTTTTAGACCCTTTCCTTGCATCATAAGCAATTATTAAGCAGATTACTTGACTTCTTGGTCTTCGTCTAAACAAGGCAGGTAAATTTTCCACTTTCATGTCACACCAATAGCCATTTGAGGGGAGATTTAATGAAACCAAAGCTATGATCAAGTTCCAATTGAAGAAACTTTTCTATATGGATCTTGCCATAGGTAACTATGCAATGGAGGAAAATAAAATATTTTAGAATGTCAAGTTGAGTGTCAACTTTCTCGCGTCCTTGCTTAAAAAAATGGAAAAATGACATTGATTTCATCTTGCTAGAAACCAATTACAGTGATTTCTACAGGTTTGAAATTTATAAGTAAAAATTAAAGGGCTTAAAGAATGAATCTTGATCTTATAGTACCATCATTGTGCTGAACTATAAAATTATTGTTCTAGGTTAACTAATTTTTAGGTGACGACAAGTTTTCTTGCTTACTCTGGAATCCTTCAACACTGAGATACATAGTGTTCATACAAAAACAAACATAGTTTTCATTTGAAAAGACATGAATGTGTAGTTTGTGTGTCTTTTTCTTCACTTTATCTGGAAATCAGAGTTGGCAGTCAGCATATTCTAGAGAATCTAGATCTCTAAGCCCATGTAAACAAGCCCTTCACTCCATGTTATGGCATTCCCCCTTAAATAACTGTAACATTTTATTTAATAGATGTATATATTTATTTGATGATTATAAATACATTTTATAAGAAAAAATAAAACTTAAGAAATACATGTGAAGGATTCATAAAATGAAATCTGTGGTGCTTAATTTTGAAAATGAAATCCACCAATACTCATGAATAGTTGTGGAAGTATATTAAATTATAAAGTCATCTGGAAGTTCATTTGTCATGTCTTTAAGTGAATGATGATTGTCTTGTATCCCTATGGTATATGTATTTTTTTTTTTTGAGTGTTTTGAAATTATTTGCATAATCTTAATAGATTTCTAGATCCCTATGTTTTGCTTAGTAGGTACTTCAAATGTGTGAGCTTTCATGTTTGGTGTGTAGTCTCTATTTGTATGCATCCCCTTTCTAGATTCTTGATCATGCATTGCACTTGGGTTCACTGGCATCTCTTTATCTATCTCATCTCCCTCTCTCTCTATCCCTCTATCCCTATCTCCCCTTCTTTCTTCCTCTATGTTATGTTCTAATGCCATTATAGAAACACAATGCTAGCTCAACACAAAGAGACTATGAAGAGGGCACATTCACACAAGGTACCTAAGCAATTGGTCCTACCTAAAGGAGAGAGAGAGGCAAGGGAATTAAACATTAACACTTGGAGATAAAAAGGATTCCTATACCTTAAGTTTTGGCCTATGGACATCTATGATCATAAATTCGTAGGTTCCTTAAGATCAACCTAATTTGTATTAAAAGGTCATCAAAACTATGGTTTCTTGTTACAAAGTTTGCATTAATCTTGTAGTCAACAATTTTTATGTATATCTATGTAAGTATGTAATCTTTATAATTATTTTTTGCTCTTAAAAAATTATTTATATAAGTTTATTTTTAACTGTTTATATACAACCTTTTTGGTTGCTCATTTAATTGTTAAAAACTTTGATCTTGCATGTGGAGAAATCCATGGAAACTTCTTGACCATTTTAAATATTAAAGCCATACATTTTTATATTTGAAGATAAATTTCCTAAAAATATAACATAGTGACAAAGAGCGAAAGACAGAGATATAATATATATGTTTTTAAATAAAATCTATATACATTTGAAAATAGGGTATTTGAATTTGACATATTTGAATATCTAAATGAATAGTCTATTACCCATGAGAAAGAGAGAGATAATCTAAAACAAAGAAAAGATTGTGGGAAAATTAACTATGGGGGTTGATGATATTAGACCTCCATTTTGTGTATATCTTACAATCATTGCAATTCACGAGGCAACATCTCTTTAGGTTATGTTTGACCAATATGATGGATTTTGACCACATCAATGCTAATAGATGATGAAATACATCCATTTTTTGGGAAGAGGAAGTAGACTTTGATGGATGAATTAGATTCAATAAGAAGGAAGAGAGAAATGCCACTCTTCACAAAACATTTCAAGGCATTGGAGAGACTTGATTTTCATACTTTTGGTCCATTGGTCTCTCAAGAGATATGTATTAGAAGAAGTATTATCTATTTATGAAATACACAATGTGTGTAGGCTACAAATTACTGATATCAAAGTAAATCTTAGGCAAGCAATGTCCTATAAAGTAGATCCAACATGTTGAACATGTTTGTGAGAGACATGTTCTTTGAACCTCACTGCACCTATCTTATTGTTGATCCGTAAAGCATATGGCATGATACACTTAACAACACTTTCTATGGACATTTGGTAGGTTTTGATTCTTGGTGTGCAATTGCCTTGTTACCTTTTAAGGAGAGTTTGATGATTGGGTCAGTTTGCATTTGATAGTATCATGCTTGTATTACATAAAGCCATGTATACAATATTACCTTTCACTTGTTGAAATATATTTTGTAAGGTATTTTTGTGTACTAGTGCTTTGTTTCCCTATGAAAAAGAGTTTGTGGTGTTGGTACATGGGGAAGTGTTTCATAAAATTCCTTAAAAAAAACTTAGCGCCACTAGTTAGATGCACATTCACAATGTGCAAACCTTTTAATTACATAGAATACAATTACTTCTCTTAATTTGAAGCCTTCTTATTCTCAAATTAGTGAGGGGGGTAACTAGGTTGGCCCCACTCCAACGGAGGTTACAAGGGGGACCTCCTCCCCATCCACATATTCAACTTAGATTACTTATTCAACATAGGAGCCACTTTGGAAGTCCATGAACCACAACTTGGAATTCCAACTATAGATGTCATTTGGGCATTTGAAATTGGATCTTCATCTTGAGAACCTTATGGCCTTGCCATTTAAGAACAACCCCCTTGACATCTATATTGTTATTATATATACATTTTATATAATTTTAATTATTAAATAAATTTTAAATATGATATAATATAGTATAATTATATATTTAAATGTTTTTTAATTCAATTATATATTTATTTCATATATACAAAATCTAATACTATAATTATATTTTAAACAATATAAATTATTAAATATAAATATAATATAATAATATATAACAAGATAAATTTTATTATTATATTATATTTTAAATAATAATATAATATACAATAATAAATATATTATAATTTTGAATTTATATATAAAATAAACATATAATCACTTAGCTTAGAAGTCCTTTTTAAAATTTTAGATTGCTTTCAAATCTATGGTTTAATAGTGATAATTAGTTGTCAATGCAACTAAATTCTGTCTTGTATTCTTGTAATAATGGCTTGTTTGGCCCTTTTCAATAAAAGCTTTTTAATTTAAGAATAGGATTGGTAGGAAAGTATTTGTTCAAATGATTTTAATATTTGAAAATTATTAGAAGAAAATTTAAGTGAATAGATATATTAATATAATAATAGGATGTAGTAATAATAAAAAATAGTGAAATTATTGAAATATAGTTATTTATATAAAATCATATTGTAATAAAATATATTAAGAGAGTGATGTTACATTTTTATAAATATTTTTCATATAAAAGTGTGTAATAGTTCAAAGGTCTATAATATGATAAAAGTAGTAAGAAGCAACCTACAAGCAAAACATTGTAGCTTGTGTGTGTAGCTAGAGGGTGACTTATCATCCACTATTACAAACCTTTTATATGGCCTTTTCCTATGCTTTCTCCTCTCATTTTAAATTTGTAAGTCAAAATAGACATTAATTTAGCTAATCAAATAAATTACATAACATATTAATAAATAGTTTATATAGATTAATTGGTTTAGATTGATAAATAATTAGTAAGCATATAGGGTATTAGTAAAGGTATATGTCTGTAATGTGAGTTTAGTAGTAATATAAATCTAGGCAGGAACAATATGATATGGGGAAACCATGATGTCCTAGTAACAAGGATGGCACTGAGAGTTGTATAGCTATAAAATATCATGGAGGGGAAGATATGATGTCCTGAATAAAAAAGATCAATATGGTATGCAAGGGGAGAGCATGATGCCCCCAATGTCGGTACAAATGCTAAAGATATGGCAAGACCATTTCAAAAGGTGGGGGAAGAATGATACATCCTAATGTAAGGATATTACAATGAAGGCATAAATGGTATAAATTTCTGGACCACTAAGTGGACCCAAATTTATAGAAATAGCATACATTAATTAATGAAGTACATGCAACAACGAAGAGAGAAATGCCAATCTTCATAGAATATGCTTATTAATTTTTGAATAAGAAACTTAACAAATATTAACTAATTTTAAATTATACTTATTTTATTATAAAATAAACATTGAAAATCACTAAGACATTGAAACCTAAAATTTTAAAAACTCATAATATTATGCGTATTATAATTGTACACAAACATATAATTTAATAATAAATATCATTTGAAATATTTTTCAACTTTATTTTCATGTCACAATATGAAATGCTTCTTGCTGCTACCACTTGTAACCTAATGAAATCATTTAAAAGTTGTAGAAACAACAATCAAATCCCCTACCCTATCCCTAAAATAAAATAATAGATATAAACGATATAGATAATTTGACCTCATTGGATTATTTGAATGCGACCTGAGAAAGATGGCATCATATCTTTCTCATTTACAATTTTAGGTTGAAGCTAGATTTTTCTTTTCATTTTCTCCCTTGCGGTTGTCAGCTTCGCTAATATTTAATATAGTTTTTTTCTTTTTTTTTAATGCAGCGGATGTGTGTTTGGTGTCTGAATGGTTCTGAATTCAATGGTCATGTGTCATCCTCGAACATTGTGGACAGCTTAAGATGCAAGTCATGGATGTATTTCTTTTCTAAGACAGTAATGAGGACATATGAGGAGATCGCGACTGTGAACCAAAAATGGCAAAAACACAAAATGGAGAAAATAAAAATAGCAAACAAAAAATCTGGAAAGATCAAACGACAGATGACGATTCAATTATCTTGCATGCCTCCTTCTTGATGCCAGCCATCGATCCTCCATGTCAGGTACTAGTTTGCCAAAGGGAACTCCTCAAAAGAATAACTTGGAGCTATTTTCATGACTACTACTTGCTTAAGATTTTATTTGATATCAACAATTTGTGATTTGCGCAAATTATGTATATCTTGAATAGATAATAATTCTCTAATACATATCTACACCAATGGACTAGAAAATAGCTTAACAATTGGAAAAATCAAGTCAACATAATGCCTTGCAATATTCTATGAAGATTGGTATTTCTCTCTTCCTTGTTGCATGTACTTCATCCATTAATGTATGCTATTTCTATCAGAGAGATGGGCCCTTAGTATTAAATCACTCCCCCTGCCATTTTAAAATATAGCATGCTTATATACATTTTTTTATTTGAGAAAAATACAAATTTTGGGATATTGATATTTTTTAAACTACATTTTTTCCTTCTCTATAAGTATTTTGTAAAAAATGGTGTACATTCCATGTCTTGTTCCTTTTACAAAAGTCTTGCTAAGAATGCATGCTAGTTTTTAAGTCTTGAGATCATTTCCATATCATCTACAAATTCAAACAAATCAAAAGTTTTTTCCCTTCAAATTTAATATTTTTAAACAATTAGTAAATCTCAATCTAAAATTATAGCATCTCTAAATTTAATTTTAATTCATTTGACCTCCAAATTATGCAAAGGTGTGAAATTATTAAAGTAATGAGGGTCACTAAGTTTGATCGATCTTTGTATTGTGTGACATCAAACCATGAGAGGATGCATGATGATAGGCTAGATGACAAATAAACATGATGTAGGTGGTGGCCATTCTTATATTTTCAAGAGAATGCCTATTAAATAATGACAAAGTATATCTCACAGAGGAATTGAAGTAGATCCAACTAAAAGACAAAGCTATAGTTGAAATGCCTCTACCCAAGAATCCAAAGCAACTAAGGAGCCTTCAAGGCAGATTGTGGTCCATTAGACAGTTCATTTCATAGCTAGCAGATAAATGTCAACCTTTTCTATATTTGCTTCGAAAGGATGTCTCATTCTAATGGGATAGTAAGTGTCAACAGGCATTTGATCAACTCAAGGAATATCTAGCTATAGCTTTGGTTTTGGTGCCACCAATTCCAGATAGACCTTTACTCTTGTATATCTCTACTACATCTGTAACATAAGGTGCTCTGCTAGCACAACATGATGAGACATAGCACTAACATTTCCAAGCACGGACCGCATTTTGGGCCTCAAGAAATGTTCTTTCTCCTTGTAGGAAGTAGACAAGTACAAATAAATTCATATATATAATTCTATCATTATCAATTCTGACATGTTGGTGATTTCAGAGTTAGAGAGGTACAGACTCTATGTAGCCATAAAAGAAAATGTGTGGAAATTTTTTATTAATCTACATGTTACTTCAGTTCTAATTTTTTATTGTATTTTTCCTTTTTTATATTAATTCCACAGCAAGGGCTAGAAATCAATATATTGATTTCTAAAATTTCAGTATAAATGAGCAAACTACAAGTTTGACATAACCTTATCGTGAAATTTCATACATCTGATGAACACTATAGCTAGTTCTGACTTGTCCTGCCAACCCACTAAATTTTGTTCCTAATATTTATATGTCAGTATTTTCCTAGTAGATTGTAACATTCAATTTTCCATAATGAAGACTATCTCTCCTTGATGTTTCAATATCTTTGCTTTTATATAAGTCAATTTTTGTCTAGACTAGTTAGTATCACTCTTTGCAAGACAATGAGTCAACTAGGAAGGAACACTTATTCAAGTTTAGTATTATACCAGTTAGAGGATGCTGTTATTGTGAAAACTATATTTTGATGCTCATCATGGACTTATTTTTACAAATGCATTGGAGACCCTAGTCTTGGATGTTTTTCATCTGTTTCATGGAGTACTACATTTCAACCAAAGGCTTGTTTCATATAAGTGGACATGTTGTTTCTTGCCTCCTGTTGGATTATTCTTGACTGTTGAGCATTGATATTGTTTTAGTGGATAGGTTTTTTATTCAAATTTCTCAATTATTTTAGCAAAGTTTGATTGGAGTTCAGGACAATCATGTATTTGTATACAACACTCTTCCAGAAATAGTTGGTGCTCACTTTTGATATCGTCATCCCCAATGGCCCATTGTATTGAATAACACTCTTTTAAGGCAAAGCTTGTTTGAGCTCTCTTTTTATTGTGGTGTTGCTTAACAAGGAATTTCTATGGATATTATTCATTTTATGATAGCTGATGGAGGAGAGGTGTTGCTTAACAAGGAATTTCTATGGATGCGCACCCATAGGTATCAAATTTCCAAAGGGCCGAGGCAGTTATAATTAATCATTTAGTTCAAAGTTTCTGAGTGTGAGAAAAGATATGCAATCCATTCCACTTCTTCACATCTGCTTCCAGTTTAAGACATACAGTTAATGTTTCATATTTTTAAGAAATCTTATGAGGTTGTCTTTTGGAATAGTTTTCTATTTTTTTCAAAATGGAAAATATACAACTACTAGATTAAAGTCAAATAGAGTTTAAGGAAGAAGGGGATTTGTTTGCAAATATCATGCTTTGTAGTTACTTAGTTCATGGAAAATCCTAGTATCTGTTGTACCATTATGAGTTCCGTCTTCTGGCATCTCTGTTATTTTTGGAGACAGAGTGAATAATATATTTTGATGAATCAAATCAGCTTTGTTTAATGACAATCCAAAATCCCATGCTCCATAGAACTATTGGTGGAATTTAAGCATTTGTCACCTATATTCTAAATTGGCATTGTGAGATAATTGTTCTTTGTTTGTACCTTCCATATGCTCTGTACATTTTACGAGCACAGGTAAGTCATATCCCCGAATTCATCCTTCCTCTTGTTCTGAAAAATCTTTCGATCAACACTACTTTCTGTTGTTAATTCTGTATCGCCAACCAAACAATAATTAACATTTTATCGCCAACCAAACAATCACTAACAACAAGGGGGACATGGGGAAGTTTATCTTTTTTATTATGAAGGGCAATAAGCTAGGATTTAGAATGCAAAAAATCAATCCCAAGCATCTCCATGTGGCTCATGAGCTCATTAAGTTATTGCATAGTAGAATCAAGGCTTTGCCATGGATTTTAGGTAGACATACAACTGCTTGCATATCTAGATGAGGCTTCACTAAAACATTCTTGATCTTCATACTCATCTTGGCACCTAGGTCTAGAAGTATAAGAAGATGCATATGAAGGAATAGACCTAGGGTAATTCTCATACCATAAATCTATATTTTTAGGCTTATAACATGTTGAAATTGAATAGTGCTCATACAAACTAAATCTCACAAGAAGGGGGGCACAACCTATATAAAGAGGAGAAATAGAAAATTTATGCACCTTAAAGCTCTTGCTACACCTTCTTGAGATGTATCTTAAATCATCACAATAAGATTGATTGTAGCGACAAACACTTTGATATTCAATATAGTAGAGTCACCACATCTTCAAATAGGAAACCTTGATGTACAAGAAACCACCAAGGTAGAAATATGATATGAGTTCACTCCACAAGAATGGTAAATTTGATGAGAATGATGGTTGGGTGGAATTTATTCCACCCAATAGAGTTTCAATTTTACCACGTTATATAATAATTATGAGCTCTTTCATCGAAGTGTCAAACACTACTACAATACAAATCTTCACTTTGAGGATGGGATCATCCAACCTCCAAGTTATACTAAGCTCCAATTATCCTACAGTTTGAGGGTCCCTTTGGTATAGTACCAAGTTTGTTCAACCCCCTCAGCATTGAAACCAATCACCATATTCCTCAAGTACATTGTATTTGTCAAATTTGTTTGGAGCCTAAACCAAGATCATTTTGTTTTTAGATATTCTTTTTACTATGAGATTAGAGGTAGTTCTTTTGCCTGTTTAAAAGCTTTGATAGAGTGTTGAGTTTATCCTAACCCACACCTAGGCTTAAGTTACACTTAGTGGTTAAGTCTAACTTAACCTTGACGTTAAAGGCTAAGTTCACTTTTGAGGTTAGTCACTTTTTCGTCTCACCACATGTGCTCACATGATGTTAGTCATTTTGACACTTCACCTCATTAGAGGTTGGAGATATTCTCTCGTCACCTTATTGGAGGTTGGAGACATTTGTCCATCACCCTCCACTTGTGCACACGTGTTCATCACATAGAGCGTTAGTCATAGTTGGTTGTCTCCTTCTCACCTCCTTCTCCTTGCCTAATTAAGCAAGGTTCCTTGTACTTTTTCATTAACTCTTGGTGTAAACTCTTGATGTAATCTCTTGATTATAAATTTTGGCTTTTATATGTTTATGCTTTGTGGAAGTTCATCTTGTTTTCATTTGTTGATCTTGGCCAATTCTAACATGGTATTAGAGCCATGCAAGTGAAATGTTTCTCGTTCTGAGCAAAATCAAGCACTCAGCCATTTCAAGGTTCAATTTTTGGTGTTTTATTTAGCAATTAGGTGCCTGTACTCATCTGTACAGAAAAGTTGTAAAAAAAAAAAAAAAAAATTAGCAGAGGGCCTTTCAACCCTCTGCTCATCTACCCATTTTGGGTAAAATCTGTATTTTGCAGGTTTTTTTGGCAGATTTATGGCCTCTTCGGCCTCTGCCTAGCACAATATTCTTCACGATTTTACTAGTTCGTGGCTCTTTATGGGGCCTCACGGCCTCAGTTTTCTGGTGGAGTTTTCTAGTTCGCGAGTTTCATTGCAATGTTTTTTGGTTTGTGTGTTGTGGCGTTCCAGTTGTGGAGGTTGCATTTGTGGTCAATGTCATAGATTTCTCAGGCTGGCTCACGTTGATCAAAACCGAGATCTTCAAATCGGCCAAGCTGGCCCTCTGCTCTCCGTCTGATACTCCAAAATCGGCCTTGTATTTGGCACTGCTGGCATTCAATCTGGCCCTGTGGCCTCTCAGTCTGCCTTCATTGTTGGGAGTTTTTCTCAGATTTTGTGTAGAGGTCATCGTTTGTTGTATGTGGTCAACAATTTATTTCTGGTTGCTTTCTTCTCTCTTTGGATTGTTCTGTGCATTTCATCGAGACTCCCTGTTGGTTTATTGGCTCTCGGGCAGTGCTCTGTCGGCCACTGTTCTAGTTCAAAGGCTGTATCTCTGTCCATTCAACTTCTCTGTTGCGGGTTTTAGCGCTTTTCAACAGGTCCGATTAGCACCTTCAACGACACTTTCAATGGCCTCTTGACCCCATACGGATTCTGTGGATGTTGTAGTAGCTAATGCTCTTACTAATGCTCTTTCTAAAATGAGAGACAGATTACACATTTCCAGACATGAGCACCTTGCATGCAATATAAAAGTGTTACGAACAATTATCTTGATGTTGTGCAATGTAGGTTGATCTTAAATGTCATCCACTTCAATATTTAATGATAAATTCTGGGCAATGAAAAGTTTTCCTATATTTAACACTTTTTATTGTGAATGAAATAGAAAAATGCTATTCGCTGTTTGACCGGTTCAACTCTGAAAGTGGATGACATTTACATAGAGCATGCAATGTAGCCAAAAGGGCTTCCTTGCTTCCATCATTCTCTATTTTCCCTATTTCTCTTTGTCACCTCTCTCTCTCCCCCTTTCTCTCCCCACTTCTTTGTTCATCTCTCTAACTCTTTCTCCCTCCCTCCCTCTCCGTCTCTTGTCACTATCTCTTTCTAACTTTCTCTATATTCTATTATCTTTATCTATTATGTTTATATACATTTTTTATTCGACATAATACAATTTTTGGGACTTTGATATTTTTTAAAATGCATTTTTTCCCTTCTCTATAGGTATTTTTCAGTTTTTTATGAGGTTTGTTCCTTAGATGGGGGGCTTATTTTTGACTAATAATAATGCTCCTTTTATAAAAAAAATTTCCAAAGCAAAGATTGAACACAACGGGCTCTCATGACATAGTTCCCATATCATCTGCAAATTAAAACAAATAAGAAGTGTTTCCCTTCAAATTTAATATTTTTAGACAATTTTAGGAATTCTCAATCTAAAATTATAGCATGTCTAAATTTAATTTTAAACCATTTGAGCTCCAAATTATACAAAGGTGTGAAATTATAAAAGCAATGAGGGTTACTAAGTTTGATCAAACATTGTATCGTGTAATGTCCCATGAGAGGATGTATGATGGTAGGCAAGATGACAAGTAAACATGATCTAGGTGGTGACCATGTTTATATTTGCAAGAGAATGCCTATTAAATGTAGGTGTTAAGATGTGAAATATGATGCTTGTGAGAAACAAATATACATGCTTCAAATAATATGCATAGGCGACAACTAATGGAATGTAGGTGAACTGAGGTGCAGTGCATGAACAAGAATCTAGAAAGGAGATGCATGCAAATAGAGGCTAGTCACCAAACATGAAAGCTCACAAATTTGAAGTACCTACTAAGCAAAACACATGGATCTTGAAATCCATTAAGTTTATGTAAATTAAATCATGACACCCAAGAAAACAAAAAATTGCATGGCCCATAGGAATACAAGACAGTCATCATTCACTTAAAGACATAGCAATTAAAATTCCACAACTCTTCAACATACCCATTGCGCTCTCTCTCTCTCTCTCTCTCTCTCTCTCTCTCTCTCTCTCTCTCTCTTCGATGGTAGTTGAAATAAAATTGATCTCACAAATAAAATGCACACAATAGAGTTGTGCACCTTACATTTCACTGTTTTGCTATCACCAACCATTAACAATAACATAACTCTCTTTGCATTGCCTCAGTGGCTTTGACTTATAGTTGAAACCTTCACCAAATGTATAGTGGGCCCACTAAATTTTTTTCCACAACTGATAGTTGGAAACACGTGGTGTGTTCCCATTCGATGTTGGAGATTTGGACCTCCTTAGAAAATCTATACATTAGTCTCACCAACAAAAAATTATTATGCACACTCCACATGTTTGCCAAGTGCCCCATGGAATCTACATCGTATATATCCAAATCCATTGATAGACTCTGACAATGAAACTCCTTTTGACCAGGGACATCTAATGCAATAATATAGTTCTAATGATTGCCATGTCTTGTCAAGTTTGTACCTAGGCCTACCATTTTAGCTAGATGGGCTCAACATTCTTTGGAAACAAGAAGAGGACTGATTAAGGGAAAGAGAGAGACAAAGATAAGATATTATGTTGCTTTCTATTTTTTTGGTTGAACTCCTCTAGAGTTGAGAAAACATTTCATGATTTAAGAAATTAACATATGGCCACCTCAATTTTTTTTATATCACCTTTTCTCACCTAGTTTTGTATGCAACTCATAATAGATGCAGATAAAAAGCAGTGGATATTTCTTGCATCATACTAAGGATTTCTATAATTAATATATATTGTATTGTGCACAACTAAAAATAATAAATATATATAATAATCAATATATATTGCTAAATAATTGTTATGTAATTTCATATATATTTCCTGATCTCTCTTTCTATTTTTGGTTCCTCTCTCTCCTCACTTTGTGCCCCCATCTCCCTTTCAGTATTCATCTATCTCTCTCTATCTAATTATTATTATTTTTATTCTATGTAAAAAAAATTGTTTAAACAATCAACATGGGATAATTGCAGGTATGGATGTTGCCAATTGTAGACTTGTATGGTATTCTAGTAAGGAATTCTTTATTTTGTAGTTGTTTGCACTTAAATAGATTAGTAATTTCTTGTTTTCTATGTCTAATTACTTTTCTCTTCCTCTATCTCTCTTTCTTTTTTGCTTCCTCTCTCCCCTCACTCTCTCCCACCATCTCCCTTTTTCTATTCTTCTCTCTATATATATCTAATTATTATATTTTGACTCTATGTAGCAAATTTGTTTACACAACCAGCATGGGACTAATTGCAGGTATGGATGTTGCCAAATGTAGACTCATGTGTTGGTAACAAATTATTTATTTATTAGTTGTCTGCACTTAAATAGATTAGTAATTTCTTATTTTTCATAGTCATGTTCGTCCAATTTGAAGTGGCTAGCCAAAATAAGTATTGGAAACTATGGACATTATTTTGATTATATGACGTTGCCAATTACAATCCTAAGGTTATTAGTTTGATTATTCATACTAACCATGGTTTCCTTTTGCAAGGATTGAATGAAAGCTTAGAGGATTTGTAGAAAATAAAACTTGATAAAGGAAAACACTTGATTTATAAAAGGATTACTATGAAACCCATCACAAGACACCAATCCAGAAGATAAATCTCAAGAAAGTGTGTCATCCAAAGGTTTGTTTGTAGAAAATAAAGATCTAAATTTTCATTTACCACACCATATTAAATTTTTGTTTCTCTCTCTATCAATATCCCTAATATATAATATCTAATATAATTATATTTATTGCTATAGAGTATATTTTATATAATGCAAATTATTATATATATATATATATATATATATATAAAATAATATTATTTTATAAAATCATATATTTATATTAAATATTTATTTATAGTTTAATTGTATTTATTATATATATCATATATAATATCTAATATAATTATACCTATATTATACCTATTATTGTATATTATGTATTATCTAATCTAATTTTTTTAATATATTTTAAAAATAATATATTATAAAATCATATATTTATATTAAATATTAAAATATATTGGTTATTTTATTATATATTTTTATCAATCTCTTATTATATATTATATCTCTGTCATCTATCTTTCTCTATGTCTCTATCTCATTTCTAAATAATTTGCATTACATAAAATATACTTTATAATAATTTAAATATATTTATATTAGATATATTATATAAAATAAATATAATTAAATAATAGATAAATATTTAATACAAATACATGATTTTATAATATAATATTATTTTTAAAATATATTAAATAGTTCACATTATATAAAATAACTATATAACAAGATATATAATTATATTATATATTATATATAAAATAAAAATAATTAAGTTATAAATAAATATAAATATTTAATATGTTTAATCTAAATTTATTTTTTTATAATATTATATTATGCTTATAAATATATAAATTTAATATATTTATATGGTATATAATATTAAAAAAAGTGTTGAATTTGTTTTTCTTAATTCCCATTTGTGAGGGAACCCAAAATATAAAATACAATTTTGTGTAAAAATAAATAAATTTATGTCTCAAAGTACTACTTGAATAAACAAAGTGAGTCAATTCAATAATATAACTTAAATTAACAAAGTGATCATGGGTGGATAACTTAGCAAAGATTTTAATGAGGATATGTGGAAATAAGTAATGAACATAACCATGGAGGGAGGAACCATATTGTGAGATGAGGTGAAAATGGGATGAGAATGAGGGCTAATATAAGACATAGGTTGGAAAGGAGGGTTAATGTGAGACATAGGTTGGGAATGATGGATGGTGTGAGACACATGGGTAGAAGCTATGACACTAGTAGGTATGTGAATATAAGGATGATATGTAGGTGGCACATTAGGGGGATGGGATCACTTGAGGTAGGTATGGAAACTGAAGCTTTAAATTACCACATAAAGACTTAAACTATATAAAATAATCACTAGTTCGCTCATTGCTTTGTTGGGAACACTTGGTTAAATCTTTCATAGTTACTTTCAAGCCTGTAGTGATGTGGAAGTGCTTTAAAATGTAGTTGCAAGCTTTTCAAAAGAGTGTATAGAGCATGAAGGCAAAGAATAAAACCATTATATAGCACATTCCTTTAAGGTTCTTGGAAATGACTTGGCCAAAATCTTATCCTCATAAGCAAAATATAAACATATCATTGTGAAAGCTTGTAAATGTGTGCATTAGGATCTTGTTGATGAGTGTTTTAGCACACAACAACACAGGTATGATTGCTGGTATCACACCTCTCTTAAAAAGTATCTTACCCTAGGTAAGACTACTCCAAGGTTTCTACAGCTAGGTCTTAGCTTGCTTGGAATCCCTTAGTTGGAATGTACTAGCTGTGCCAACAAGGGGTCTTACATGCAATTGACAGATTTAGGCAGTTTAAACAGCAATTCATGCAAACCCTTTATGATTTCAGCTGATAAGACAATGTAAAATGTTGCTGAGAATCCTAAACTAACAACTGTTTTCAAAGAAAATGCAAAAGGAGATAGGGTTTTAGAGAAATCCTAGGTGACATCCACAATGTGATGACTGTTGTAAGTAGACAAATTTTCTAAAATTTAACCAGTTTTCTGAGTTACCAAACCAAATGGTTGTTATAGCACTGCAGAAAATGATGCTATCTTCAATGGAGACTTAAGGATTTTTAGATCACATTCATTCATTAAATACCCAAGTGATGGTGCAATTTAACTTATGAAATGCAATTGAACTTAACACAAAATGATCAGCGCAAGCTAACTTTGCACGGTCACTTACAATCAGCAAGCAACTAAAAGTATGGACTAAGAACATTCATCAAATACCTTTAACAAATCATTAACATTGCAAAAGCACAACTAACTAACTAATAGAGATCAAGAAGTGAACCATGAAACCAAATAAGCAACACAATAGACAAATTGTCAAGAAACTGTAGAAACTTGCTTTGTATTAACTTCAATTGGCAAAGCATCAACAATTCGACATCAAGAGTCTTACAAATAGGAGAGAAGATAGCCCTTTATATAGGAGAGGCACCATACTGAGTTTTTGAATGGACGGTGGAGATTAACTCGACACCGACGGTCCAAATTTAACCATCATTAAAACCATTTACAATAGCTCACTATAATCACGGATTACATTTTGTCTCTTATGAAAAGGATGAAAAAAGGACCTCCAGATACATTGAACCTAGACAATTTGACTAACCATTTGAATATATATAGAAAAGATCATTTCCAAGGCATAATACAGACAAAATAGCGTCACATGACCTTTCAAATATAGCAATATACATAAGTGATGGGATTACATTTCAAAAATATTCAAAAATATGCTAATGTTTTTCATCCAAATCCACTTTGTCTTCTTCTACCATTTTGTTGTGGTAGTTGACCCAGGCTGACAATGCTAGATTGATATCTGCGGGGTCTGGGTTCTTGATGTGATTCATACGATATCTGAACATCTCCAGCTCTTGACTGTATTGGATATACAATTTTTCAACATCCTTCCTCCCTTTATGGAATGTAATGAAGTCATTCCAAAGGTCACTGACTCTGTCCAGTCTGCGTTCAACATCCAACTCAGTATCTTCGAAGACTATTTTATGCAACTTATTTTTGCATCCCTACACATCGTATGGAGCCAGATCATCTCAAGCCATTACAAGGCAGTCCTTCTGGGCATCATTTATTTCATAAAAGAGGGATAATATATTTTCATCTGCCACTTTATAGGATTCCTTGATACTATCAAAAACTTCCTTTCTAAATTTTATCTGTTGATACCATGTTATTGTTTTGTGCAGTCTATCTCTTGTCAGGATATTTTCAGACATCAGTGTTTGAGCAGGCAAATCTCTGATCGCTTGTGCTCAAGGGAACACCTGAGAATAATACTCATCGAAAGGTTCACATTCCTCATACAAGTCTTTCCAGTGGTCTCCTAATTTGCACAAAAGTTCTGCTACAAAATTGATGGCCTCACATCCTTTCTGACATACCTTGATCATCCATTTCTGAGTTCCAGTGGCAATAGTTCTAACTTCATCAAGCTTGGATACTTCATCTTTTGATAGCAAAGTAGGAACAGTCCTAAGATCACTTTGAAAGTCTACAGGCTTTATCAAAAATTGTAAACAATCTCTGAATTCTTCATTCTGTTGTTTCAGCTCCTTCTTAGTGAGTTTATCCTTGTCTAATTGCTCCAGGATGGAGGAGACAGAGCCCTTGAAATCATCAACCCTTTGAGTCCTCGTGGCTAGTCTCAGGTTAACCATTGTGATGGTGTAATCCTCATCTCTAACATGTTCTTTGTTTGCATTGGCTGGTGGAACAACTACCTCTGCTATTTGGGATCCGATTGCATCTTTGTAGATTCCAGACTGCACCTTAGCTTTCTTCTACTTCTTCAGCTTCTATGCTTTGAGAGAATAGTACTTAGATCTTACTTCATGATTTCGACCTGAGGCTCGGGATATGCAATTCTACTTTGTAGCCAATCAGGTGCTGAGGAGGAAGACTCTTTAGACACACCAAGATTCTCATTGTCGGTGTTAAATGGCCCTTCGAACAACCTTTGTTCTTGTTCCAGCTCATTATCCATATCTTCCTCTTCATCTGCTAGACTTCTCCAGTTTACTAAAGTCTCCTTTTCAGCAACCTCCAAGACTTTTTCTGTTGAGTTCTTCTCAGGAGGGCTATCAGAAATTTCAATTATTTTAGTGTTCACTACTTCAGCAAGAGGATCATCAGATATATCTTTCTCTGGCTCTTTAAATTCATCTTTTTCTGGCTCTTGCTCTTGGAGGCCCAATTCAACACACACCTTTTCTATGCCAGGCAGCAGTGGCACAACCAAGGGAGTTGAATTCTGGTTTATGGCAGCTTGAGAGATAGGGACAACAAATGATAGGGGTGTTGCAAGTGAAAATAAGTTGATTTGTGTTAAGTTGGCAAAGGTGGCAGACCCCAAAGTCGGTGGAATGGAAGAGGTTGGCAAGACAAATGAAATGACAATGGGTGAAGTAATAGAAAAGGTAGGCATGAGAAGAGAAGGTGAAAGAATAGAAGAAATGGGAGGCAATGCAAGGGGAGTGGAGAGTGAAACAGAAGATATGGAAGGAAAAGACATGGTGGAGATGGAAGAAAATGAAGAGGCAGCAAAGGAAGAAATGGGGTTGCTCGGGGTGCTTGAGTTTATTGCCAATTGATAGGAGGCAGTTGAGATAGCAATTGTTGGTGAAGGAACATCCGAGGTATCTTCCTGAATAATAGTTATAGGAACAACAGGAGGTGGAGTTGAAACAACAGGGGAAGATACAGTAGTTGAAGCAGCAGAAGAAGGTATGGTACCACTTACCACTGGGTAGCAGGAGGTGGAGAAGCTACTAGCAGATTTGTGTTGTCAGGAGTTGCAACAGTGGAAGCCTCTATGGTTATGCCAGTGTTTTTCACTTTGGTTTTCTTTGTCTTTGAACCCTCTCCCAGCCCACTTGACATATCTCTCTTCATCAATGCTCTTGTTCTCATGGCAGGGGGCATGTCTTTCTTTTGTACCTTAGGAGCATACTTTTTCACTTTCTTAGATTTTTCTGCCAAGGGTACATGCTCTTCACTGTCTGATATCTTGGCAGGCCCTTGAGCTAGCTCTGGTTCATCTGTTACCTCTATGGGTGCATCTTCTTCTCCTCCAGGTTCCTTCTCAAACTCAGGCTCAATGTATGTAAGTTGTATTCCTTATCTTTCCAAAATAGTATTTTGACCTCTTACCCAAGATTTACTTAGTCTGATTGGCTCTTTCATAACAACATCCAAGGAAGTTTCTTCAACATTGGCCCAATTGGGCAAGGGGATTAGCTAATGATATTGTGCCTCCCAAGCTCCTCTATGCATCACATTTTCATCATCCTCCAACTGATTTGGGACTACTATGATGTGAAACTTTCTTATGAATGCCAAGGATAATCTTGAGTGAGATCTCTTCATTACTTCATAGTCATCCAAGCAATTGGCCCAAAAATTCTCTAAGTTCATCCTATGAAACAATTTCTTTCTTACAAACCTCTCCATTACCCTATTTGGATCAAAATGATTTCTCTTGGTGTGATAATGGAGGTTGAGTAGTTGGAGCTCTGTGTCTGAATGCTCAGCTGCCCCTAAGGAAGCACATGCATAGTTTCCCTTGCCTAACAGAATAAGAAATTGGATATTTGTCCTATGTAGATGTTTCAACTTTTCAATACAAGTTATTAATTGCCTAGATAGTTCTAAAAGGAGTACTTTATCTGTAGGATATCGAGGTAGTCTATAGGTTGTTCCAGTGAAACCCTGAACTCTTAAATAAGTGAACTTCTCAAACCGAATATACCACCTTCCATACTTTGTGACTTCATTCATGGCCTCAGTGGATTTCCTGAGGGCTGTATTTCCTTGTAACAATCTAGTTATATACATGGTGAAAGCATCATTTACTCTTTTGAAGTGGATGAAGGATTGTGACAATGTCAGTTGTGTATAGCATTCATAGACCTTAATCTGATGTTGTTCATCATTTCCAACTTCTCCTATTTTAGATAATCTGGGATACTCATTCCTTCTTGCTAATGCATAAACTACATAAGAGGTCCATCTAAAAAATTGCTTGTCTTTGAAGTCACTAAATGTTTTATGTATGTTATCACTTAGTATTTGTGCCCAATGGAATTTTGTGCCCTTTAATATCTCCTCAATTACAAAGAACATCCACCCTTCAAAGGTTGATGTCGTGGGAAGTCTAAATATTCTGCTTAGTAGGGTTACTAGATCCCCTATCTCATCATGAAAGTCACTCCTATACAGTACCTGAGGAAGTTTGACAAGGGTAGACCTTGTTAGATCTAGGGCACACAACTGAGAGGGGGGGTGAATCAGTTGTACAAAAACTTGCTTCCAATTCAAACACTTAAATCCTCTTTGTTATTTAATAGCATATCAGTTAATAACTCATGAAAGCATAAAGCATAAACACCAGAGCAGATACACATCAACACATGAGACACCAAGATTTTGACGTGGAAAACCCGGTCAAGGGAAAAACCATGGGGTGATTAACCCAAGGATTATTCTCTGTTAGAAGAATAAGAAAAATAGATGGCACTTGCCAATTAGGGCTCACTGCCTAAGCACACTGCTCACAAGAGGCACACTGCCTACAAGAGACACACTGTCTACAAAGTAACAAGTATTACAAACTTGAACTGGAGATTGACATCTTTACCATGTCTAGATCAGTTCCATTTAAGCCCGAAAACTCCTGCTCTGCCTTTCACTCTTCTTCTTCGCTATGCCACACTCATCCACACCAAGACACTCTTCAAAATGAATTCACAATCCCTTATTTATACAAGGCATCGACTTAGGAACAATCATCTAAGTTGGCAAACACCTATAAGATCATTCGCAAGACGTGTAATACATCCGGTCGGCCTGTTTTAGGAAGAACACCAATATCTGTGGTTATTCTTCAAATGCAAACTCAAACTTTAATGTGGACTGCCAATAAGAATTGTACATGATCCAAAGATCACCAAAACCTTTCCTGAGTCATCAAGAACATCTGCACTTTATCAGCTTACTGGAATTCTTCTCTTCTTCATCTAAAACTTCAAGAACACAGTCTGTCATCACTGTCATAATGAAAAAGGTTCTTCCGGACCTCCAAACCATGAACAAATCTAGTTGTCACTTCACATAGACTTCTTCAACACTCCCTCCAATCTGCAGAGTGAGATAATGCAATTCCAGAGTCACCGGACCTTTTTGTGACCCTCTGTCACCTCTGAACACTTGCTGGAACCAGTTCTACTTGAGAAACCATAACTTCTTCAGATCTTCATGCAAACCTCTGAAATCTTGACTAAAACATCTCAAGACTCATATCTACAGACCCTTTAAACCGTATCCTCTGATCCTCAACCTATTTAGGACTTTTTCCTTCTTGTCATCACTATTCTTCACTGTTCCTGATTGAGACTTATTCTCTCAATATCCTCAGCACACAGCTCATCCAATCCTTCTTATTAATGCAATATGAGTATGTTGACATCAATGACAACACCGATTATCCTCATACTTGCAACAATCTCCCCCTTTGTCATTGATGGCAACATATGATGTGAAAAACTATCAAGACAAGAACTTCTCCTTTCTGTCACAGCTCCCCCTATCAGCAACAACCCTTGACATGTCTTCTCTTCCTTTAGTGCTCCCCCTTTGATCATCAGCCACTTGTTTTTCACATGTCTTCTCTCCCCCTTTGACATCAATGGCAAAGGACTCATACTTGTAACTTGAACACATCAAAATCATACCAGCTGCTCCCCCTGAGTAGCAGCTCCCCATCATCAATCCGGATCACAAGATATGACTGTGATATCCACCGGACTGATGCACATCAGTGTATCCTAGTTCATCACCGGAGGGGCAATAACCCCTAACTTCTCCCTAAGATACTCAAAAGAGTCCTTGGGAAGAGGTTTAGTAAAAATATCTGCAAGCTGATCCTTGGAGGGCACATACTCCAATCTGACTTCACTCTTGTTCACCTGCTCTCTCAGAAAGTGAAACTTGATAGATATATGCTTAGTCTTAGAATGCAACATCAGATTCTTAGAAATATTTATTGCACTTGAATTATCACAGAAAATTGTGATAGGCTCCTCATATTCTACTTGAATATCTCTTAGCATTTGCTTCATCCACAAAAGTTGAGTGCAACTTCCTACTGCTGCAATGTAGTCTGCTTCAGTTGTAGATAGGGATATTGCCTCTTGTTTCTTGCTTAGCCAAGAAACCAACCTTTTCCCAAAAAGAATGCTCCTCCACTTGTGCTCTTCCTATCATCCACATCTCTTGCCCAATCTGCATCTGTATATGCATGAAGAGAAAAATTATGATCTCTAGGATACCATAGACCATACTCAACTGTTCCTTTTAAGTACCTAAAAATTCTTTTGATTTCCATGACATGAGATTCTTTGGGATTAGCCTGGAATCTCACCACAAGACCAACAGCCTACATTATATCTGGTCTAGTCTGAGTAAGATACAATAATTCTCCAATCATTGATCTGTACTTGGTCTGATCTGTCTTAGGAGAGTCATCATCTTTGCTCAACTTACATCCGGTTGCCATGGGAGTATTCATTGGCTTTGAATCTTCCATCCCAAATTTCCTCAACAATTCTTTCACATATTTGATCTGAGAGATAAAGATTCCTTTCTTTGTCTGAGTAATTTGCAGACCCAAGAAGAAATTCATTTCACCAAGCATTGACATTTCAAACTCACTTTTCATTTAATTTGCAAAGGTTTTACACATACTGTCTCTTCCTCCAAAGATGATATCATCAACAAATACTTCAACAATCAAGATGTTTTCATGATCAATTTTGAAATATAGGTTACTATCAGCAGTACCTTTGTTGAAACCAATCTTCAAAAGATGTTTGTCCAGCCTTTCATACCATTCTCTTGGAGCTTACTTTAGACCATATAGTGCCTTTTTTAATTTGCAAACCATATCACCATGCTCAGATAACTGAAATCCATCCGGTTGTTCAATGTACACTTCTTCCTCTAAGTCACCATTTAGGAAAGCAGATTTGACATCCATCTGATACACTTTGAAATCCTTGAAGGTAGCAAATGCAAGAAATAGTCTAACTGCTTCAATTCTTGCCACTGGAGAAAAGGTTTCCTCAAAATCAATCCCTTCTATTTGAGAGTAGCCTTTGCAGACTAATCTGGCTTTATTTCTGATTACTTCACCAACTTCATTTAGTTTGTTCCGGAAGACCCATTTGGTTCCAATCACATTCTTGTTTCTAGGTCTAGAAACAAGAACCCAAGTGTGATTTTTCTCAATTTGCATCAACTCTTCCTCCATTGCTTTGGTCCAATTTTCATCAGTGCAGGCTTCATTTATTGCCTTAGGTTCAATCTTTGAAATCAGACAACACTCATCTGAATTTTGAGCAACATTCCTTCCAGTTTGCACACCTTTGCTTTTGTGACCTATGATCTAATCTTCAGAGTGGTTCAGTCTTACATACCTTGGAACTTTGGGAGTTTCTTGCACTTCTGCTTCTTGATTAGGCTCATTCAGGCCTATCTCTTCTTCCTGATTTACCAGATCAGTCTGAATCTGACTTTCAAGAGAGGATTGATTTTGTTGAATCAGAACACCATTCTGATCATCTTCATCATACTCATAAAATCTTGAGGGCTTCTTAATACCTTCATCAACCTTCACATTTGTACTTTCTATCATCTTTCTCAGTCTCTTATTGTAACACCGGTATGCTTTGCTTTGAGTAGAGTAACCCAAGAAAATTCCTTCATCACTTCTAGCATCAAAGTTTCCTAGATCTTCATCTCTTTTAATGTAACATTTGCTACCAAATACTCTAAAATATCTCATAGTAGGAGTGATGCCATACCAAAGTTCATAAGGAGTCTTACCGGTATTGCTTCTGATTTGAACTCGATTGAGAGTATAGACTGCAGTGCTAACAGCTTCTTTCCAAAACATCTGGGGAACATTTGCTTCCATCATCATTGTCCTAGATGCTTCTTGGATGGTCCGGTTCTTTCTCTCTACTACTCCATTCTGCTGTGGAGTCCTAGGAGCAGATAACTGTCTTTTTACACCATGTTTCTCACAAAGGTCTATGAATTCATCGGATGTGAATTCACCACCTCTATCAGACCTCAGACATTTCAGTTTTAATCTAGTTTGATTCTCTACCATAGCCTTGAAGATTTTGAACTTCTCAAAAGCTTCTGATTTCTCTTTCAGAAAGGTAACCCACATCATCCGGGAATGGTCATCAATCAGTAACATGAAATATCTATCACCTTGCATACTCTTGATTCTTGTCATACCACATAGATCAGTATGAACTAAGTCCAATAATCTTGTAGAGGATTGATCCTTGCTTTTGAATGAGACTCTATTCTGTTTACCCATCTGACATTCTTTGCACAAATTGTTTGCAGGACAGCCTGAGTATTACTTATCTTAATGATGTTATCAAAATTTACATGACACATCCTTCTATGCCATAACCAACTCTGATCTACTTGAACAAACAGACAACTTTTACCAGCACCAACCAAGTGGAATATATTACCTTTTGTTTGAGTACCGGATGCAATCTCTGTTCTGGATCTTTCAAAGATTTTGCATTTTCCATCCTTGAATCAGAGATCATAGCCTTTGTCCACCAACTGTCCAACACTGAGAAGATTGTGCTTCAAACCTTCAACATACAGCACATTACTAGTTTTGTTTCTTCCATTAAAAGAAATAGTTCCTCTTCCTCTGATTCTACTAGCAGAATTATCACCAAACTTTACCATTCCTCCTTCATACCTTTCAAAATCTAAGAACTTGTTCTTGTCACCTGTCATATGGTCACAGCATCCACTTTCAATAACCCAATCATCCTTCTCTTCAACTTGGGCAGCCAAAGCTCTTTCTACAACCTTATGATTGATAGATTCAGAGGATATTAGATCTTTTTCCTTGATGGCAATAAACACCCATTCATTTCCAGATTTGTTTCCTATCTCTGATTCATCATCTGTTACTCCTTCATTATCATCTTCTTCATGAACATAATAACAATTATTTTGGAACCTTTGTCTATTAGAATTTGACCTTGTAGATCTTTCCGGACATCTTGAGGCAAAATGACCAATCTTATTGCAATTGAAGCACTTAAAGGGTAATTTTCCTTCATACTTACCGGATCCTCTTGGTAGTCTCTTTACAATGAGGGCTTCAAGTTGAGCTATTTTTGCTTCTTCCACTTCCATGTCTCTTCTTGTTTGATCATACCATGACAGCTTTCTTGAAGAGTTTTCACCCGAATCAAAACTTTGTTTACCTTTCACATAGGCACTGGCTTTGAATGTAGATTCAGTCTTGGGGGGATCATCTCCAAACTTAGTCATTTCAAATGTAGCTAGTTTGCTAGCCAATTGGTCTCTTGTGACAGTTGTATGGGCTCTGAATTCACCCATGGCAACAACCTTGATTTTGTAGGCAGCAGGAAGGGATCTGAGAATTTTGCCAACAATTTCATTTTCATCCAAAACTCCACCAGCATTCCTAATTCCACACACCAGCTCATTTACTCTTGGCATAAAGGTAGTGATATTTTCATCATCTCTCATTTTCAGTCTTTCAAATTTCCCTTTGAGACTCTGTAACCTTGCACTTTTAACATACTCGTCTCCTTCATGAAGAAGTTCCAGCTTAATCCAGATCTCATAGGCTGTTGGTAGGTCAATAACATTTGAGAGATCTGAGTCAGTTAATGCCCTTAGAAGAGCCTCTTTGGTCCGCAGATTATTTTCAGCATCTGTGATTTCATTTAGAGTTGTCGGACCACCCTGTGGAGGTGTATATGCTTTTGTGACCATGGACAAGTACGCCTTTCCCATACACTCCAAGTGACATTTCATGCGACCTTTCCAAAGAGAGAAGTTAGTTCCATCAAACGTTAGACTGTCCTTCTTGTATGATGACATCCTGGATCTCCTCAAGTTGTTAAGCTCCTTTTAGAGGAACTTGGCTCTGATACCAATTGTTAGATCTAGGGCACACAACTATGAGGGGGGGTGAATCAGTTGTACAAAAACTTGCTTCCAATTCAAACACTTAAATCCTCTTTGTTATTTAATAGCATATCAGTTAATCACTCATGAAAGCATAAAGCATAAACACCAGAGCAGATACACATCAACACATGAGACACCAAGATTTTGACGTGGAAAACCTGGTCAAGGGAAAAACCATGGGGTGATTAACCCAAGGATTATTCTCTGTTAGAAGAATAAGAAAAATAGATGGCACATGCCAATTAGGGCTCACTACCCGAGCACATTGCTCACAAGAGGCACACTGCCTACAAGAGACACACTGTCTACAAAGTAACAAGTATTACAAACTTGAACTGGAGATTGACATCTTTACCATGTCTGGATCAGTTCCATTTAAGCCCGAAAACTCCTGCTCTGCCTTTTGCTCTTCTTCTTCGCTATGCCACACTCATCCACACCAAGACACTCTTCAAAATTAATTCACAATCCCTTATTTATACAAGGCATCGACTTAGGAACAATCATCTAAGTCAGCAAACACCTATAAGATCATTTGCAAGACGTGTAATACATCTGGTCGGCCTGTTTTAGGAAGAACACCAATATCTGTGGTTATTCTTCAAATGCAAACTCAAACTTTAATGTGGACCACCAATAAGAATTGTACATGATCCAAAGATCACCAAAACCTTTCCTGAGTCATCAAGAACATCTGCACTTTATCAGCTTACTCGAATTCTTCTCTTCTTCATCTGGAACTTCAAGAACACAGTCTGTCATCACTGTCATAATGAAAAAGGTTCTTTCGAACCTCCAAACCATGAACAAATCTAGTTGTCACTTCACACAGACTTCTTCAACACTCCCTCCAATCCGCAAAGTGAGATAATGCAATTCCGGAGCTCACCGGACCTTTCTGTGACCCTCTGTCACCTCTGAACACCTGCCAGAACCAGTTCTACTTGAGTGACCATAAATTCTTCAGATCTTCATGCGGACCTCTAAAATCTTGACTAGAACATCTCAAGACTCATATCTACAAACCCTTTAAACTGCATCCTCTGATCCTCAACCTATTTAGGATTTTTTCCTTCTTGTCATCATTGTTCTTCACTGTTCCTGATTGAGACTTATTCTCTCGATATCCTCAGCACACAGCTCATCCAATCCTTCTTATTAATGCAATATGAGTATGTTGACATCAATGACAACATCGGTTATCCGCATACTTGCAACAAACCTCTTACTCTTCACCCACTATTCATTCATATACTTCTTGCATCCATCTACATCCTTTTTGTATGTGGCTTATGCATCTGTCTTGTCTGGCATGTTCATCACTGGATGCCATGGGATCCCAAAGATTTCAGCTAAGGATAATGGACTTAGGTCTACTAGCATACCCCCATTGGCAGTTTGTATAGTTCTAGTTATTATATCATACCTATCTGCACATGCCACTATCAATTCTACACATTGGGCTGATGTAGGGAAAGCAACAGCTTCTACAATCCCACTATCTTTCACTTTCTTAGCCCTTGGGGTAGGATTGGGTCCAAGCACTTGAAGTCTAAAATCATCTAGGTCAATGTGCCCTAGATTAGTGTCTCCAATGTTCTTCCATCCAGTGCAGATCTTTGTTTCAGAAGGGATGCCTTTGAACTCGTACCTCATGATTTGGGCTCTTGTAGTCATTTAACCTGCATAACCAGACCTCATAAGTCTTGATGCATGTGAATGATTTTCCGAACTCCTAAGTTTTAAATCCATGTTGATCAAGCCAACTTCTACATCACTAATCCATGTTACACCAAGTAAGATCAGTATTTATCTAACTAAGTTACCAATATATGCCTATGGAACACACAAATCTAAAATTTACCAATCATTACACTTATTACATGATCAAATGATGAAACAATGTTACCTTCTTATGCTAATACATGCAATAAAATCTCAAATGCTCTAAAATCCTAATTGAAATATGCAAAACATCATGATTCCATAAATGTATCTCTTATTTCATCTTAACAGACCTTTCACCTTTTGAAATTTCTCTCAAAACAATCATTTTACTAGTTTTGTGCTAATTTGAGGGTCAACCGACCTGCAGAAGGCAAAGCAGGAATTTGGAGGCTAACTGACCTGGCGGGGAAAATGGGTTTGTTTGACCCAAAGGTTTATTTGCATTTGGTCACTTCTGTTGTTACTGTGATTTGCGGGGTTTCCATGGTCAGTCAACTTGCGAAGATTTTGGATGAGAGCAACTTGGATAAGTCATGGAGGTCGGTCGATTGAGTTTTCAGCGCAGGTGAAATTCAGTGCTGGATGATTTCATTATGCTCTTTGCATAGGTTTTGATATTACCTAACCTTGTAGGGGTTTCGAAGATGAACGACTAAGTTGGTGAATGGACATTTCAGCGCAAGGTCAGAGGAAGTGAGTTTTAGCGCTTAGCTGCTTTATCATGTTTTGCGGGAGTTTTGAGTCTCATAGATTTGGCAGGCTTTTGGGATGTGTTTGATCTAAGTTAGAGAAGGCACCTATTAGCACCAAGTTGAAACACATTGTTTCGAGCACAAAGTAATCATTGGAGTTCGGTGGGGTTTTAAGGGTCATCTGACTAAGTTGGTTGGAGCGATAAATAGCGCCGAGTTGAATGACGATATTTTCAGTGCAAAACAAGTTTGGGATCTTGGCAGGGAATTTTAATGTCACCAACTGACTTGGATTCGATTGCAAAGTTTGAACGTTAATCAGATGCATTTTTAGCGCCGAATCAATGGGTTTTTTTTAGGCACAGAATAACTAGGTAAATTGATAAGTCTCGAACTTGTTTTGGACCCAAATCATAACGCTCTATTGCTTGGATTTAGACATAGTCATGTCCCTTTTGCAATTTGAATCACTTAACCTAGTTTCAAGCTAGGGTTTTCATAAAAACAATTTCTTGAAAAGCACGGGAAACCCTACTTTACTTCGTTGACATTGATTTATTCTTTGTGAACACATTCAATGAAATCTTGAAATTTAACTAGGTGCAAACCTTACATTTTCAAATCCTCACTGTCAAACGAAACCCTAGGTGCAGAGAACCTACCTGGTTTATAACGGTGAGTGCTTGACAATGGTGAGCACGCTGTGACACTTTTCACTAAAATTCACAGATAATCTATTAATCCACTCCAAATTCCTTTTGAAGAGCTCCTCGATCAATCTCCAAGTGTAGAATGAGCTCAAAATGCCATGAAAATGCATTTTATTCCCCATTATTGATTGCCATAAATGCAGAGGGTACTAATTGACGTCACGGCATGTGGCATAAAATTTTAGGGTTTTGCGCGAAAATGTGACACAAATGACCTTGCGAGATTTTTGAGGGTCGCCGACTTAGTCCGTTACATTGGAATTTAGCGCAAGGTCAAAGAAAAGATTTCTAGCATTTTGCAAGGATTTTGGGACCCTCAAACCTACAGAGATTTTGCCAGTCTCTGAATTGGTCAGCAGATAGACATTGTAGCACGAAGTCAGATGAAGACGATTTTAGTACCTATTCAGTAAATAATGAAAACAGTGCAAAGGTCAGTTGGGCAGGAAAACATCGCTAAGTTGGAGGGAGTGGATTTTAGCGCAAAGGTCAGATGGAGGTGTTTTTAGTGCAAAAGGCACTCAAACTTGGTTTGATTGAATGCAACTACTTAGACTTAGCAAATTTTTGAATGACCTACTGACACTAACTCTCTGACATGGAAAGAAATACAATTTGACCATTTTTGACAAATTAGGAGGCAAAAACCTAACAATTAGTCTAAACCAAAGATTGAAAGAATGTGGTCTCCATTTTGTGAAATGGGGCGTGTGTACGAGGCACAACAAATGGCGACTCTGCTGGGAAATGCTCTGGAGCATTTCAAAGATAAACTTTTAGTTTGAACCTAGAATCTCTGTGTTTCCCACGTGTCAGACAAGAAAGCATGATATCCTATCAAAGAATCAAAGCGCAATAACCAGTGCAACCATCCATATCTTGAAAACCTGAGTGTGTGCAGTTTTATTCATTCCCATCCCTTAGCAACTAAGCTTATCCTAGATCCTTTACATTAAGCCACGTAACTAGTACACACATTATGAACTACCTGGACATTGCCCCACTGCCAACGAGCATCTATAGCTCCAACGGGTTTGTCTCAGAATTCCACTCAAGCAGAGCCCTACTGCCATTCAGGCATCCATAGCCTCGATAGAGTTTACTTGATTGTCCATCTAATTGAGTTATAGTATATGATTATGATTTTTCTTTGTATTTCTTTCTTTGATTGATGGATTGATATTTCATTGAGCTTAAACTGGCAGAGTACAATGCAGTACTGCTACCTTTAGGATAACTCAGCTAGCTGGGTGTGGATTCCTGATGGCGACAAAGGTGGACCTTAGAGTTTTCACTTATTGCAAGATCACCAAGACTCACTTAGCTACTTCAGGATTATTTAAAAGTGTGAGATATATATGGTTAGAAAATATTTCAAGTGCACCGACTAATGACTCCTTTCCAATGAATAGACATCATCCTCCCTGGTATAACAGCGAAACCCACAACAAGACCTAAGCAAAAACTTTGGCTTCTCAAAGAAAGACTGCAGGTTATTTGCCCTACAAAGAAGCATTTGCAGCTCCGCATAACTGCCATCACATTCTAGAAACAAAGACCCCGCGCTAAAGCAAGCGCAGTGAGCAAAAACCAAAACAGGAAAAGACAACTAAACTAAGCAAAAGCAAAACACCTAACAACTATAGAAAACAAAAGTAGGAAAGCAAACTAATCTAACAATAACCTATCCTAACCGAAAGCAAACAAGCAACCTAGATATGTACACTAACAAGAGGCAGGGCTACCTTTCAAGCCCGAAAGTAGTGCTTTAAGAACCGTCCATTGACGGGAAATGGAAGCTCCTCACCAGTAAGGATCTTCAATCGATACGTGTTATCACCAAGGATTTCATAGATTTGATATGGGCCTAACCAAATTTTATCAAACTTACCATGTTCACATTTCTTCTCATGATCTTTATCCCAATACAGTACTAAATTTGAAATGTGGAAGGCCTTGACCTTGGCTCTCTTGTTAAACCATCATCTCACCACCCCTTGGTGTTTGGCAAAGTTTTCTATGGCAGCATCATGTTTCTCCTCGAGGTGCAGTAATTGGGCTAACCTAGAAGACAACTGATCATCAGACTTTAGACAATCTTGCATGAATTGGAGCACAGGGATTCTCAAATGAATGGGAAAGATAGGGTCAGTTCCGTAGACTAAATGATAAGGTGATGTTCCCAATCTAGCCTTGTGTCTAATTCTATCATCCCATAAAGCAAATCTAAGTTGAGTATACCAATCCCTGGGGTTTTTATCTAGTAGTTTCCTAATTACTTCTAGCAGGTTCTTGTTTGTGGATTCAACTACCCCATTCCCTTGAGGATAGTAATTAGACAAGAATTTCAGAATGATCCCATAATCAAATGCCCAATTAGAAAAATATAATGATGAAAAGGCAGGACCATTATCACAAACTATAGAAAACAGACAGCCAAACCTGGTAATAATATGTTTCTCAACAAATTCAATGACTACCTCTATGGTACATTGTTTACAAGCTATTGCCTCAGACCAACGGGTGCAGTAATCAGTAGCGGTTAGAATATACATGTGGCTTGCAGAGGAGGGTGGATTGACCATATCGATAAAGTTGAGTCCCTATTATGCAAATGGTCGTACCTCCACAACTGGTTGCAATGGCATGGCAGCATTTCATTCTCTTGTGGCAACTGTCTGACATGTATGTCAGGTTCTCACATGTGAATAAGCATCTTTGAATAACATAGGCCAGTAATACCCTGCCCAAAGAATTTGATTGGTAGTTGAATGAGCTGATCCGTGACCTATCCCAAACTTTTCATGAAAGCTGGTCAAAACTTGGGTTACCTCTATCTTGTCTAAGCATCTCAAATAGATCCCAAGTCATGATTCTTCCTGTAAAGTACTGACCCTTTTATCATATAGCTGTTTCTTTTTAGTCTAAGTGCTCTTATTTGAACTGAATTCAACTGAGGTGGGCAATGTTGATTAAGAAGATAAAATATGATATCTCCATACCATTCATCCTTGGAAATGTCTTCTAACATGTATTGCTGGGAGACTAGACCTGGTCCCACTTCTACCATTGATCTAGTCAGTACCTGTACTAATTTCATGGGTTGTATCTCTATGTCGAATTCCTGCAAAATAGTAACCCATTTTCCTCTTCTTTCACCGGCTCACTTTGCATCGACAGTGCTTTAACTATTGCATCTAACACTATGGCAATTACTTGACTTCTTAGAATATAATGATGAAACTTCTTAACTGCCTTTACCAGGGCATATGCTTTCTTTTCCACATTCAGATACCTTAGCTCTGCATCCTTTAATGGCGTGCTCATGAAAGTGATGGTCTTTCATCATCAACTGCTCTCTTCTATGTTAGCATTGTTGTACAAGCATGTTTGAAAGCAAATGAGTAGATATGAAATGGCAGTGTATAATCTGGGCTTACTAGCACCGGAGCATTGGCTATTGCTTGTTTAATTTCTGCAAACGCAGCTTTGGCTTCTGGAGTCCAATCCATTTTGGCATCTTTCTTCAACATGGCATTAAGGGGTTTAGCAAAACCAGTGATAAACTTGCGTACAAAGTTGATCTTACCAAAGTAAGACTTAAGTTCCTTCTTGCTAGCCAGAGGCGATATCTTGAGGATTGCCTGCACTCGGTCTGGATCGATTGATATGCCTTGCTTGCAAATTATGTGCCCTAGCAACTTTCCTTCAGTTACCCCAAAAATGCATTGCTTAGGGTTGAGTGAGATCCCATAGTCTTTGCACCATTGTAACACTTTCCTTAAGTCAGCCACATGATCTTCTCATCTCTTTGAAAACACCATAAGATCATCCAAATAGATTATAATACACTTTCCAACTAATCCCTTAAAGGCAACATCCATTGCACGTTAGAATGTGGCGCTTGCGTTAATCAACCCAAATGGCATTCTGCGGTATGCATAGATCCCCCATTTGCATGTAAAAGATGTCTTCAACCTATCCTCATAATCAACCATCACTTGGTTGTAACCTGAATATCCATCTAGAAAAGACATCATCTGAGATCCATTGACAATCTCCAGTACTTCGTCTAATGATGGTAGTGGATAGTTATCTTTTTCAGATGCTTGGTTCAAATTTTGGAAGTCAACACAAAGTCTGATTTCTCCATTTTTCTTCTGGACTGGGACTAAGTTTGCCACCTAGGCTGAATGTCTGATAGGGAATATTATTCTTGCAGACAATAATTTCTGCACTTCTTTAAAAATCAGACGTTCTAACAAGGCATTCATCGACCGATGTCTCATGGCTTTACCCCTAGTTTGAGCGGTATGGTGTGAGTAATGATTGAAGTATTGTATGTCTTGAGGTCTTCATAGCTCCATGCTATAAATTCATGGTAATTCCTTAGTGCATGGATGATACTTGCCTTTTCTTCTTCAATACTAGCCTTTCTAATGAACACGTTCTTAACTTCTTCCGCTATCCCTAGATCAAAAGGGTTGCATTGTCCTCCAGGAGATTCTCCTTCTTTTCTCTGGGTTCCAACCTTGTCTGAATCAAACATTTGTTCCAATTCTACCATCCCCTGTGGAATTGTATTCGTCTTTAAATTCAGAACTCCTTCTAGGTCCATCTCAATAGGTTCTATCTCCTCCTCGTCTATTATTTGAGCAGTAAAAACATCTGAAGAAGTGAGGAAATCAATAATGTGTTTATCATCTTCACAGACCTAAAAATTTGTGACATTATCTGGTACTGACGAGGTGGTAATGAACTCGACAGTGAACTTCTTTAAACCTGACATAGCTGTTGGTTCCAGCATACTCATTGTTTGTGCTAGAGCATCAACAACATGATTTTGCCTTCAGGGAATCAGCTTAATATTGAAACCATCAAAGCACTCAATCAAATCCCATACTCAGTTTCTATACCTATTCAACCTCTTATCATTACATGAATATTGCCTTCTTACTTGTTTAACAACTAGTTCTGAATCACCAAACACCTGAATAACTCAGACTTTCTTCTTAAGAGCCATCAACAATCCTTGCACTAAAACTTCATATTCTGTCACATTATTTTTGCAAGGAAATTGTAGTCTTTGTGATGCTAAATACAAACTTCCAGTGGGACTAATCAATTCAAAACATGCCCCTGATCCTTGTCTACATCTTGATCCATCAAATCTCAGAGTCTAGAGATGAAAATCTTTACTATTGTCATTCTACTTCACTTATTCTTTCTCATCTGATTGAGGTTTTGGCTCTGTCTTTGTTGTAATGCTTGGGTCTTCCTTCAGAACTATAGGGATATCTAAATTCTTATGCACTTGCTCAACTGCTTCTTGACAAAGTAGACATGTAAACTTAGAATGAGAAGCATCATGTATACGGCACCAGTTTGGTAGCAACAGTTCTTCCATCTGAATTCTCTTTTCCACTGCTACTTGATCACTTACAAACTTAGCTACAAAGTCTCGAAGTCCTTCGAATATCCTTGGCTCATCATCTTCCGAGGAATTCCCTAAGTCTGATTGCACATATGCTTCTGTATTTTCTGGATTTTCTACAAGCAGAGGATCAGGAAATCTATTGTAGCTCAGCATAAGAATCTCCTCTGCCTGATCAACATGGGGAAGGTAGACTCCTGAATCCACCTCTAAAAACAAGGTTTCATTAGTCTGATTATACTCTATAATCATATGTTTCATTTTAGGCTCCCTTTCAATGCGAATCTAATTCACTAATCCCTTCCATGGCAACCACATGTGGGAAAAGTTTGTTGCCATGTAACCGTTCAAAGTTCTAGACCAATCCCATCTTAAGAGCATGCCATACTGATCTGGAATATCTACCACCTAGATATCTATGTATTGCTGTACTCTGGGATTAGAGGCCAACTGCATATGTATTCTATTTAGTTCGCCCATCACATTTACTTTAGTTTTACCTAACTGTGTAACTTTCCTGGAAGACTTGGTCAAAGTGAGACCTAGTGCCTTGCAGACTGATAAAGGCATCACGTTAGTAGAAGTCCCTAAATCCACCAAACAATTGTGAAGATGCTTTCCAAATATTTTGAGTGTTAAGAGGAAAGGAGGACTCTCTCTCTTATCTTTGTATAATGTCACCCTCTGTTCAACATCTATCACATGAACTCTCTCCTTACCTTTGTTTATGTTATCCTTCATAGGAATCTCCTTTTGAGAGGAATCTACTTTAATACTTGTGCCCATATCTTGAAAAAAGGTTGTCCTAACCTCAAGCACTTTAAGAAACTCATAGACGGACAAGCTAACCTTCATCTTCTTAAGTTCATCAAATACATACTGTCCCATTTTTACTATATCAAATCTCTGGGAACTTTCAGCAATAGCCCCTTGATGCATTGATTGGATGTGGCCTTTGGAGGTTCAGGATTGTTGGAAGCTTTTGGATATGGTGGGATTTGATAGTTATTCGATGGAATGGAAGTGGTGAAAGGGCCTTTTGGCTTATTGCTTCTTAGATTGTATGGAGCTTTGTTGTATTGCCGATAAGTGTTTACTTCATCTAGCTCCTCTTCCTCAGGCTGATTATCATCTTGGAATGGAAATGTGTAACTATCAAGTACTAGGGCAATATCATACCTTTGAGATGGCACAAGCTCCTACCCTGTCGGCAGATTCTATTGTGTTTTTGCATTCTGGATTTCCATCTGAAAGATGCTGGATGCTATCTAAAATTCTGGACAATCCAACTCTAAATGAACATTGGTATTATGTAGCCTACACCATGTGGACAATGATGCTTCAGCCAACATCACATGGCTAGGCAGACAGGTATCGTTGTTCTGATTCTCCAATGGAGATGGTACTCCTCCATTGTTAGGCCTAGTGTTCCAAGACCAGTTTGATCACTGCTGAAAGTTCTAATTTTGATATTGGTTTTGATTTTGATATTGATTCTGATTTTGAAACTAATTCTAATTTTGAGTCCTCTACTGCAGATATGTATTTTGATTCCTTAGGTGGGTCACCTCTGCAATGAGCTTTTTCATCTGCTCGGCTAACTTTCAAATGTCATCTCTTTCCTTAGCTATTTCAGAAGATTGAAGAAAGGGCATTTGGGTTGGGGGCAATTCAGTTACTGGATTTCCTGGGTGAACCACCAAAGCCTGTGTTGTAGTGGGAGTCAAAACTAGGTTAATTACAGGGGTATGGTTAGCTAAGGCTTGGTTAATCATGGGTATTTGGTTTGGCATTGCTATGGGGCCTATGTGATTCAACGAACCTATGGTTGTTTGTCCTAATTGAGTGTTCAGAGTAACAACCTCAGTGTAGGCTTGAGAAAGATTAGTCGGGGCTGGGTTAGCCCTTCTTACAAACATAGAGGTGATCTAGTCCAAGGCTGCATAATAAATTGGTAGGGCTGCAGCTTGACCTATGGCATAAGGAGCTTGCAAATGACTAAAGGCCTTTTAGAATCTATTATTAAAAGAACTTATCAGCTCACCTTTGCCTTGACGAATTTCTACAAAAGATTGGTAGAGATCTACTAGAGTAGTAGGCATTCAGAATCGATCCAGAAATGCATTTTTTAGATTCGTCCACAGGTTTATGGATGCGGCAGGAAGGTTGGCAAACCAATAATAAGCCTCGTTCTACAGTGAATAGGGGAACAACCTGCAAACTACATCTTCATGTGGTATCTAATGCATGAACATATTGCCTTCAAAAATTTTATTTAATATGCTCATCAGCAGTCCTATCTGGATCATTTACCCATAACTTGGAATAGAACTTGTCAGGGTTTTTGGGCATATCATGATAGTTGTTGAATTGAAATGGGGACTGGTTGTTTCCAGTGAAAGAGGCCATGGCTGGAGGATTGATTGGGGCTGCAGTTAAGTTTCTTGGGACTGATTGAGCTCTGGGTGCTCTTGGTACCCCTTGATCCCTTCTTGTTCTTTTGAGTTCTGTCAAAGATAGCAGCTCTTCTCTAGCTAAGCTGGATCTGGTATGTCTTTGTCTAGTCCCTAGACTTGCTAATTTTTGTGGAGGGAGTTTATCTTGGTTCAGCCCTCCTTCTAGCGCCAATATCTTGGAAAACATTATCGCTCCAACCAACTTAGTCGGATGACCCTTAAAACCCCACTGGACTCCAATGATTACTTTGTGCTCGAAACAAGGTGTTCTGACTTGGCGCTAAAAGGTGCCTTCTCTGACATAGGTCAGACACATCCCAAAAACCCACCAAGTCTGTGAGACTCAAAACTCCCACAAAATGTGATAAAGCAGCTAAACGCTAAAACTCACTTCCTCTAACCTTGGGCTGAAATGTCCCTTCACCGACTTAGTCGGTCATCTTCGAAACCCCTACAAGGTCAGGCAATATCAAAACCCGTGCAAAGAGTATAATGAAATCATCCAGCGCTGAACTTCACCCATGCTAACTTGCTCCAAAAACTTGATCGACTGACCTCCATGACTTATCCAAGTCAGTCTCATCCAAAACCTCTACAAGTTGGCTGACCATGGAAACCCTACAGATCATGGCAACAACAAAAGTGACCAAATGCAAATAAACCTTTGCGTTGGATGACCTCAATTTCCCCACCAGGTTAGTTAACCTCCAAATCTAGCTTTGCCTTCTGTAGGTTGGTTGACCCTCAAATTAGCGAAAAACCTGTAAAATAACTGTTCTGAGAGAAATTTCAAAAGGTGAAAGGTCTGTTAAGATGAAATAAGAGCTGCATTTATGGAATCATGATGTTTTACATATTTCAATTAGGATTTTGAAGCATTTGATCTTTTATTGCATGTATTAGCATAAGAAGGTAACATTATTTCATCATTTGATCATGTAATAAGTGTAATGATTGGTAAATTTCATATTTGTGTGTTCCATAGGCATGCATTGGTAACTTACTTAGATAAATATTGATCTTACTCAACATAACATGGCTTAGTGATGTAGAAGTTAGCTTGATCAACATAGATTTAAAACTTAGGAGTTAGGAAAACCATTCACATGCATCAAGACTTATGAGGTTCGGTTATGCAGGTTAAATGACTGCAAGAGCCCAAATCATGAGGTGCGAGTTCAAAGGCATCCCTCCCAAAACAAAGATATCCACTGGATGGAAGAACATTGGAGACACTGATCTAGGGTATATTGACCTAGATGATTTCAAACTTCGAGTGTTTGGACCCAATCCTACCCCAAGGGCCAAGAAAGTGAAAGATAGTGGGATTGCGGAAGCTGTTGCTTTCCCTACATCAGCCCAATGTGCAGAATTGATAGTGGCCTATGCAAATAGGTATGATATTATAACTAGAACTATACAAACTACCAATGGGGATGTGCTAGCAGACCTAAGTCCACCATCCTTAGCTGAAATCTTTGGGATCCCATGGCATCCAATTATGACTATGCCAAACAAGGCAGATGCAGAAGCCACTTACAAAAGGATGTAGATGGATGCAGGAAGCATATGAATGAACAGTGGGTGAAATGTAAGAGGTCTGCCCTTGTCAAACTTCCTCAAGTCTTTTATAGGAGTGACTTTCATGATGAGATAGGGGATCTAGTAAGCCTGCTAAGCAGAATATTTGGACTACCCACAACTCAACCTTTGAAGGGTGCATGTTCTTTGTAATTGAGGACATATTAAAGGGCATGAAATTCCATTGGGCACAAATACTAAGTGATAACATACATAAAGCATTCGGTGACTTCAAAGACAAGCAATTTTTTAGATGGACCTCGTATGTAGTTTATGCATTGGCAAGAAGGAATGAGTATCCCAGATTATCTAAAATAGGAGAAGTTGGAAATGATGAATAGCATCAGATTAAGGTCTATGAATGCTATACACAACTGACATTGTCACAATCCTTCATCCACTTCAAAATAGTAAATGATGCTTTCACCATGTATATAACCAGATTGTTACAAGGAAATACATCCCTCATGATATCCACTGAGGCCATGAATGAAGTCACAAAGTATGGAAGGTGGTATATTCAGTTTTAGAAGTTCACTTATTTAAGAGTTCAGGGTTTCACTGGAGTAGCCTACAGACTACCTTGATATCCTATAGATAAAGTAGTCCTTTTGGAACTATCTAGGCAATTAATAACTTGTGTTGAAAAGTTGAAACATCTACATAGGACAAATGTTCAATTTCCTATTCTTTTAGGCAAGGGAAACTATGCATGTACTTCCTTAGGGACAGCTCATCATTCAGATACAGAGCTCCAACTACTCAACCTCCATTATCATACCAAGAGAATCATTTTGATCTGAATAGGGTAATGGCGAGGTTTGTAAGAAAGAAATTGTTTCATAGGATGCACTTAGAGGATTTTTGGGCCAATTGCTTGGATGACTATGAAGTAATGAAGAGATCTCACTCAATATTATCATTGGCATTCATAAGAAACTTTCATATCATAGCAGTCCTGGATCAACTGGAGGATGATACAAATGTGATGCATAGAGGAGCTTTGGAGGCACAGTGCCATCATCTAATCCCCTTGCCCAATTGGGCCAATGCTGAAGAAAGTTCCTTGGATGTTGTAATGAAAGATCCAATCAGACTAAGTAAAGCTTGGGTAAGAGGTCAGATTACTATTTTGGAAATACAAGGAATACATCTTACATACATTGAGCCTAAGTCTGAGAAGGAATCTAGAGGAGAAGAGGATGCACCCATAGAGGTAACAGATGAAGCAGATCCTGCTCAAGGGCCTACCAAGGTATCAAACAGTGAAGAGCATGTACCCTTGGCAGAAAAAGCTAAGAAAGTGAAAAAGGTTGCTCCTAAGGTACAGAAGAAAGGCATGCCCCCTACCATAAGAACAAGAGCATCAAAGAAGAGAGATATGCCAAGTGGGTCAGAAGAGGGTTCAAAGACAAAGAAAATGAAAGTGAAAAACACTAGCATAACCATAGAGGCTTCCACTGTTGCAATCCCTGACAACATAAATCTACCAGTAGCTTCTCCACCTCCTGATGCCCTAGTGGTAAGTGCTACCATACCTTCTTCTGCTGCATCAACTGCTGCATCTTCCCCTGCTATTTCAACTCCACCTCCTACTACTCCTATAACTATTATTCAAGAAGATACCTCTGCTATTGCTTCACCAACAATTTCTATTTCAACTGCCTCCTGTCCATTAGCAATAAACTCAAGCACCTCGAGCAGCCCCATTTCTTCCTTTGTTGCCTCTTCATTTTCTTCCATCTCAACCATGTCTTTTCCTTCCATATCTTCTGTTTCACTCTCCACTCACCTTGCATTGCCTCCTATTTCTTCTATTCTTTCACCTTCTCTTCACGTGCCTACCTTTTCCATTACTTCACCCATTGTCATTATTTCTGTCTTGCCAACCTCTTCCATTCCACTAACTTTGGGGTCTACCACCTTTGCCAACTTAACACAAATCAGCTTATATTCACTTGCAACACCCCTATCATCTGTTGTCCCTATCTCCCTAGCTGCCATAAACTAGAATTCAACTCCATTGGTTGTGCCACTGTTGCCTGGCATAGAAAAGGTGTGTGCTGAATTGGGCCTCCAAGAGCAAGAGCTAGAAAAAGATGCATTTGATGAGCCAGAGAAAGATATATCTAATGAGCCTCTTGTTGAAGTAGTGAACACTAAAATAATTGAAATTTCTGACAGCCCTCCTGAGAAGAACTCAACAGAAAAAGTCTTGGAGGCTACTCAAAAGGATACTTTAGTAAACTGGAGAAGTCTAGCAGATGAAGAGGAGGATATGGATAATGAATCAGAACAAGAACAAAGGTCGCTCAAAGGGCCTTTTAACACCGACAATGAGAATCTTGGTGTGTCTAAAGAGTCTTCCTCCTCGGCACCTGATTGGCTACAAAGTAGAATTGCATATCCAAAGCCTCATGTTGAAATCGTGAAGTTAGATCTAAGTGCTATTCTATCACAAGCACAGACACCGAAGAAGCAAAAGAAAGATAAGGTGCAATCCAAAATCTACAAAGATGCAACCGGATCTCGAATAGCAGAGGTAGCTATCCCACCAGCCAATGCCAACATAGAACAGGTTAGAGCCGAGGATTACACCATCACAACGGTTAACCTGGGACCAGCCACGAGGACTTAAAGGGTTAATAATTTTAGGGGCTTTGTCTCCTCCATCCTGGAGAAATTAGACAAGGATGAACTCACTAAGAAGGAGTTGAAACAACAGAATGAAGAATTCAGAGCTTGTTTGCAATTTTTGATAAAGCATGTAGACTTTGAAGGTGAGCTTAGGACTGTCCCTACTTTACTATCAAAAGATGAAGTATCCAAGCTTGATGAAGTTAGAACTTTGGCCACTGGAACTTAGAAATGGATGATCAAGGTATGTCAGAAAGGATGTGAGGCCATTGATTTTGTAGCAGAACTTTTGTGCAAATTAGGAGACCACTGGAAAGACTTGTATGAGGAATGTGAACCTTTCGATGAGTATTATTCTCAGGTGTTCCCTTGAGTAGAAGCAATTAGAGATTTGCCTACTCAAATGTTGCTATCTAAAAATATCCTGACAGGAGATTGACTGCACAAAGCAATAACATGGTATCAGCAGATAAAATTGAGAGGAAGTTTTTGATAGTATCAAGGAAGCCTACAAAGTGGCAAATGAAAATATATTATCCCTCATTTATGAAATAAATGACGCCCTAAAGGACTACCTTGTAATAGGTTGTGATGATCTAGCTCCATACGATGTGCAGGGATGCAAAAATAAGTTGCATAAAATAATCTTCGAAGATACTGAGTTGGATGTTGAAGGTAGACTGGACAGAGTTAGTGACCTTTGGAATGACTTCATTACATTCCATAAAGGGAGGAAGGATGTTGAAAAAATGTATATCCAATACAGTCAGGAGCTAGAGATGTTTAGATATCGTGTGAATCACATCAAGAACCCGGACCCTGCAGATATCAATCTAGCATTGTCATCCTAGGTCAGCTACCACAACAAAATGGTAGAAGAAGACAAAGTGGATTTGGATGAAGAACATTAGCATATTTTTGAATATTTTTTAAATGTAATCCCATCACTTATGTATATTTCTATATTTGAAAGGTCATGTGACGCTATTTTGTCCTTATTATGCCTTGGAAATGATCTTTTCTATATATATTCAAATGGGTAGTCAAATTGTCCAGGTTCAATGTATTTGGATGTCCTTTTTCATCCTTTTCATAAGAGACAAAATGTAATCCAGGATTATAATGAGCTGTTGTAAATTCTTTTAATGATGGTTAAATTTGGACCATCGGTGTCGAGTTAATCTCCACCATCCATTCAAAAACTCAGTATGGTGCCTCTCCTATATAAAGGGCTGCCTTCTCTCCTATTTGTAAGACTCTTGATGCCGAATTGTTGATTCTCTACCAATTGAAGTTAATACAAAGCAAGTTTATGCAGTTTTCCTAAGAATCTGTTTATTACATTTCTTATTTGGTTTCGTGGCTTGCTTCTTGATCTCCATTAGTTAGTTAGTTGTGCTTTTGCAATGTTAATGATTTGTTAAAGGTATCTGATAAATGTTCTTAGTCCGTACTTTTAGTTGCTTGTTGATTGTAAGTGACTATGCAAAGTTAGCCTAGGCTGATCATTTTGTGTTAAATTCAATTGCATTTTATAAGTTAAATTACGCCATCACTTGGGTGTTTAATGAATGAATGTGATCTGAAGATCCTTAAGTCTCCATTGAAGATAGCCTCATTTTCTGCAGTGTTGTAACATCCATTTCGTTTGGTAACTCAGAAAACTGGTTAAATTTTAGAACATTTGTCTAGTTACAATAATCATCACATTGTGGATGTCACCTAGGATTTCTCTAAAACCCTATCTTATTTTGCATTTTCTTTGAAAATAGTTGTTAGTTTAGGATTCTCAGCAGCATTTTACATTGTCTTATCAGCTGAAATCATAAAGGGTTTACATGAATTGTTGTTTAAACTGTCTAAATCTATCAACTGCATGTAAGACCCCTTGTTGGCACAACTAGTACATTCCAACTGAGGGATTCCAAGCAAGCTAAGACCTAGCTGTAGAAACCTTGGAGTAGTCTTACCTAGGGTAGGATACTTTTCAAGAGAGGTGTGATACCATCAATCATACCTGTGTTGTTGTGTGCTAAAACACTCATCAACAGATCTCCCTCACAATTTTATAATTCAAATCTTGGCACCACAGATACCATACAAAAAGGTTATATAACAATCTCACAAGCAAGTGGTGTGTCATGTAGGTGATTGTATATAATAGTATCCTTGTTGTCACTCATTTGTTTCTTTAGAATATCCATATCTTGTAACATTATATCCAAGTTAGAGGTAGAGCTAATGGTAGTATTAGGCATGCGTGAAATAGTTGAGGATGTATAATGAGGATGTTTGGGAATAGGTAACAAACATAGCCATGGAGGGAGGAACCACATTATGAGATAAGGAGAAGGAGGCTAATCTAAGACAGGTTGGGAAGGAGAGTTAATACCAGACAGGTTGAAAATGATGGATGGTGTGAGACACATGGGTAGAAGCTATGACACTAGGGGGATGAAGTCACTTGAGTTAGGTATAGAAATGATAAGGGAAAACCTAGGAGTGATAATAGGAGCAGTAGTAGCTATGGAAATAGTAGGGGCAAAGCTAGGAGTGATAATAGAAGTAGTAGTAGCTATGGAATTGGTAGTACTGGTATGATGCAGCTCGAAAGAAGAGGAAGGATGTGATGAACACTATTAGAAGAGACTACCAAAGATCCAATGCCAAGTAGAATATATATGCCAAGAGGTACATTTATTAAAGTTTATTGCGGAAGGGTAACAAATTGTTGAAGAGATTCATCATTAGTAAGTTCATCAAAAATTAGTTGGCTACTAAAAGCAAGATCTTATTTAGCAACATGAGCATCATGGTCATAATCTTGTTGATGATCGAAGTGGTTCTCATCATGAAAACCATAAATATTTCATCTTCATTGGATTTAGTAGCCATAGCAGGGTTAAGACAAGCACACGTTCTCAAAGGAAGATTGGAGTCTTGAGTACAACTATAAAAAAATTAGTACCATTATGAAAGAGATAAGATAATGTATTATAAAATCATTCTAATATTTAAATATCAGAAAATCAACAAGATAAATTAGACTTGAAAATGAATTAAGTATAATATTATATTATAAATTGTATATTTAATTTGAATATATTTATTTTATGCATACAATATATAATATATTTACTTATTATTTATTATTATATTTTATATAATGTAAATTACTAAATATATTTTTAAAATATTATTATATTATAAAATCACATATTTATATTAGATTTATTATATATTAATACTTATATATATTTGTTATGTAATCTATATTATATTTATATTTATTATATTTTATAATATTATTTTATAAATTCTAAGATAGCGTGTAGAGAGAAAGAAATACATATCAAGGTAATATTAATTATTATATGAATTAAGTAATTGTAAGATAACATGTAGAGAGAGAGAGAGAAAGGCATATCAAGGTAGTAAATAATTTTATAATATTGAGTTCCTATGTAGGAATCTATATATCCTATAGGCGTATACTATAGGATAGAATCTATATTACCTCAATTGTCTCAGAATCTAATACATAGTCGATAGAGTTACCAATATTAAAAGATACTCAAGAAAGACACCTGCAATATTACCACTAAGCATGTGACCTAGTAAAAGTATTTGAGACTTTAAAATATATTTTTTTAGCAAAGTGAAGATATTTTTGGATTTAGAAAAAACTATGAAAAGGTTATGTACAATTTTTTTGACAAATGTTTAGTGCATAATCTGGTGTGATTTTAAACTCTTTCTTGGAAATTTTGTGCAAAAAGATATAATAATCAGATGGAATTTATGGTGATATATCAACAATTTGACCATATAAATGCACTACATATGATGGCTTTGTCCTCTATTTGCAAAGTGAAAAATCTACATGCTATGGAAGTTTAATTGCTATGTCTTTAAGTGAATGATGATTGTCTTATATCTCTATGGTCCATGTCATTTTTTGTTTTCTTGAGTCTCATGAATTACTATGCATAATCTTGATGGATCTCAAGATCCTTGTGTTTTGCTTAGTATCTACTTCAAATATGTGAGCCTTCATTTTTGGTGTCTAGTCTCCATTTGCATGCATCCCCTTCCTAGATTCTTATTCATGCACTACACCTATACCTATATTCCATTACTTGTCACTTATGCATATTATTTGAAACATGTATGTTTATTTATCACAAGCCTCATATTTCACGTCTTGACACCTACATTAAATAGACATTCTCTTGCAAAAATAGGGATGGCCACCAACTACTTCATGTTTATTTGTCATATAGCCTACCATCATGCATCCTCTCATGGGATGACACATGATACAAATATCAATCAAACTTAGTGGTCGTCATTGCTTTTATAATTTCAGACGTTTGCATAAATTAGAGCTCAAATAGATTAAAATTAAATTTAGACATGGTATAGTTGTAGATTGAGAATTCGTAATTGTCTAAAAAATATTTAATTTGAAGGGAAAAACTTTTGACTTGTTTGAATATATATATAATTCAACTATATTTACTCTATATATAAAATATAATATAATTATTGTAGATACTGAAAAATGTCCTCATGTCGCAAAGGTGACAGGACAAATTTCCCCTTCAAATCCCATTATTCAACTAGTTCAATTTCATCCCTTTTGTCCACTTGACCATATTTCTTCTATAATTAAATAATTAATTTCAATTGATTATTTAATTATTCGATCATATCCTAATGTCCCCTTTACTTGATTTATTCAAACAAATAAATCAAATCCCATCAAAAATCCCTTTTCACATGTCCCCTTCCTCAAATAAATTAAATAAACTAACCAAGTTTATGTAATCTAAACATCCTACACCTCATCATTTCTTCTAATTTTAAATTCACTTTTGTCTTTTAGTGAGGAGAAAACCCTAACCAATCTTAGCCCTTGATTTGGCTCCCAAGTCAACTTTCAATCTTGACCGTCCATTCAAAATCCCTCTTCTTTGAAACACCTTTCTCCAGCTCATTTTGGGGCTCTTAGTTCCATTTGTTTCCATCTCTCAGTTGTAAACCCTCCAAAATCTTGCTTAACACACCCACGAGCTTCTCAAGATTTTACATAAACCTGCAAATCTGAGAACAAATGTTACAAGATGAGGAGGACAATGGAGATTAAACAATATATAGCTTAGATTTTTAGTTGTTTTCATGTTTTATTGACTATTTTCTGAGTTAGATTGCACTCCATTGGGATCTAGGGTTAGCTGTAGTTTGTTTTCTGCGTGCTTGTAGCTATTTTCCCTATCTTCATCTGGTGAACCCAACGTGAAAATATCAAATTCCTTCATCCCACATTGGTACAGGAGCACCAAGGCTCAATGCAGCCCATACGTAGCGTTTTTTTTTATTTGTCAATTTTGAGTTTGCAGCATGTGGTTTTGTCTTAGGAGTTTTTCTAGTTTTCTGAAAATGCATTGACGGGAGAAGCATTTACTTTTGATCAGCCTTTCAGCCAAGTGAAATTCAAGTTAAAGAATGTTTGTTTGAAGGTCTTCGGCATTTGTTCAATGGTTGAACCTCACCGTTGAACCCCGCAGTTGAACCTCGCGCCAAGGTTCAATGGTTCAACAGGTTTATAATTCTATTTGGTAAAGCTGGAATCGTTGGTCATTTTGTTCAACGGTTGAACCTCGCCGTTGAACCTCACCATTGAACCTTACTATTGAACCTCACTGTTGAAGTTCAATGGTTCAACAGTTCATCATTTTGGAATGGTGAAGTGGGTGTCGGCATGAGAAGCATTATCGGTGAGTGAATAGAAAGCTACATTGATGGTTAAGGTCTAGCTGATAATTGTTATATCGGCGTATGAAGTATGATCGGGAGGAATGATAAAAGTCTCACCAATAGACATTATTGTTTGGGCAATGAAAATTAAAAAGGCATCGGTGAGAAAGTAATAGCCAAGAAAATGTAAAATTAAACCTGGCAGTTGGAATACGAACCGGTCTAGTAACTGAACCGTCCTGTAACGGACATGGAATACTTATAAAATGTAGCATTCTTTCTGTAAAGGAGTTCAATAGAAGAATCGAAGAAGGGAATTTTGATGTGTGAAGCATTTTTGATGTAAGAGAGTTTTGAATAAAAATCAAATACAGTAGTTCGACCAATTTGTGTATTTCTGTTCTATTTTCAGTTTGCTATTCTGAGGTAGATTAGTCATTTCTTTTTCTGCAATTTTGTTCTCTTTTGCAAACCATGACTCTGCATTGATGTTCCTCGAGTTCCTCTGTATAGTATGGAGGTCATCAAGCAGAGCCATGCTTTTTGTTTGTTTTTCTTTTGTGGGGTGGTTGGATTGTCGACTAGAGGCAATGCATGCTTGTTCTAGGCGAGCTCAGTAAGGAGTCCGGCTAGATAAACAAGTAGGAAAATAGACTTGTAGGGGTGGAAAATAGAGAGGAAGAAAATGAGCACCAAGCAGTCCCGACCCTTGAATAGAGAGAGAAGGGTGGACAACGGGCTCAGAAAAATTGTATGCCATTGAGGCAGTATCTTGGAAGCAGTGAGGATAAAGTATGTGTCCCACACCAAGTCGAGAAACAGAGTTTTCCATCTCTGCAAAGAGTTGAGGATTTTAGCTGACATTTTTGTGTAGAAAGATGTCTGTTAGCACTTTGAATTGGTAGGGAGGCTAGTGTTGTCAAATAGTCTTGTACACCTACAGGACGCAGAGCAGGCAGCCTAGAGTCCTCCCTATCAAATTGGTATCAGAGCAGTAAAATTTGGGTTATTCCTAGATAGGAATAGAAGAGTTGTATGTCATCACCGAGTTCAAGTGATTCTGTAGGTTCATCCAAGAAAATGGTGACTAATGTAGAGTTAGCAAAGAAGGTTGAGGATCAAGAAGAGGAGAATAGACTCCTACAAGAAAGACTAGCAGAAATGGAGAGTAAGCTAGGTGTAATGTTGCAAAAGACTGAAGAAGTCAGCCAAAGAGTTAAATATTCTGAGGATAAGGAGAAAGGTGTGTCTATAGAAGATGAAGAGCCCACACCTGATCCGAAGTTGGAAGAAGAACCATTCTTGAAAGCTTTGAAAGCAATGAGTGGTAAAACATTGGAAGGAGTACCACTTTTCAATGGGAAAATGGACCCAAATTTGGTCATGGAATGGATAGAAGGACTTGAAAATCACTTTGAATGTGATGGTGTAAGCGAGGCACAAAAAGTAAAGGTGGCCAAATCCAGACTCAGGGGAGCTGCCTTAACCTGGTGGAAATTTGTGCAGACTGAAAGAGCAAAAGAAGATAAGAAGCTCATAGCTACTTGGAAGGGAATGGTAGCTAAAATCAAAGAAGCATATATGCCAAAAGATTATGAAATACAGCTGCACAGGAAGAGACAGAATCTGAGACAGAAGGAATTAGATGTCAGTGCATACACTGAAGAATTCCAAAAGCTATGCTTAAGGTCTAAAGTAATGGAGGATGAAAGCATAAAGGTAGCAAGATACCTTAACAGTCTGAAGTGGAATATACAAGAAGAAATCAGTTTGTTGTGTCCTATAACAGTGTACAAATGCTATCAGTTGGCACTGAAAGTGGAGGAAAAGAATAAGAGGAAACAAGACTCAAATAGCAGAGGAAGAGGAAGAGGCAGAGATAACAGAGGACACAGAGGAGGTTTTGGTAGAAGGAATGCTGAAAATAGATCCCAAGCAGAATCAAAACTCACATAGCAGAGTGGGGAGTCGAGTGGTAGAGGAAACCACAGGGGAAGAGGATCTAACAGAGGAAGGTCAGGAGGATCAGGCAGAGGATCCTATTTCACCACCATGAAGTGTTACAACTATGGAAATCTAGGTCATCCAGCGTATAGGTGTCTAGAAAAGGCCACATCCTCTTCTCAAGGAGGTGATAAGAGAAATCACTATGTCCAAGATAATGCATCCAGCAACCAGTCACCTGAGGTCAGTCTGAACTCAGAAGATGGAGAGAACCTGATGATAAGGAGAACCTTGATGAAGGAACTAGTAAAGTCTGAACCAAGCCAGAGGAGAGCACTATTCAGAATTAAGTGCAAGATTTTGAATAAGGTATGTAAAATTATCATAGACTCAGGATCTACTAATAATATTATTTCTGATGAGGCGGTTAAGAAACTAAATTTGAAAAGAATAACTCATGCAAACCCATATAGAGTCACATGGTTGAACAAGGGTCAACATGTGGTAGTGAATGAACAAAGTTGGGTAGAGTTTAGTATAGGTGGCTATAAGGATAAGGTATTATGTGATATACTACCCATGGATGCATGCCATCTCTTATTGGGCAGACCATGGCAGTATGACCGAAAGGCAGTACATGATGGTGAGAAGAATGCCTACTCTTTTCAGAAGGATGGTGTCACCTATAAGATTCAGTCATTGGAGGATGAAGATGTAGTTCAGACAAAGAGTCCTAATATCTTGGTTGTGAATGGAAAAGAGTTTCTGAGTACTCTTAAGAAGGATGGTATTGGTTATGCCATCATAGTAAAACCAAAAGAAGGACAACAGGATAAGAAGACAGAGATTCCCAAAGAGGTGCAGCCTATACTGGAGAAGCATAAAGGCATAATCAGTGATGGTACACCAGCCACATTGCCTCCACAGAGAGTAATAAGCCATCAAATAGACCTGATTCTAGGGGCATCGTTGCCAAACAAGCCACCTTACAAGATGACTCCAAATCAGCACAAAGAGATTTCCAGACAAGTGTAGGAGTTGCTAGACCAAGGATTGATCAGGAAGAGTATTAGTCCTTGTGTAGTGCCCACGGTGTTGGCACCCAAGAAAGGAGGATCATGGAGATTGTGCACAGATGCCAGATCCATAAACAAGATAACTATAAGGTATAGATTTCCAATTCCCAGAATTGAAGATCTCATGGACTATATTGGAAAGGCGAAGTACTTTACTAAGATAGACCTGAAGAGTGGTTACCACCAAATAAGAATCAAGGAAGGAGACGAGTGGAAGATAGCCTTCAAGACCACAGAAGGACTGTATGAGTGGCTTGTTATGCCATTTGGTCTATCAAATGCACCCAGCACCTTTATAAGACTCATGAATGAAGTCCTAAAGGATTATATTGGTAAATTCATAGTTGTTTTTCTAGATGATATTCTAATTTTTAGTCAGACCAAGGAAGAACATCTAGAACATGTAAATACTATTTTGCAAAAATTACATGATGAACAACTAACCATCAATCTGGAGAAGTGTGAATTCATGAAGTAGGAATTGATATACCTTGGTTTTGTGGTGTCCCAGGGAGAATTGAAGATAGACAAGTCCAAAGTAGAAGCCATATTGAGTTGGCCTACTCCCAGAGCAGCCACATAGGTGAGAAGTTTCCATGGCTTAGCCTAGTTTTATAGAAAGTTTATCAGAAATTTTAGTGGAATATGTGCACCCATGTTGGATACAATTAAGGGTGGAATGAAATCAAAATTCAGATGGACACCAGCTGCAGATAAAAGTTTTGAAAGGTTGAAGAAAGAGGTAGCAACACAACCTATTTTGTTGTTGCCCAGTTTTGATAAGCTATTTACTATTGAATGTGATGCAAGTAATATAGCTGTAGGAGCAGTGCTAAACCAGGAAAACAGACTTGTAGCCTTTTTCAGTGAGAGGCTGAATGAAGCAAAGAGTAAGTACTCTTCGTATGACTTAGAGTTGTATGCTCTAGTCCAAGCATTAAAGAAGTGGAGACATTATCTCCTGCCTAAAGAATTTGTTGTCTACACAGATAACCAAGCTCTGAGTTTTCTAAACTCACAGGATAAGTTAAGTAGCAGGCATATCAAATGGATGGAATACCTGCAATCTTATACTTTTACAATTAAGCATAAGAAGGGGTAGCTGAACAGAGTTGCAGATGCTTTGAGCAGAAGATTGCTCACAGTGCAGGAAGTGCAATTGAAGAGCATTGGAGTTGAAGACTTCAAGGATCTCTATAGAGATGATGAAGATTTTGCTGAGGCATACAAGGTATGTCAAGATTTTGAGAATCACTTTCACAGTGAGTTTGCAGATTTCACTTTACAACAAGGATTGCTATTCAAAGGTGGACAATTATGTGTACCAAGGGGATCTATGAGAGAAAATCTCATACAGGAGAAGCACAATGGTAGTCTGAGTGGCCATTTTGGTCTAAACAAAACACTGGAGCTAGTCCAAAGGTTCTATTATTGGCCGAGGATGCACAGAGACATCAGAAGGTATGTAGAGCAATGTATCGTATGTCAGAAGGCCAAGGGAACCATTTCAAATGCAAGACTGTACCAACCCTTACTCATTCCTTCTAGGCAATGGGAATGTGTAAGTATGGATTTTGTAGTTGGTTTGCCTAAGACTAAGACTAGTTATGATAGCATATATGTAGTTGTGGACAGGTTTAGCAAGATGAGTCTTAATTCCCTGTAAAGTGACTCATGATGCCAGTCATATAGCACACTTGTTTTTCAGAGAAGTGATAAGGATTCATGGACTACCAACAAGTATTGTGTCTAACAGAGATGCTAAATTCATGGGGCATTTCTGGAAAACATTGTGGCAGAGATTGGGAGCAAATTTGTCTTTCAGTTCAGCATATCACCCACAGACAGATGGTCAGACAGAGGTGGTAAACAGGACATTGGGCAACCTGTTCAGGTGTATAACCAAATAATGTGGACAGAGTTGGGATCTTGTCATTCATCAGGCAAAATTTGCCTATAATGATAGTGTGAATAGGACTACTGGTAAGAGTCCATTCGAAATAGTCTATGGAATGCACCCCAGAGGTGTATGTGAGCTCAGGAATATGGGAAACATGGAGAACAGAAGTGGTCATGCAGAGGATTTTGCACAATCCATGAAAGAAGTGCATGAGCAGGTGAAGAAAACTTTAATAGAGAACACACAAAAGATCAAGGACAGAGTAGATGCCCACAGAAGGGATATTCAATTTGAGGTTGGTGATCTAGTTATGGTGCACTTGAACAAAGCCAGAATGCAGAAAGGAATGCCAACCAAACTGCAGATGAGGAGAATTGGTCCTTGCAGAATCCTGAACAAGTATGGAAATAATGCCTACAAAATTGAATTGCCAGAAGACTTGGCAATCTCACCAGTGTTTAATGTCCAAGACCTGGTGCCATACCGGGGTCCTCAGTCAGCAGCAAATGGATCCATTTCAGAGAAGGAACAAACAGTCAGAAATGTGACTTTGCCACTAAAACCCAAACTACAGGTAGAGAGAATACTGGATTCAAGAGTACAGAAGCAAACCAGACATGGTGTATATATGGAGCATTTGGTCAAATGGAAGCAGTTGCCTGAAGTAGAAGCTACCTGGGTTGCAGATTTAGAATTCAGAAAGAGGGGCATTGATTTTGCCTCATTGTCATTGGAGGTGACTTAGCTTCTTTCCGCACAGGGGGAGTATGGTGCAGGAGAACCAAGGCTCAATGCAGCCCATACATAGCCTTTTCTTTTATTTGTTAATTTTGAGTTTGCAGCATGTGGTTTTGTCTTAGGAGTTTTTCTAGTTTTCTGAAAATGCATTGACGGGAGAAGCATTTACTTTTGATCGGCCTTTCAGCCAAGTGAAATTCAAGTTAAAGAATGTTTGTTTGAAGGTGTTCAGCATTTGTTCAACAGTTGAACCTCGCCATTGAACCTCATCGTTGAACCCCGCAGTTGAACCTCATCGTTGAACCCCGCAGTTGAACCTCGCGCCAAGGTTCAATGGTTCAACAGGTTTATAATTTTGTTTGGTAAAGTTGGAATCGTTAGTCATTTTGTTCAACGGTTGAACCTTGCTGTTGAACCTCACCGTTGAACCTCGCTATTGAACCTCGCTGTTGAAGTTCAATGGTTCAACAGTTCATCATTTTGGAATGGTGAAGTGGGTGTCGGCATGAGAAGCATTATCGGTGAGCGAATAGAAAGCTACACCGATGGCTAAGGTCTAGCCGATAATTGTTATATCGGCATATGAAGTATGATCAGGAGGAATGATAAAAGTCTCACCGATAGACATTATTGTTTGGGTGACGGAAATTAAAAATGCATCGATGAGAAAGTAACAGCCAAGAAAATGTAAAATTAAACTGGGTAGTTGGAATACGAACCGGTCTGGTAACTGAACCATCCTGTAACGAACATGGAATACTTATAAAATGTAGCATTCTTTCTGTAAAGGAGTTCAGCAGAAGAATCGAAGAAGGGAATTTTGATGTGTGAAGCATTTTTGATGTAAGAGAGTTTTGAATAAAAATCAAATACAGCAGTTCGACCAATTTGTGTATTTCTGTTCTATTTTCAGTTTGCTATTCTGAGGTAGATTAGTCATTTCTTTTTCTGTAATTTTGTTCTCTTTTGCAAACCATGACTCTGCATTGATGTTCCTCGAGTTTCTCTGTACAGTATGGAGGTCATCAAGCAGAGCCATGCTTTTTGTTTGTTTTTCTTTTGTGGGGTGGTCGGATTGTCGACTAGAGGCAATGCATGCTTGTTCTAGGCGAGCTCAGTAAGGAGTCCGGCTAGATAAACAAGTAGGAAAATAGACTTGCAGGGGTGGAAAATAGAAAGGAAGAAAGTGAGCACCAAGCAGTCCCGACCCTTGAATAGAGAGAGAAGGGTGGACAACGGGCTCAGAAAAATTGTATGCCATTGAGGCAATATCTTGGAAGCAGTGAGGATAAAGTATGTGTCCCACACCAAGTCGAGAAACAGAGTTTTCCATCTCTACAAAGAGTTGAGGATTTTAGCTGACATTTTTGTGTAGAAAGATGTCTGTTAGCACTTTGAATTGGTAGGGAGGCTAGTGTTGTCAAATAGTCTTGTACACCTACAAGACGCAGAGTAGGCAACCTAGAGTCCTCCCTATCACACATAAAAGGTAAAAATCATAAAAATCATAAGTACATGTGGGTCCCTAAAATCCTACGCCATCCATCCACTAAGCAAACATCACCATTGCTTCCTACACCACCATCCACTCACAAGCTTCAACATTTATCACAATGTGTGCAACTGTTGGTCATGATTCCTCTTCTCACCTCCATCACCACATCATTCATTCATTTTCCTACATATCTACCTTATCACTTCCCTATGGTCCATGCTTTTGCATAAACATTTCATCCATCATTGCATAAGTCCTACATAATCCACATCATAATCCACTTTCGTCCCCTACATAATCCACATCATAATCCACTCTCATCTCCTACATAATCCACATCATAATCCACTATCGTTCCCACCATGATTCACTACCCACCTAGTCCATTTCACTTCCATGCAATCACCTTACCAACATCGATGAGCATAATGACATTTGACATGGCCAATGTGACATACCTAGTGGGACTGTCACCTTTCATGGAACTAGACACTTGAGTCCCTCATGTCCACATCCACTTATCCCATTCAAAAGTCAAAAAAAGTAAAGAGAAATCCATTCGTCCAATGGTGAAAACTTGGTAAACATGTGCCTTGGATAAGTACCATGATGAAAACTTGGCAAACAGGCGTCATGCGTAAGTTGATCTTCTACATCACTTACACTTGGGGGCATCTTGTCTCATCCAACATATCACTTTCATCCTATCATGCCATTTCCCTCCACTCACATACACTTACCTATCCTATCGAGTCCATTCATCATCCCTTCCTCTTTTGATCTTGATAAAGATTAGGGGCACAATGTTGACAAATGTTTTGGGTTGTCTCTTGACATACCTCATCCTATCCAAACAATCCATCTTATAATCCTATGATCACAAGCTTTGTCATGATGAATCCTAAGTATTCCACCTCGAATGAGGCATGTTATCTCTATGCGTCATTTATCAAATGTTATCAATCAAACCCTAGTGTTGCTCGTATGACCAACAACACTAGTGTCAATCAATCATTCATCTCACTTACCTTAGATAAGTATGGGCATTGTTGAAACCAGACCAGGCATCTTATATGACATGTTTCTATCCTAAAACCAAGCTCCTTCATCCAGTCATCATAATCAATCAAACACATATCACTTGGCAAAAGTTCCAACTCGCTATTGGTCTAATCTATCTTATTTTACTGGATTGTTTTTTGCAATCTCGTTCTTATGCTTCTCAAGGTAGTCCCTAAGTGATGAAGAGAAGCGAGGATAGAGCGAGACCTTTTTATTTGATTGTTGTTTGCGGTTTGTCTTGGTAAAATGACTGGGGCAACTTGGTGTCTTGCGTGTGATTGGGATTCCATTTGGTGTGAATCAAAGACATCCTATGCATTGGAAAGAATAAATGCTTCCTTGCATTAGGACTTACACACCTCACAGTTATCTCATCGCATGTTCCGATAAGGTATCATAGTTACTAGTCTGAGTCAGGCATGTGCTTGTTTTGCAAGGGACTACACTTTCCACTTTGGCCTTTCTCATGCCATGGTGATTGTCGTCCTTTGACATAATAAGTTCTATGATGATAAGCAAAAAAATTGCAAGTGAGAAGCCCGAAATCTATCAAAGCAAGATCTCATCTCCATTCTTCTAGCCAATCTTTCATTTCTCCACCATCTCTCTCTTGTATCTTCATTCCTCCACCATCATTGCAACCTAGCATATCATTCATTTCTTCTATCCATTCTCATATCCTTCTTTCTTCACCAATCCCTTTCCTTTCGAGAGCCTACCTGTGTTTGTCCAACCCATCATCCTATCTTTCCATCATCATCCTTTTCCTCTATCCATTTCCTTGGCTTCTTTGAAATGATGTTACTTGGTCACAACATCATCTCAAAGAGGGGCAAAATGTAGACACTAAAAAATGTTCTCATGTCGCAAAGGTGAGAGGACAAATTTCCCCTTCATATCCCATTATTCAACTAGTTCAATTTCATCCCTTTTGTCCACTTGACCATATTTCTTCTATAATTAAATAATTAATTTCAATTGATTATTTAATTATTTGATCTATCCTAATATCCCCTTTACTTGATTTATTCAAACAAATAAATCAAATCCCATCAAAAATCCCTTTTCACATGTCCCCTTCCTCAATTAAATTAAACAAACTAACCAAGTTTATTTAATCTAAACATCCTACACCTCATCATTTCTTCTAATTTTAAATTCACTTTTGTCTTTTAGTGAGGAGAAAACCCTAACCAATCTTAGCCCTTGATTTGGCTCCCAAGTCAACTTTCAATCTTGACCATCCATTCAAAATCCCTCTTCTATAAAACACCTTTCTCCAGCTCATTTTGGGGCTCTTGGTTCCATTTTTTTCCATCTCTCAGCTGTAAACCCTCCAAAATCTTGCTTAACACGCCCATGAGCTTCTCAAGATTTTGCATAAACCTGCAAATCTGAGAACAAACGCTGCAAGATGAGGAGGACAATGGAGATTAGACAATAGATAGCTTAGATTTTTAGTTGCTTTCATGTTTTATTGACTATTTTCTAAGTTAGATTGCACTCTATTGGGAGCTAGGGTTAGCTGTAGTTTGTTTTCTGCATGCTTGTAGCTATTTTCCCTGTCTTCAATTGTATTTATTGTTGTATACTATATTTTATATAATACAGATTATTGAATATATTTTAATATAATATTATATTGTAGAATTGTAACATTAAAACATATTATATTTCTAATACCTAAAACAAATTACCCACTAAGACTAATTCATCTATCAATTACTGATATGGTGACATATTGCCTACTTGTTCTAGCGACTTGTGGATGATGTTGGCAAGAAACACTGCTCTGATGAAGGATTGCATGTTGTCATTGATGGCAACAAGGCAAAGGGATTCCACTAGCATGACAAAGAGATTTCACCATGGAAGACAGATTGGGTTTGGCAACAAAGCACAAAAGGACTGAGGTCCAAGTGGCCAAAATGACTAAGTATGAGCAGTTCATAGAGTAAATGACAAAGAGTGGGTCAGTATGCCTCCGCAGTAGAAGATCATCATATGTGGTTCAGATATGTTGTTCATAGCTATTTGATCTGATGATATGTTCCAGTGCTCAAGACCTGACTTCCTCTGAAAGTTATTCTATGAAATTTCCAAGTTCGGGTGAACAGAACTAAGACATAAATAGTGCACAGTGCCAGAGAAAAAGGGTGTGCATTCCTCCGTAGTTGTATATTTTGTCATGCGGTTCTGAAGGTATAATAACAAGTCTAGAATGAATGTTGGTTATGAATCTTTGAGTCTCATATGGTCCGCAGTGAGAGTTTTGATATGACAAATGAATTGGTGAAGCATGTTCTTAAGAGACAAGACGACAAGCATGTTAGATCTTCATGTGGAGAAGATATATTGTTTAAACTATCAATCTAAGTGGTTGAATATTTGGTGCCAACTTATATGAATATTATTCAATGATTGTTTGGGTCCGCATTACTATTTGTACACATGATCAAGCTGACAAGGTAGAATACATTGTATATGCGCTTCATGTCTAGCTTGCCGACCTAATTATGAGATGAATCTTGTTGCGAATATAAATACTTGATGGATTAAGATATTGTAGAGCAGTGATAGGTGATATGTGTGTGAATTTAAAGTGTGAAGGATTATGAGCAGAGTGCAGAGCCGAAAAAGCAAACAAGGGCAAAAAATAGAGTATATGTAGTAAAGTTGAGAAGCAGGGCAGAATAAATGAAGACCTTTGAATCTGTGTATTGAACCTTCAATGGAACTATGATCAAACATATGGTAGATGCATTTACAACAGTTCATCTCCTGGTAGTGAGCCAATCTTTCTTCTATCTTCTATCATTCTTTCTCTGTGGATAGTGAGTCCACTTAGACAATGAGTCCACCTGCAGTGAGCATTTCTTTGGGTAGTGAGCCCCATGACAATGAGCCTTTTGTAATCCAATATTGTTATTCTAATATTTTGTGAGCTAACACTCACCGTGGTTTTTCCCTTTTTGGGTTTTCCATGTAAAAATCATGGTGTCCATGTATTATGTCTTTAGGGTTGCTATTCTTATGCTTATTTTTCTTTCATGTTATTGATTTTGGAAATTGGATTAATGAACATATTAAGAAGTGGTTTTGCATAATACTGATTCACCCCCCCTCTCAGTATTCCTTATATTTAACAATTGGTATCAGAGCAAGGTTCCTTGGAAGAAGCCTAACAGATTGAGGAAGATCTGGGAGAATTCATTCATGGCAGCCAGAAGATTTGGAAATTTCTCAAACAATGTTGAACTGGAAGAAGCTCTTATTGATCTTTAAAAATCTAAAGCAGAAATCAGGGATCTGAAGGATAACATACAAGCAACTGATGAATGCATTTTAAAGCTAAAAGAACACATCGAGAAATTTAAAGAAAAATACAAAGAGGTTAGTGAACAATTAATATTAGCAAATGAAACCCTGGATGATTTGAAAGTGGAAGTTATAGAAAGAGCTAAAGCAGAAGAAGATCTAAATATGATGATAAAAAGCAAGTTAGAAGAATGTGCCAAACTTGAAAAGAAGTTGTGAGCCTAAAATCAAACTTGGAAAAAGCTAAGAGCTATGAAGAACAGTTCAAGATAAGTTCTGTAAAACTTGATGAGATGATTGCTAGTCAAAAGAGTTCTAATGACAAGCAAGGTTTGGGATTTGAGAAAGGAGAAAGTTCAAAATCAGATCAAGCAAGCACTGTGTTGAAGAAAAACAAAGGCAACTAGTTCAAGAATCAAAGAAGAAGACCTAGAAGAGCTTTGGTCAAATAGCCAAATGCTCAAAGGTACCCATGTTTCAATGGTCATTGTTTTAATTGCAATAAGTTTGGACATAAAGCTACTCAGTGTAGGAGTAGAATAAACCAAAACGTTCCATCATTCTTTGGTCAATGTTTCAATTGCAAAAAAATTGGTCATAGATCAAATGAATGCAGAAGTCTGGTAAGTTCATGGTTTTTACAATACAAGGAATACTCAATCATTCAATGGAAAGTGTTTTGCATGCAATAGATTTAGACATATAGCTAATCAATGTAGATCAAATCCAATCAATAGAAGGAATCAAGGACAAAGGAATGTGGTATGCTACAATTACAATAAGTTTGGACATGTTGCAAGATTCTACAGAAGCAGAATTGTAAAAGGAGATTATCCTACAGAGAAGAGGAAAACATAACAAAGAGAAGATAAAGGCAAGAACAAGATTGATCCAGTGGAAACCAAGAAGGAAATGAGAAAGGTCTAGATTACGAAAGATCTTGATACTATCAGGGATGGATCCACACCAGTTTCTGGTGTAGATACTTTCTCAGGGAAGTAGATTGTGAGCTCTGGCTTAGGGGGAGCTGACATGAAAATCTTAATCCCCCAGCCAGATAGTTAGTGCTAAGATCCGGCACGAAGATATATTGTAAAGATTCCTATGATAGATCTTTTGAATGAAATTCTGAAAGAAAAGGACCAAACATGAAACATTGCGGAGCAATCCTAATAGACTACATTTTGCAGAGATATGTTTGACAGCTTTTTAATAGGAACATATATGGCGATTAGGTCAAGAATTAAAAAGGGGCCCATTCAATGGAAAATTCATTTTGCATTCAAATTGTCAAGTGTCTAAGGTAAATTAAAGCAAAATTCCAAGCGACTCGGTGATTTCCAAAGCAAATGAAGACAAGACCAAAGAAAACCCTAATTCAGTGAAAAGAGGTATTTTTTAGATTTGAAACCCTACTGTGAATTTATTTAAACTCTTGCAAAAGATGGCAACACCACATGTGATTGATATAACCGAAAGAGCATGGCCAAAATTCAAGAAGCATCCATTCAAATCAACAGAGGTCGATCCAAATGGTGCATTTTTAGATATTCCGTTCTGTGTGATGCATGCGGAGGATGTTAGGGCTTATATACATGTTCCCCTACAAGAACATAGAGGTAGTCAACTCAAAGATCTATATCTAAATCATCTGATTGACAATAAACTTGATCTGAAGGAAGAATTCAAAGTACTAGAAGAAAAGAAACTTATTTAGTATATAGATTTCCCTATTTTCGTGGAAGATGAATGGGTCTGGTATGTCTTAAGATGAGTTTATGTGGCTCAACTCTACATTGAACAAGATCACCAAAGATGCCATAAGGGTCGTCACATGACTAAACTCTACCGGTATAGTGCCTGCATTGAAGGCTGTGAAGAATGATATAGTGATGAAAGCCACCAGAGCCAAGTTTTATAAAAGGGCATTGATGATCAATGATATTAAAGATCATGCAATTAGATTTGCATCTAGCGTAATTGGCTATAAGGTCTACTTCAAAAACTGGGAAAACTGTCTCCAGTACAGCCATTTATACTGCCTATCAAATGGTTAAGGAAAATGTAGAATATGACCTGTGTGAACTGCTCTGATAGCAGTTAATGGAGAACTTGAAGAAAACAAAAGAAAGCAAATACCCTTTCAAATTTGGTACATTGATCCTGTGTTTATTTTTCTATTTTATGCAAGAGTTACCAGGCACAAAGAATCATTTTTGGACTGGAGACAAACCAGTTGTAGTACATATTAGGAACCAGTTGAGTAACATAGGAAATATTGATGCACAAAACTCAGCCCTATGGGGCTATTTCAAAAACTTCAAGAAGTTAATGCAATCTAAGGAAAGGATCCCTAGATCATTTGTTGAAAAATATAAGGACACTATCTGCTTTATTGTGACAAAAGACCAATGCTTGATGGAGGCTGTTGAGCCTAGAACAATATGGGTTATGCTAATGGGCTATGAAGTAGATGGAGGAATATTGGAAAATTATGCCCAACATATGCTAAGCAAACCTAGAGATCCCAATGAAGAAAGATTTGGGACTTATGAGGAACTGTTTGCAAAAATACATTTTGAGGTGAGAAAACCTGAAATTTCAAAAAAGGCCCAGAAAGTGGCAGAAGATTATGCCCTAAAAAGGGGTTTCACCAAAACACAAATCAAAGAGACAAGAGACAAGGCACAAGAAGAGAGAGAAGCAAAAGATGAGAAGGAAAGTGAACCGGATAAGGCTTCAGAAGAGCCAAAGAGGCAACCAGAGAACCCAACAATAACAAAAAGAAGAACTAGAGGTTCTACTTCCATAGGAACTACATCTATGTCCTCCGGTCCTACACCCTCTGCAAGTGTGGAAGCCCGTACAACAAGCCAGAAGAGACAAAAAACCAAAGGTCGTATAATGTATGTTAGTATAGGAGCAGTTGAGGAAGAGATTGAGTCCAATGAGGAAGTGAAGAAAATAAAAACTAAGGCCACCAAAGCCTCCAGGAGCAGCAAGAAGAAACCTTCTGGCAAAGTAAAAGTTGAGAAAAGGTCAAGGCAAGCCGAGTCTCAAATAGGAGAAGCCACTATAAGTGTTGAGGATGTTCTAAAAGATATAACTATTGATGGAAATTTAAAACCCATAGCTCAACTATATGATGAGTATAATGATCTAGACAAAAGAATTATTGAAACTATTGTCATCAGATATTTAGACATCTACAACAAAGCCCTAATTGAGATCATTACTAATCTCCCAAATAGTTTGGGCAGTATAATGACTGTAAGAAAGAAAGCAGATATGGCTAAGGATGTTGAGCTCAGAGAATATACACTAATAAAGTTATGTCCGAAGATCACACCGGAAGATAGAGCAAAAGTCTCCAAAGTGCTACAAAAGGAATTTAGAACAAGGAAATGGATGAACACTCTCAAGTCAAATGACATTGAGAAAGTAGTAAAGGATACAAAGGAAATCACCTTGAGAGTGTTAAGGGATCATCATCTCCCAACTATATATGATAAAGCAGAAACAAATGTTGGGGTTGGTACATCTATTCCTGAGGAAAACTTGGATCAAGGATTGGATAGAATTGATGAAGAGATGAAAGAGAAAGATGATCCAGTCCCTGCTACTGATAGTGCAGTTAAATCCAAAACAAGTATTCCTCTAGAACAATAGACTGATGATCAAACAGACAAAGAGAAGTGTGAGGAACTAAACAAAGATGAAGATCTTAAAGAGGAACAAGATGAAGAAAACTCTTCTCCAGAACAAAAGAATGATGCTAATGAGGTCATGGACTTAGATCCTCCAGAACTAAACCAAGAAGAAGAAGTCTCTAGTATAGAAAGAGACACTACAGAGTCGATCAAAGAAATTTTGGAGAAAGAGAAATAGGTCTTGGATGAGCCTGAATTTTTGCAGGGACCAATAAACCTGGACTCAATGTCCCCTATTCAAAAATTTAAATTGGTATCAATTGTGCAAGCAAAGGCACAGGAAGAAATTTTGAAGTCACACATACAGGACAGTGAACTGATTGGTGAGGCATCCGGCATTTTGGAGAAGCTGATGCCATCATATCAGAAGGACACTTCTTTGTCTTCAATAAATCAACTAAAAGGACTCATAAATTCTATAAGTGAGCATTTTGAATCTTTCAAGAAATCTGTTGAAACAAAAGTGAGACAAGAGTTTGGTGAGAAAAGATTGAGTTGAAGACTATGATAGTAAATGACAAAGCTCTGCTAGACAATAGAATGAAAGGCATACAGAGTGTTATCAAAGAAGTAGGTGACCTGTACAAATTTTGTTTATCTTGGCTGGAAGCCATAGAAGAGCTAGAAGAAAAGATAAAGGATTTGAAATTGTAGCTGATAAATATTTCTAAATCATTTGACCTAGCAGTTGAGTTGGTGAGCAACAAAGAAATACAAGTAATTACTATTCATGATGGGTTAAGTAATCTTGTGAATAAGAGGGATCAAATGAAAAATAAAATGTATCAGTTGAGAGGACTAATTAGTCCCAAGTTAGATTCAATGATTAGTATTGCAGCAGAAGCACAGGTAGCTTCACAAATTGGCACACCTTCTAATTTGTAAAAGGCAGAAGAATCAGTCTTTTTGATAAATGGTCACATTAAAATTTTGGAAAGAGCTAAGAAACAATAGGATGAAGAGATTACACAATTAAATATTGTGTACACGGATATCCTTTCACCTACAACTAATTAAGTTAAAGATTGTATGTGTACATATGCGGCAGAGTATGACAGATTTGTAGTTTTGACACAATTTTGACTTTTTGTACATACACCTTTGCCATTGATGTCAAAGGGGGAGAAGAAGACCAGTGAAAAATGGGCAATCATCTAAAGGGGAGAAGAAATACACAGTAAGGGGGAGCAGACACAAGCATTTTTCAATAAGTATTGCCATCAATGCCAAAGGGGGAGATTGTTGGCAAGAGACACTACTCTGATGAAGGTGTTAGCACAGTAAAATTTTCAAAATTTTACTATTTCCTTACTCCATCATATTTAAATAAACCCTGAGGAATATCCCAAAAGGACCATAATATAAAATTTTTGTATCTCATAAAATGCCTAGGGATGAGCAGTGTCAAATTTCATCAAAATCAATCCATCGGCAAGGGGTCGTGTGGCTTACACCGATACACAAGGAATTGTTTGAAAACAACCATCGGCATGAAAATAGAGATCGGAAGAAGAATTATGGAGCTCACCGATGGAGTAAGCAACACCGATGACTTTACATCGGCAAGAAAGGCAAGTGGTCATGCCGATCGGTATGACAAATATCTATCGGATGATCTTTTAGAAGCTGCCCCGATGGTATATATCATACCGATGAAGCACTTTCGGCAAAAGTTTCACCGAACAACATGCGAGGGTAACAAAGCAATAGTCATCGATGAGAAATGAACCATCGGAATAGAAAACAAGTAAGTCTCCGATGATCAAGAGTCTTGGCGATAAGAAAGCCATCGGCAAAACTCACAGCGATGTACCTCTATCGGGATAACTTAACATATCGGAATAAAAGAAACAAGTCTTGCCGATTCATAAGTCACGGCGATCAAAAGGTGTCGGTGACACTTTACTAAACTTTGCCCGATGAAGGATATAACAAAGGACATCGGGGAGATGATTTGGATCGGGATATATTGAGAAAGTTATCCCGATAGTGAATGTCATTCCGATAAAGATAAAAGTTCATACATGAAGAGACTATCGGTAAGACAATAAAGATCGGGAAAACATAATTTTAGTATCCCGATGATCTCAATCTTCCCGATAAGCAAAGCATATCGGTGGGACTCGCCATATCGCTGAGAGATCTAAAACCCTTGGCGATGAAGGAAGTCACGCCGATGGTCGCACCCACTTGAAATGTGATACTACATGGCGTCGGGGATACAATTGAGGGGTCACGCCGATTGACTGTCCGCGCCATAAAAAAAAGGGTTGAGGTCGCCCAGACATTTCAAAAAGCACGCCGATAGGAAGAGTTATGGCGATGTGACACTTCACAGCGATGAACATTGAATTGATCAGATAATTAATACAAAACGGCTACAAAGTTCATACGATCATTATAATTGCAAAAAACCGTCCGAGAGCAGAATACAGAAGAATTCTCAGGGCAAAAGCAAAGGCTTCCAATTCCAGCCATCGAGCGACAGGTACACATACACAAACCACTATATTACCTGTATTTGAATTTCCTGCCAAATTTTTCAAAAATGGAAACTTCGGGGAAAGGAAAAGGAAGAAAATCACAAGGGGAAACCAGTAAACCAAAGAAGCAAAAAACTGATCAAACCCCTGAAGAAAAAGTGAAAGACAGAAAACTAAATCAGGACTTGATTGATCAGTTGCCTGGGTCAACTCCCAAGGCCAGGAGGTCTGCCCAACTCAGGGCAGAAGTAGAAAAATTGGAAGACAAACATAAGCGCCTGGGAGATATTTGGACCCCAATTAGGGGATATGAACTCTTCAGATTCCACTACAACAGAAGATTTAGAAATGCTCCTGTGTCAAACCCATGGCACATGAATTTAGGCAAACTGGTTGTACCTAATGTATTCTTGAATGTAGAACTCCTGCAACTGTTAGCCAGGCATTACAATTCAGGCCTGAAAGCTATCTGCAACCCTCAAGGAGAACCAATTGTACACCTATCAAAAAATGCTATTTGTGAGGTGTATGATTTGGATGATTTGTGCACTGTCCCTGTTGTTTATGAAGATTTGGATAAAGAATACTGGAGAATGGATACAACCTACAATGGATGGAGGTTACCCATTCATAGACCCAGGATTGAAGGAGAAGTGATACCCTTGACTGAGAATGATGGCCCTCCCTTTCATGTATCCATTTTTGAACCATACATTCAATATACTTACTATTCTGTAGGCCAAGTCCTTGGCTCAGAGGTCCCTGAGTTCATGACTATTCCTCTAATGGTCATAACCTCTGATATTCAATGTCACAATGCCAGACAATTTGATTATGCCTCCTATGTTGCTACTAGAATAGACTCTGGTCTATCTGCAATAAAAAATAATGCTCCAGCATGCTCTTTTGAGCATTACTCGATGCTCATGCATATGGTCTTATACTATGGCCAGGAAGTAGGATTGTGGCCAAATGAGCTTCAAGTTGTTGCTGCGGGTAAGAAAGGGGAGAAGATACCTGTACAAATGTGGACCAGAATCTGGGATAGCAGGTATGCTAACTCCAGCTATGCTCAATTTGAAGAGCATTGTGTTAAAGTGCTATATAGGTATTTCAACCACCCCTATGAATATTCCATTTCAGATGAAATAAAAAGATTCCTCAGACCAAAAGATTTTGGTGGCCCCCCTACGGTCACTCATAATTGGGGAGATTGGTATTGTTTTGAGGATGCTACTATGATCAGAGTGTATGGTTTTGAGGATGCTCCATTTATATTGCCTAAAACTGTCCCTGACAGAATTGCATATTTGGAAATAATTAGGCAAATGCATTGTTCAAATGTCATGCATCTAAGTTCGCATGATAAACAATCATTCATGCCTAGTACTTTGTGTTTTGGAGATTTTACTGTGGTTTCAAAAGAAGGATACAATCTCATTTTGGATAAACTAATGCATTATAACATGGTGACTGCTGAGGTGAGGAAAGGGTTTGACCCTGAGGGTTTCATTGACTATGCAAGAAGAAAACAAAATCTCAGTGGATACATGCACATACATTATCCACATGATGATGTCATTAGAAATTTGGAAGAGGCTGAAGTTGACTTGGTGGTAGAGAAATATAACAGAGATTTGAATGAAAAGAAAAAGCAGTTGGCAGAAGTTGAAGTGGTATCCTCTGAAGAGGAAGAATTGACTGAACAGCCACAAGATAAGACAATAGAAATGTCTAAAAGAAAAATGCAACAATATCAGCCTCCAGTTGTGATACATGATGAGGAGGGGTCTGCTGATGAAGATCCACGCCAAAAGGCTTATGATTCTTTTGTGTCAGATGATACATTCATTCATTCGAAGGAATTTAAATCCTTCCTGTATAAATACAAGGGAAAAGAAATTAGAGAGTCAGTAGATAATGTTTCTGCTGACAATGAAAAACAGTTATTAGATCTGTTAAAGGAGACAGTGGATAAGGAAATGCAGGACATGACACCAAGCAGAGGCAGACAGCTGCTCAAAGATGTAGGGGTTATGATTTTTCCCGGTTTGGATTTAAATTCTGCTCTGGTTTTTGATAGCTTTTTGAATAATGCTGATGATAAGTATAAGCTTACTCCAGAAGGAGTTAATGAAGTCTATATGGGAACGAGATACAATAATGATGAAAATTCTTTAATGATATGGGCATTGTATCCTCCCCATAAGAAAACGGCCATCATAGACACTGAAAAAACTTTTGGCCATGTTATGACTTTCAGAGCAGGTGAAACTGACCCCATAATTACTGCAGACATTGGTATCAATGTTGCAAAGTTAAATAAAGCACAAGCTCAGATGTTAATCAAGGAAAGAGATGCTTATAAGCTGAATTGTGAAAGATTAACAAAAGAGAATGACTACTTGAAGGACGCTGTTAAGAGCACCTTTGGCCAATCTACGAAGAGAATAACTCAAGGTGAGAGCTCACAAAGTAGTCAAGTGATAGCCCATGATCAGGCCAAACAAATTCAAATAGATGCATTTGTTACAATACTGCAGAGCAGGTATGCAAATATGGTACGGTGGTTAAACCAGTTTTGGGATAACTACTTGGAAAATCATAAAGCAGTCAAAGAACATGAAAGGCTTGATGAGAGAATACAAGAAAAGGTGATCGAGTTGCAAAACAGAGGTGCCACTGATGGCACAGATATCTCTGATGCAAGAGCATTGCTCAAACAGCACCAGAATTATTATGATAAACTCAAAGCTGATGCTAAGGAAGGGACTGATGCCTCAGACGCAGGGGTGCCCAGGATATTCAAAGATAATGGAGAGGTAAAGAGCAAAGAAGAGTGGACTGTTGATTGTCAAGTTATATTGCACAAAGCCACAGGAGCTCTAAAAGATAAAGCCTCTATATCTACAGAAGTTTGCAAACAACTGGAGGAAATGGTCACCCTTGATATAATCACCAGGAGTGCAGTCGAGCTTACTGATTCTCACCGTGCGCAGGAGTACTTAGATCATCTAACAAAAGTCTATTTATGGCTAAACAGAGCCTAATTAAGATTATGTAATTATTGTTTGTATTGGTTAAAATCCCAAGGGACTTATTGAAGAGTTGTATCTCTTCATGAAAATATCTATATAAGTTCAAACAATCTATGCTGAAAAATCATCAGCAGTAGAAGATATTCATATATACATATACATAATATTCCAAAATGACCGTGTTGCATATTTTATTTTGAAGAAGAAATTTGAAGTTCTCTGATTCAGTATTTCTACTTTGGTATCAGTTATTTGTTGAAATTATTCAATCGTGTGGCTGTCTCCATTTCTGCATTTCCCTGTTATTCAGATTAAGATATCAAGTATATATTTAATCTGTCAATACACATTCGCTGTATCTGTGTGATTAATTCGGTTGGTGTCCATCCTAAGGAATTAAACCCTTCTGATTTATACACAGTAGCCTGGAAGTAGTAAGTTGGGATTACTAAGTAGAGCCATATAATTAGGATTGACACACTGTCTCCAGTAAAATATTATCTGTTAATCTTGTCTTTTCATTTCATTTGGTTCCTTCAAGTAAGGATTAAAGTACCTTCTGGTGAATTATAAGATATCTGATTTTATTTGGTTGGATTATCAAGAAGAGTCTGTCAGTCATTTACTTGCACGTTTATACAAGCTATAAACCAGAACTGTGCCAAATATCTAGAATTATTACCATTTAGAAACTACTGTTTTTAGTCCTTCAAATTGACTCTGTTACCCAACAAGGCACTGGTCTCATTCAACTCATTAATTAAAACCTTTTTTGATATTACAATTTCTGCCAATCACTTATTAAACATTACACATAGAATTAATTAGTCAGCTTTGTCATCTATCCTACATCCTATGCCATTGTAGATAGACCTAGTTAGTCCATTAATCCACACTCAAACTGCTTTAATATTTCAAGGTTCACCCACCTAGGTGTAGCAGGACCTAAAGTGTAGGAAATCATCAAACCTTGAAGGTTGATTTCATCAAGTTAGTTCAAAAACGTTGCAAATCCAAATATAGAGCCTGGCATCCTCTTAGGATTAGTAACTTGCATTTTTGAGACCTAACAGAAGGATTGCATGTTGTCATTGATGGCAACAAGGCAAAGGGATTCCACTGGCATGACAAAGAGATTTCACTCTGGAAGATAGATTGGGTTTGGCAATAAAGCACAAAAAGACTAAGGTCTGAATGGCCAAAATGACTAAGTATGAGCAGTTCATAGAGTAAATGAAAGAGAGTGGGTCAATATGCCTCCATAGTAGAAGATCATCATATGCGGTTTGGATATGTTGTTCATAGCTATTTGATGATGATATGTTCCAGTTCTCAAGACTTGACTTCCTTCGGAAGTTATACTATGAAATGTCTAAGTCTAGGTGAACAAAACTAAGACAGAAATAGTGCACAATGTCAAAGAAAAAGGGTCTACATTCCTCCGCAGTTGCATATTTTTCCCTACGGTTCTGAAGGTATAATAACAAGTCTAGAATGAATGTTGGCTATGAATCTTTGAGTCTCATATGGTCCACAGTGAGAGTTTGATATGACATATGTACTGGTGAAGCATGTTCTTAAGAGACAAGCTGACATGCATGTTGGATCTTTATGCACAGAAGATATATTGTTTAAACTATCAATCTAAGTGGTTGAATTTTTGGTGCTGACTTATATGAAGATTATTCAATGATTGTTTGGGTCCACATTACTGTTTGTACACATGATCAAGCCGACAAGGTAGAATACATTGTATATATGTTTCATGTCTGGCTTGCTGACCTAATTATGAGATCAATCTTGTTGCGGATATAAATACTTGAGGGATTAAGATATTGAAGAGCAGTGATAGGTGATATGTGTGCAAATTTGAAGTGTGAAGGATTATGAGCAGAGTGCAGAGCCGAAAAAGAAAACAAGGGTAGAAAACAAAGTATATGTAGTAAAGTTGAGAAGTAGGGTAGAATAAATGAAGACCTTTGAATCTATGTATTGAACCTTCAATGGAACTATGATCTAGCATATGGTAGATGCATTTACAGTAGTTCATCTCCTGGAAGTGAGCCAATCTTTCTTTTATCTTCTATCTTTCTTTCTCTGTGGACAGTGAATCCACTTGGACAGTGAGTCCACCTGCAATAAGCATTTCTTTGGGTAGTAAGCCCCATGGTAGTGAGCCTTTTGTAATCCGGTATTGTTATTCTAATATATTGTGAGCTAACACTCACTATGGTTTTTCCCTTTTTGGGTTTTCCACATAAAAATCCTGGTGTCCATGTGTTATGTCTTTATGGTTGCTATTCTTATGCTTATTCTGCTTTCATGTTATTGATTTTGGAAATTGGATTAATGAACATGTTAAGTGGTTTTGTGGAATAGTGATTCACCCCCCTCTCAATATTTCTTGTATTCAACAGATGATACCTAAAATGTACGAAGTCATAACCGAATTCCAGTATCAACTCTCTTGTCGATGTGTACAATGGACATTGGCCCAACCTAAAATGATGTTCCTAATCATAACTACTTAGCCATTGATGCACACACATTGTCACTTCAGTATAATTATAAGGGAGAAAAACTAAAAGTGCAAGTAATAGGGGACATTTGATTACCCTTGGTGTGATCAAACTTCTCTCTCTGTCCATATAAAGTCACTTAAATTAGATTTCTTATTAGATTAATTTAAATAGTACTATGTTAAAAAATATATATATTAGTAATGTAATATATTTTATTTATATTTATTAATATATTATATAGAATAAAATATATAATAATAAATATAATTACAATGTACATTTATAAAATAAATATATAATTACATTAAAAATATAGTTTAATGTTACCATTCTATAATATAATATTATATTAATATATCTAATAATTATTATTATATAAAATATAATATACAATAATAAATATAATTATATTATATATTTTATATACAAAATAAATATAATTGTATTTTATATATATATATATATATATATATGAATCTAAAATATATAATGTTTGATTTCACTACTCTTTATTTTATTCTATAACTGCAACTTTATTCCAAAGAAATATTTAAAATTTTATTTAAAAACCTACTAATTAAATATGTGCATTTAAAGATTTTCCATTACGTCCATCATAGCTATATTCTTTTTTTTAAATGGGAAGCATTATGTCAAATTTTGTTAGTTAAGGGGATGGCACATGTAAAAGATAATTAAGCATTAAAATATTGCTATTTTCGGAGTCATCAAAGGCTATTCTTAAATATCATCCACTTCAATAGTTAAACATTAATTTTTACCAATAAAAATAGGATAAATATTTACCACTTTTTGTTGTGAATGAGGTGTAATATTACTACTGATTGTTTGACCATTGAAGTGGATGATATTTAAATAGGATTATAACGAACAGCTGCATGCTCGTATATTTGATCTTAAAAGGGTACGTGAACAGGAGCTGATACCTATGGAGGAAGTTTTCAAGCAGCTAAGATGCACGGAGGGTTTATCAGGAGTAGAAGGAGAGAATCATCTCAAGATCTTTGGATTAAACAAATTGGAAGAGAAAAAGGTTTGGGTCTAAACTAATGTTTTCATAGATAAATGGATGTTATATAAAGCATCTATTCTTACAAATTCTGTTGCTTAAACCGATCCAGTTTCTTGCGTTCTATGCATTAACTCAATTGTTTATTTCCATGGCAGCTTGTAACAGGAAAGCAAGATTCTGAAGTTCCTTGGTTTTATGTGAAACCCTCTGTCATGGGTTATGGAGATGGCTAGAGTAATGGCAATTGCCTTGGCCAATGGATCTGTCAATACTTTTGGCAAGCACTAAATTTTGTATTGTTTGAATTGAAGAGAAGTGTCTGTAATTCTTTTCTCTAGGGTTTTGCATTGTTCACTCTCCAGAAGTGTTTGTGATTCTATTTTTCTTGTTTTTTGTTGCAGGGGAAGCCTCCAGATTGAAAATCTTTCATTGGAATCATTGTGTTGCTCGTGATTAACCCACCATCAGTTTTATTGAAGAAAACAATGTTGGTAACGCAGCAGCAGCTCTGATGGCAGGTCTTGCACCAAAGACTAATGTATCCATACATTTATTGCATCATTTAAATACTTTGTAATGATCAATGTTATAATTGCTTCCAGTTAACTCTGTTATGTAATTACCAACATTTGGGATTTGTTTTCCTCGGGTTCTTCGTAATAGCAGATGGCAAGAAGAAGATGTCTCAATTCTTGTTCTAGGTGAGATAACCAATATTAAACTAGGAGATGTTGTTCCTGCAGATTCTCATCTCCTGGAGGGTGAACCTTTAAAGATTGACCAGTCTTCCCTGAGTGGTGAATCTCTTCCTGTCACAAAGAACTCAGGAGATGAAGCTTTTTTAGGGTCTACATGTAAACAAGGAGAAATTGAGGCTGTGGTCATTGCCACTAGAGTCCACACGTTTCTCATTTAGTGGACTCCACCAACAATGTTGGCCATTTCCAACAGGTTGGTGATTATATGGAAAATATTATACCTTTTGATTGTAAGTTGCATGTACCCCCCTCCTTTCAGGGAGTAATTTTTGGTCTTTTAACTTGGAATTTAGCCTTAATCTGAACTAAAGAAAAGCTCTAACAGCACCTACTTTGGATTACTTACAGCAATTGGAAACTTTTGCATCTGTTCCATTGCAGTCGGAATCACAGTGGAGATAATTGTCATGTGTCCCATTCAGCGTAGGAAATACAGGGATGGGATTAACAACCTTCTGGTTCTCTTGATTGGTGGTATTCCTATCACCATACCCAACGTTCTCTCTGTGACAATGGCTATTAACTCTCACTGCCTCTCTTAGCAGGTACTACTCTTTTGATAGACAAATTGGCTGGCTTCTTACGATTGGAGTACTTTTAAAGACTGCATAAAGTTGTTTGCCTTGAAGCTTATAAGACTGCATAATTGATATTCAATGTGCTATTCCAAAAAGAATGACTACTATTGAAGAAATGGATGGAATGGTTGTTCTTTGCAGTGATAAGACTGGAACTTTTACACTCAACAAGTTGTCAATTGATAAAAATCTTATAGAGGTAGTGTCCATAAATGATAAAATACAGTTCAAGTTGCATCTAGCTACTTTTGATGTTTTGTTTTTGTCGTGTATGGTTTGGTTGTTAAAAGCCTAATAACCCCTTTGGTAGAATCTGTTCTTTCTCATAATGGCCTAAAAAATACATATTGTTGCATGTTGTATGTCAATATAGGTTACTAAATTCTCATTTAAAAGAAATGCATCTATTTGTAAAAGGTGTCAACAAGGACACAGTATTATTACTAGCAGCTAGAGCTTCAAGAGTTGAAAATCAAGATGCAATTGATGGTGCTATTGTTGGAACTTTGGTATATCCAAAAGAAGTAGCATCTAGGAACTTGTCCTGTTTGTTAGATATCTTTTTTACAGGATGTTATCTTTAGTTGAGATTTTTAGTTATCTTGTAGTCTATTTCTGTTGTGGTCAAGAATGATCTTGAAATTGGAATTTAAAACTTCAATGTTCTGTTATAGGAAAGAGCAAGTGTTACTAAAGTTCGTTTTCTGCCATTTAATCTTGTTGAAAAAAGTACATCACTTACCTATGTTAATTCTAATGGAAACTGACATAGAGCTAGCAAAGGAGCATCAGAGTAGGTAGAATCCAATGTCTATTTTTATATATTGTATACTTGAAATCCTTCTAAATGTGTTCTTCTTAGCATTTGATGGGGCACAGATTTCTACTCTATGCTACTTAATGGTGTATCTATTTGCTCTGCTTAGCATTTGATGGTGTATTTACTTAATAGTAACAAAAAATTGAACAAAAGAAACACATAAATACTAAGATAGTAAGAAGACATAGTGAAAAACCAACAATTATGCTCAAATTTGGTTAATTTGTGTCGTAACTTATACTACCAATCTGTATAAATAATAAAACTTATTTCAAAATGTCTCTCACTGATCAATCTACTTTATGCTAAAAGGAAGTTGCACCAAACAAATAAATAATTGAGAAATGTGATATTATTGGAAAGAACACTTAACACTAGTTATTGTACAAGTCTCCCCTTAACCAATCCTCTTCTTGTTTCCCAAGCATGTCAATCCCATCAAGTTGAAATGGCAGGGCTAGGTATAGACTTGACAAGACTTTTCATTCATCAGGACTATCTTCTTGCATTAAATGTCCTTATTCAGAAGGAGTTCCATCATTAGTGCACGGTGAAAATTCCATGGATGGCAGTTGTTTCAAATTCTTTCTCGATGGGTTATAATATCTTGTTCTAATGAACCAATATCATTGTGAATGGTTTCAAATGAAAACATTAATCATATGATGTTGGGATGGTGATGAAACAAGGGGACAATTCAATAAAACTTAACTATTAAAAGAGAATAAAAAGTATGAAGAATGCCCATTGTATATAAATTACTAAAGAGGATATGAAGCTTTATGTGCTTGTTTATGTAGTCTCACAATTTATGTGAGGGGATATGATTTTTTAACCTACTTAATACATATTAATGTTGGACAAATTTTTAAAAAGAATGTGTTTGTTATTGACACTTGAGATTAATGTAGGGAAATAAAATGTAACTTTAGATATTTAAGAAGAGACAATAAATTAATTAATTGTTGTACTTAGATTTAAGATCAGTTTAAGATATAAATGTGTATTTTAATTGTTATATTAAGATGTAGAATATTCAGATATAAAAACATAAATAATACACAAAAATTAAAAGAATTAGGGTTAATTTAATGGTTGTGACACTATGATATAAATTTATAAATTAAAATTTAGAATTGTCTCATAAACATAAACAATGATATTGGCTCATCAAGGCAAGATATTGCGAACCACTGGGAGAGCATTTCTACCACCTACTGTCTATAATAAACATATGCTCCAATAGATACCTATCTATACTTTACAATCAATTTTTCTTCCTTAATACATTTATTTGCAACAAATAAGTTGCAAATAAATGTATACATATTTATTTTACTCCACTTCCTTTTTCAATGTAGAACAACAAGACATATCATTATAGGATTTGAGAGTGAAAATGATGGACCGACAATGGGCAATAAAAAAGGGAAAATAAAATGTTAGTTATTAAAACATAATTGCATGTATTCTAGATACTCCCTTTTATAGGATACTGATATTAGAAACAATAAAATCCTCTCTACTATTGTCACAATCAAAACTGAGTTAACTTAAAAAATATTTGTCTACAAATGCAAATTTCATACCTTTGTTTATATAGATAGGTCACAACATTGGTTTTACTTTCATTGCTTGCTAATATTTTTACAAATGAAAATTACTAAATATGTTCTTCTCTATACTTCCATTGTATATTTAAATTATTTGTTTGTACTATAGTATGTTACCCAAAAATTCCAAAAATACTAGTTTGGGTTTCATTTTTTCCTCACAAAAACTTTCAATTCTAAATTCTTTAGAAAACAAATCATGAGCTTATCCTTTTTACCCAAATGTTCATTGACCAATTATATGGAAACCACTATAAATAAACTTCCTTGCAATTTAGTTGAGCCATTTAATTTACTTCAAATGTGTAATATACATTTTTCTACAATCAATTTTAGCATGCACACTAAGGTGCAATTGCTAGTTAGACTTAATAGGCGACTACATCCTAGAAAAAAAAAAACTTAAATAGAGTAGTTTATTAATTTAAAATTTGAGAAGTAGAAGGTGAAAGGAAAAAAGTGAAGGAGAATTGAGTGACCTAGAGGTAGCTGGAGAAGATAATGAGGCCAAGTTATGCTTCACATAGCACTGAGAGCTTGTGTGCTTTCTTCAGAAGGTCGCCATGATCTCTATCTTTCCGCAACCCATGTCTATGCCATGGCCAATCTCTCTCTATATTAGTAGGCATGAAAAAGAAAGAATGAAGAAACAGAAATAGAAACAGAGGGTTACCTATAGGATGATGAAGATATAGAAATGGCTACCTTCTCTTCATTATTATTCGCACAACTCGCATTCCTTCATTTTCAGATCTCAACAACTTGCACATCTGAAAAGAAAAAAAATTGTAAATAGGATTAGCAGCAAGCCATGAATGGACATACATACAATAGACGAACTGAGCAAACAAGGAATGGAGGAGAAGGGAAAAGATGCAGAAATGAGGGAGATGAATAAGTATTTGAAGACTAGGCCTAATTAATTGGTATAAGTTAGAAGGACCGACTCCCTTGTGAACCCTGACACCACTCATACATTTTTAGTAAAATTAGAAAATTACACCCCTTACGTTGCATTTAGGTTAATTCTAGGTTTGGAAATGCCCTTATGACTTATCATCCATTTCAAAGGACCCTGTCATTTATTTGGAATAATGATGAAGAAATATGCGTCATACCCTCCTACCAAAACTGTATCCTATTTTGATTAAAAGCCCAACTATGTGCTTTGATAAGGTGCATATAAAAAGCATTCTCTCAAGGGGCTCAACTAATTGGACCATGTGAGGTGGAGATTCATTCCAGAGAGATTGGAGTCCATGTAGATCATCCCGTCTAGCAGTAATTTGAGCCTTGATAGGGAATTTCTATTTTGAGTGTTGTTCCTTGTTGATAATTACTACCTCTTCCTAATGATGGATCATTGAGCATGATCTGAAACATTGATGCAAAAGCATACACAGTTGAATCCAGAAGCACTCTCATTTACTGTCATGGACTGTGGAAAACTCATGCCTTCTAATTACTTCATGTTTTGAGATTTGTGACTAGCCTAGTAGTATCTTCAATTAGTGATATGAACTGGTCGGTAGGCTCGGATTAATCTTAATGGAAGTATTAATTACTTTGATTTCCTTGATTTAGTCTTCTAACACTATGGTTTAATGTAGGTTTGAAAAAAAAAATGTAGTTGCAACTTCAAATATTTAGAATCAATATTTTTTAATTTAAATATTATCATTATTTTAAATTTAGTTTGTGGGTTTTGTAAAAATAATTTATTGTTGTTTTTATATCAATATATATTTTTGGAAGAAACCCTTATTATCAAGACCTGCAAATAGTAGGGGTTGGATTATATATTCATAGTTGGGCGGGATGATTGGTTGTATCACATATATAATGCTCTCACTTTACGTCTTCTATCACTAATTACTATTATCTACATGCTATATGGTGTACACATTGAGCTATCTTGTCCATGAAATACTTTTGAAAATTTATAATTATATTAATTTCTAAAAAAAAAAATTAATATAAATCTTTAATAATTTCCACATTTTTAAGGAATAGCTTGATGTCACTTCTATAAGGTTTATTTTTATTGTAAGCTTTTAAATTAGATATAAAAGTGAAAAGAAAAACAATGTTTCCTTAGTTAACCTAGGGTAATTGGTAAATGCAATCAAATAAGCACAAACAACATAAGTTAATATAAAATATAGTTAAGAAGGATTGGAAAAAGTGTCATAGGTGGGCTCGATCTAGAGGAAGAAGGGTCTCTTTGCTTTCAGGTAGCAACTACCAAGTAGAACAACGAATTTCGCTGGCATTACCCCTGTTCTTATAAGAGAAAACATCGTTCTACTAGGGGATGGCAAGGCAAACTAGAAGCACGGTCATAAGTCCTTGAAATGGATGACTCTGCACTTCAATGACACAAAGGGGTTTGGCTGGTAGGGGCAAAACATTGTAGCAAGAAGACCGTTTAGGACACGGGAGAGTTTAAAACTGAGAGGAAGCAAACTATTCGAGATCCCTACTGAATCCTTTTCTCCTTTGATGAATCGTTTGAAGGATAGGGATTTGCTGGCAAAATGGTGTGGGGAAGGATGCCCTACCTAGGAAATCATGGACTAGTGGAGAACCACTTTCAAGGATAGGGTATGCATTTGACAACTCCCTAACTCCTTTTTCCTCATTAAATGCATTGATAGAAACCTTAAACATGAAATTTTATATGGCAACCCAATGCTTTTCAATGGTTTGAGTTTTCATTGCATAAACTAGGTGCCAAACTTCGACCCATAGAAGCATGAAATCAATAAAGTCTCCACATGGATTACTCTAGAGGGCCTTCCAATCGAATATTGGAGCTTACACGCCATAATGAACATTGGAGATGCATTAGGTTCATGTTTGGGTATAGATGAAGATTTTTTGAATGGCAGGGTAGGCTTAGATCCATGTATATTAGTTGAAATTGATACAGTTGTTGGGATCTATGAGGAATTGTAGATTCTGATAGCCTTGGGTAGATGGCACCAATGAATTGTTGAAGGGGTAGGGAAGAATATTCAGAAATGTCTATACAGGAGATCTACAGTGGCTGGAGGTTCAGGACTAGATGCTTTGGAAAAATGGAAGCCACAAACTTCTCTCCCAAAGAACTAGAAGGACGACGGGAGTCCTTTGCATAAGGGTATTCAGAAAGAAAATCATTCAAGCTTGGTATCTGATGGAGCCTTGCTAGTCACAGGTTCAACAACTTCTCAAGAATTGCTTAAACAAAGATTCAAAAATTAGTGACAGGAAATTTAGTAAATGAATAGCAAAAGAATGACAGTGACATGAATTATTCATATGCAGATATATTGACAGAGAATCACAAAAATAGAATGTAAACACTTCAATCCACTGTATTCTATTGCAAATCAAAACATTACAAAGTTTATCTAATGGTTTGCATCTTCGGCCTCAAACAAACTACAACCCCAATTGGTTTATTTTCTAAATTCTAATCTATCTCTACCTTCCTGTCATTTCACTTCACCTCTCCCTCTGCATTCTATTCGGTCCTCTAATTTCTAAATCTTTTTTACCTGGCCTCCTCTGTTGTTATTTCCTGTCAATTCATATTTTCCTCTATATTCTAGAATTCCAGTTGTCGATTCCTTTGTTGCATCAGTCGATAGTTTTCTATAGTAACTATCGCTTCTTTTCTTCATTAAGCCACCTATTCTTCATAACAACCATTGGTCTGTTGTCCATTCGCATTCTCCTATCTCAGAACAGTTTCATCTTCCAACTGACGGTTCGCATGCTCGAATTCCTTACAGGCGTTGAGGGACTCTCCGTTGGGTACTGAAACAACTCAGCAACTATTCCAATACACAATCTATCGATTTGTAGAAAGGCCTACAATAGTTTAACCCAGATGATAACATATCTACACTCGGGTGACAAGAGGTCTCTAAAAGTAGAGCTTCATTCTCCAGCAAGCGACAGGATCAGAAACACATGGTGACAGGAATCCTTTACCAATATTTTCTCTACAAATAGATAGGAGTTTACAAGATGACGACATAAGGCAAAAAGCCACCTACAAAAACAAACCAAAACAACAAAAACAACAAAAAGAAGAAAGCTAAAAACTATAGGACAAGATTCCCCTGCATCAAACTCCCCAGGAGGAAAAGCTTCATGAGCTCATGCTCATGAGGTTGGCTACTGAATGACCCTATTTAAAGATCTCATCCTCAGTGAGCCAAGAAGCATCCTCAACCAGATGATTGCTCCATTTGACAAGATACTTGTAATTGGGATCTACATAGGAGTTTTTAATATTTTGATTTTATGTGTCGTGATGTTGATGAATAATCTGAAATATCCCAATTATGCCCCTCCCTGGACCGTCAGAGATAGCATCACTTCAATAGTTTGTACGAGTCTTTTTTATTCCTTAATTACTATTATCTTGAACATATCATGGTTCAGAATATCTCTAACTCAAAAATCAGATCAAATGTTAGAACGAGATTTAACAAACAATATTCAACGTATTGGGGCTCATTTATCCACTAATTTTTTCCTCCCATTCGAACTTATTTCTATAATTCTTCTAGTTGCTCTTATAGGAGCTATTACTATAGCTCGGTGAGAAGAAACGGTTTGAAAAGTTGCAAATGAAAGCTCTTGTTCTTATTAGTAGCATAAATATGTTGTTTTATCTTCATAGATCATGAAGGAATCATTTTCTTCTTTCGATAATGGAAAATTAGAAACTTATTATAACTTTTGTTTGTATCTAAAGAGGTTAAGGTATGAGGAGTTCCTCTATTATGCTCAAACATGCACTTATTTCAGGTGCTTATTTATTCTCTATCAGAATTTGCTCAAGTCTTCTTTAGCAATTGTTTGTCTAGAATGCATTCAATTTGTGGTGGAGCAGCGGTTGTCTCAGATTGCTCTTCATGAGATGAATCATCTTCTTCAGCTTCATCTGCCTCTTTATCCCCTTTGTATGGATATAGATATGCTACATTAAAAATGGGAGATATATTCAACTCTACGAGCAGTGATATCTCACAAGCATTGGCAGAAAACTTCCTAAGGATTTGGCATGGACCAATCTTCTTCATTTGAAGTTTATTGTATGTTCCTATAGGAATTCTCTCCTTTCAAAGATCTGCCAATACAAGGTCTCTAACCTAAAACTACAACTCTCTTTTCTTTTGATGAACATGCTTTTTATACTGCAGATTGTTGTCCTCAATGTTATGCTTCACCTTTTCTTGAATGTCATGAATGACTTGAGCAAATTCTTCCCCATCTGCACTCCTCTTCTCCATTCCAGCAAGATCACGAAGTTCAAATACACCTCTTGGATGCATACCATACACCACATAAAAGGACTGAAACCTATGCTTTTATTTGGGGAATCATTATATGCAAATTCAGCTTGGGCCAACATGAGATCCCAACTTCTAGGTGAACTACCAACAAGACATCTTAACAAATTGCTAAGGCTTCTATTAACAACCTCGATCTGTCCATCTGTTTGTGGATGGTAAGCAGAACTAAAATTCAGATTTGTACCCAATTTCCTCCATAGTGTCCTCCAAAAATGACCCATAAACTTAGTATCCCTGTCAGAAATTATGCTCCTGGGAATACTATGCAGCGTCACAACTTCTTTAAAGAACAAATTGGTAATGTTAGTGGCATCACTAGTCTTCTTGCAAGGTATAAAATGCACCATTTTGAAAAATCTATCTACTACAACAAAGATTGAATCATTACCCCTTTGTGTACGAGGCAAACCCAACACAAAATCCATACTCGCTGAATCCCAAGGCCTGGTTGGAACTGGTAATGGTTGATAAAGCCCTGCATTTTGACTTCTTCCCTTAGCATGTTGACAAGTTTTACACCTTTCCACATACCTTTTCACATTTGCCTTCATTTTGGCCAATAATAATGAGTGCTTAGTTGTAGAAAAGATTTATCCTGTCCAAAGTGACTAGCAAGACTACCACTATGTTTTTCCTTCAACAAATTATCTCTCATGGAGCCTCTAGGAATACACAACTTATTTTCCTTGAACAATAAACCTTCTTGAATCATGTAATCAGTCCATGGCTCTCTATTCTGACAAATAGGATCATTGCAAGCTGCAAATGCTTCTCCAAAATCTGCATCTTCTACATACAACTCTTTCAAACTTTCAAACCCCACACTGTTAGTTTGTATTTCACTCAACAATAAACTCTTCCTACTTAAAGCATCAGCAACTCTATTCGTTTGACCACTCTTATGCTTCAAAACAAAATTAAAACTCTGAATATATTCAACCCATTTAGCATGCCTTTGATTCAATTTATGTTGGTTGTTTATGAACTGCAAAGCATGGTTATCTATATACACAATGAACTCTTTTGGCAATAGATAATGTCTCCATTTCTTGAGGGATTGAACCAAAGCATAAAACTCCAAATCATAAGAAGAATACTTTCTTTTTGCCTCATTTAATTTCTCACTAAAATATGCAACCGGTCTTCCCTCTTGACTAAAGACTGCCCCAATAGCTAAACCACTAGCATCACACTCTACTTGAAACACTTTATCAAAATCAGGAAAAGCAAGTATGGGTTGTTCACTTACCTTCTTTTTGAGAAATCTGAAATTTTCTTCAGCCTCTTTCATCCAAACAAATGGTCTTTTATTCCCCTTAATAGTCTCCAATATAGGTGCTACAACATGACTGATTTTCTTATAAACTTTCTATAAAAACTAGAAAGACCATGAAAACTCCTTACCTCCATGATACTTCTTGGTGATGGCCAATCAATTATGGCCTAAACCTTCTCTTTATCCATCTTCAACCCTTCTTTTGACACCACAAAAGCCCAAATAAACCAGCTCAGTCTGCATAAACACACACTTCTTCAAATTAATCTACAACTTTTCTTCATGTAACCTCCTCATAACCTGTCTCAAATGCTCTATATGCTCCTCTTTGGACCTGCTAAACACCAAAATGTCATCCAAATATACAACCACAAATTTACCAATAAATGGTTTCAAAACCTCATTCACTAACCGTATAAAAGTACTAGGGGTGTTAGACAATCCAAAAGGCATAACCATCCACTCATACAACCCATCACTAGTCTTAAAGGTTGTTTTCCATTCATCTCCCGGTCTGATTCTTATTTGGTGATAGCCACTTTTCAAATCTATCTTAGAAAAATACATGGAACCACTCAAAAAATCCATTAAATCTTCAATTCTAGGTATGTGAAACCTATATCTTATGGTAATTTTATTAATCGCCCTTGAATCAGTACACATACGCCATTCCCCTCCTTTATTTGGAAGCAACACTGTAGGAATAGCACAAGGTCTTAAACTTTCCCTTATCGATCCCTTCTTCAAAAGGTCCTCCACTTTCTTCCTTATCTCTTCATTTTCCATAGGTGTTAACTTATGTGCAGCCTTGTTTGGAAGGCTAGCACTTGGAATCAAATCCATGTGATGGTTAATGTTTCTAATAGGAGGCAATTCATTAGGCAAATCATTTGCAACAATGTCTATATTCTCATTCAAAATGTCTTGTATTTCAATAGGCAAATCCTCCAACTGTAGAAGTCATTACACATCTAGGTTTAGGAACCAAAGCATAACCAATTTCTTCATTTTTCAAATCATTCAAAAATTCTTTACCACTTACCATCATTACCTTACTACTGTTGTTGCCGTCATCCTCTTCTTTCTCCTTTATGGGTAGCAAGGTATGCTTCTCTCTATCCTTCTCAATGGTATAAGTATTCACCTTTCCATCATGCACCAATTTCCTATCAAATTGCCATGGTCTTCCAAGCAAAACATGGCACACATCCATGGGCATTATTTCACACAAAACACAATCCTTATAACTGCCAATTTGAAAATCAACATAGGCCTGCTCACTAACCAATATTTGATGGCCTTTTTGTAACCAAGTCACTTTATATGGAGTAGGGTGTTTAATCCTTTTAAGATTCAACTTTTCTACCATCTCAGTTGCAACAATATTGTCAGTGCTACCACTATCTATAATGAGCTTACAACATTTACCTTGTGACTTACACTTGGTTTTGAACAATTCTCTCCTTTGAACTGGCTCTTAACTCTCTTTTTGAGGCTTCAACAACACCCTCTTAAGCATTAAAGACTCACCTGATTCTTCTTCATCCTTATGGTGTACTGGCGATCCCACACTCTCTTGATCAGCATGAACAACTTGATTAATTCTCTAAAATTTTGAATGTCCTCCTTGTGATGATTTAGAGAATTCCCAACTCTTATGTCCATATTGATTGCATTTGAAACATTTTCTAACAAATCCTCTTCCTCTACCTTGTGAACCACCTCTTCCATAAGACCTTCCTCCTCTATTTTGATAACCTCCTCTATCATTGTTGGTTGTCCCACTGGAATTTCTACCCTCTTCTCCTTGATGGCGTTGTTTTCCCCTACTTGTTTGTTGTCCCCTTCCTCTAAAACCTCTTCCTCTCTTCTTCTCTTTCTGACTTTGCTTACTTTGTAGCTTTTCTCATGCCTTTAAGGCAAGTTGATAAGCCTCTTCTAAGCTCCTTAGGGACAAAAGACTCATTTTGTCTTGCAAACTATACTTGAGACCATTCACATATTGGGCTATCTTCTCCACACCTTCTTCAGCATGCCCAGATCGGATTATTAACTTGTAAAATTCATCAGTGTAATCTTTCACAGACATCCTTTTGCTTCAAATTTTGCAATATCTTAAAGATATTAGCTTGATAATCACTTGGCAGAAATTTGGCCTTCAACTTGCCCAACATTTAGTCCTAGGAGTTAATCTTCTCCTTACTTCTACTTCTCCTCTTAGCTTGGACAAAGTCCCACCACATGGCAACATGGCCCTTCAATCTGGTGCAAGCAGACTTTACTCTTCTCTCTTCTACTACACCCTCATATTCAAAATATTTATCCAAGTCATTGATCCAATCGATTAGGTCTTCACCATTGAGGCTTCCAGCATATGTTGACACCTCTATCTTGGGTTTAGAACTCAAACTCATGACTGATTTCAGCTGTCTTTCACCAAATTCTTCTTATTGATCCACCTATCCTGCCTCATTTTCTTCCCTCTGTTGTTCTTCCTCCTCATCACTTATATCTTCAACATCAGGGTTTCCTCTCCTCTGTGCTCTCTCTAGGGCTTCCATCCTTGCAACCACATTCTGCAACAACTCAGGGTCACCATGGTCTCTTCGGCCTCTGCCTCGACCTCCTCTACCCGTCCTTCTCAGAGGCATCTCGACCACTTACCAATGCCCAATCTAACCTCAGGCTCTGATACCAATCTGATGGAGCCTTGCCAGTCACAAGTTCAACAACTTCTCAAGAATTACTCAAACAGAGATTCAGAAATTAGTGATGGGAAATTTAGTAAACGAATAGCAAAAGAATGACAGCGACAAGAAATATTCATATGTAAATATATTGACAGAGAATCACAAAAATAGAATGTAAACACTCTAATTCATTGTATTTTATTACAAATCAAAACATTACAAAGTTTATCTAATGGTCTGTATCTTCGGCCTCAAACAAACTACAACCCCAATTAGTTTATTTTCTAAATTCTAATCTATCTCTACCTTCCTGTTGTTTCACTTCACCTCTCCCTTTGCATTCTATTCGATCCTCTAATTTCTAACTCTTTTTTACCCAGCCTCCTCTACTATTGTTTCCTGTTGATTCATATTCTCCTCTGTATTCTAGAATTCCAACTGTTGATTCCTTTGTTGTAGTAGTTGAGAGTCTTCTACAGTAATCGTCGCTTCTTTTCTTCATTAAGCCACCTTCAATTCTTCATAACAACCATCGGTCTATTGTCCATTCGCATTCTCTTGTCTCAAAATGGTTTCATCTTCCTACTGACGGTTCGCATGCTCGGATTCCTTACAGGCATTAAGGGACTCTTCGTTGGGTACTAAAATGACTCAGCAACTATTCCAATACATCATCTGTTGATTTGCAGAAAGGCCTACAACAGTTTAACCCAGATGATAACGTCTCTGCACTCGGGTGACAGGAGGTCTCTAAAGCAGAGCTTCTTTCTCTAGCAAGTGACAAGATCAGAAACACATGGCGACAGCAATACTTTACCAAACTTTGCTTTACAAATAGATAGGAGTTTACAAGATGATGATAGAAGGCAAAAAGACACCTACAAAAACAAACAAAAACAACAAAAAGAAGAAAGCTAAAAACTATAGGGCAAGATGCCCCTACATCAGTAGCTCAAAGTACTAATGAATTACAAAGTTCTAAGGACAATCCCAAGGCTAATAAATGTTGTGAAAATAATTTACGAGCTAGAAATGAAGAAGAAACAACTCTTAATCCCCATGAGAATCTAATGATGCCTTCTCAAACTAAAGAGGAATTACTCCAGCTTCTCAAAGATACTGAAAACATCCACAGAGACATCAATCATCAATTGGTGGGATTGGGGATCCAAGGCAACATAGATGTGGAAGTAACTTCTCCTAGGTTTGAAGGTGATGAGGCAGGTGTTAAGAAAGTAGAGGCTGAGATAGCGACTTCAAGAGAACCTGAAAGCCCGAAAGGGGGTGCAGAGACATCCAAGCTAAATTCAGTCTATGAAATCCTTGGGAATTTTTAAGATGAGAGTCAATTAAGTGGGTTGGTTCTGTTAGTATTCATTTATGTTTAGGGTTTTAAGTTCATGCATTTGCAGATTTTCCCATTCAAACCCTAAAATTTCTGAGTCTTGGGGTCTTGCATTGTTTTGTATCTTCTAAATGAGGACTTTCTGTGGTGGGTCTCTGGTTATTTAGTCCCAGCGCCTGTGCATTGTCTTACTGCCTTTGCCTATCGCACTCATGAAAAATGTTAAGTTTTTGTATGTGCAAGTGTAAATGTATGATTGGCGGGCTTGAAATCTCAATCGGTTTCCAAAAATGGTAAAAAACTGAGTTGTATGCATTTCCAAATGCATATCAGGCTCAAAAGGAAGATGTGCAAGGGTGGAATATACATTGAAGATTCTAGGAATATTCGTTGCTTGCATATCAGGTCGCATGTATATTTGGCTTGTATGTCCAGACATACAACAATTAGATACAAAGAAAAAATATATTGCAGGTATATTCCCTGAAATGATTCCCACTTGTATATTGGGTCTTGTACATTGTATTTGTATATTCGACATACAAAGGGAAATGTACATTGAAAAATATACAAAGGTTGGCGCACATACGTTTGCTACAGTGCAGCAAGGATGCATTTGGTGGGGCCCGCCGCAGTTTTATACACACAAGTTTGTACATGTTCAATATACAAGGGAAGAATGTATATGCAATATTTTGAAAAGATTCCCTGCTTGTATGTTTGTGTTTGTCTATTCAACATACAAACAAAATATACATTCAGATATACAATGAAGGAATATGCATTACAGACCCGAAGGAGAAGTCAGATGCGGTGGATAAATTTTTTAGATCCGCCTTGTATGATGAACAGTTGTATATGCATTTGCTCTTGCATATACAAGGGTTTTTGGCAGGTGAATAGTGGTGATTGTATATGCATATACAAGGGCGAAAAAGGCAAAATGAAGAAGTGAAAAGCCAGCGATAGAATCATGGGGTGCCTACGTGGCACATTTTCACTAGCTGACGACTAGTCAGTGCAATTTTGAGCCGTGGATCCCAGTGATAGGAGTGGATCGACGGCCTTGTTTTGAACCTGCAACGATGGTTTTTCCTGAGTGTGTGCGGCCATTTTTGAGCGGGAAAATCTCCAAATGCATCTGTTGTTGCATCCCGCGAGTAGATGAAGCATTGATGGTGGATTTGCAGAAGATGGATGACGGAAAGGATAGGTCAACCCCTGATTGAAGATGAAAGTCTTGGAGCGGCGATGCAAATCTCGATTCCACCTGCTCATTCCTCTTTGTCTCTCTACAGCATTGAATATTTCTGAGTGCCATTCCTCATGCATTGAATCTGGAAATTTTTTTTTATTTGCCTTGTAATTAATTTTTGTTGGGTACACAGTCTTGGTATAAAAGCCAGACTGTGTTACCCATTGTGTTGTTGAAAACTGGAAAAATTTTGGTATTGTAACAAGATACAACTTTGTTGGTGGCCTAGTTTTGGATGTTATTGTGAGTTTATGAATCACATGTTGTATGTTTAATGCATAAATCTACTGGTTTTATGTTGATTTAAATGAGTAATGCTTCATTGCATGTGTTATGTTACTTGTCTCCAAATTGAATGTATTCTTCTTTTGAATCTAAACAGCTAAGGGGTGTCTAAGATTCTTGAATATAGATTTGCTACATTGAAATACTTGGTCTTTTACTTCTGCTCAAGGAGTAGATTAAATGTTTTAGGTTAAGTGTTAAGAAGAATATATTGCAATGAGGATCTTCTAAACAGAGGTAACTGAACACTCAATTTTGGGAAGTATCTGTAAGGCAGTTATTAAACAATCCCCTTGAAACTCAGTCATTAATATAAGTTTATGTGTGCATTCACATGTGTATGTCTATTGACTCCGAGCCCTGAAATAGGCACCGATCCAGTCTTGTATTGAGGTTACAACCAAGGTCCTAGTTTTGCATCCAAATAACATAAAATCAAACTCAAACTTTAAATACAAACCTTTAGGCTATTAGGAGTAGTTTTAGGACCGAAATCCTCTATCTACAACTGAATATGGGCCCAAAGCTAGCCCCTTTGCACTTATTTTGCAATTTTGGTCTGCATAAGAGAGGATTTATCTACTTTGTGTGAACATCCCAGTTAGTACATAGATACATTTCATAGATGTTGAGTAGGGAATACCCCCCTTGGTTCTGTAGAGCCTAAAGAAGAAGAGGAGATATTTATAGAGTCTATCTCTTATACTGTTGGCCCCTAGCCTGGGAATCCTGTAGATCAATGATGGCTACTTTGTAGGGATGACTGGAAATAAGCATCCAATCTGGGAAAATTACCAACAGGTTCAATCTTCAACCCTAGAAGAGGATATCAAAAAACAAATTATTGTTCAGGAACTGTTGGAGGAAGGATAATTAGAGTTACACGAGAATGAATTACTCTTTTCAAATAGCAATGGTAATTTGGAACATCCCAAGTTAGGCATACAGCAGGTGTCTTCTACTAAGCCCAAGGTAGATTTTGGGAATAGTTCAAATAGAAGAGTTGGGAGAAGATCTACGAATGAGCTAAGAAGCCAGCTTAAAATAACCACCTTGATGGAAATAAGGAAGTGAAGCCCCTTCCCAGAGTGCCATGAGGTTGCTCTCATGGAATGTTAGGGGTTTAAATGTCCCTAAAAAAAATCGCTTGGTAAAGTGGAGGATTTTCTTAACCAAGGTGGATTGTATTCTTTTCCAAGAACCCAAACTTAAACCATTTGAAATATAATCCTTTTTGAGTAATTTTAGAAATTGGAAAATTGTGGCAGTTCAATCGAAAGGGACTTTTGGAGGCTTGGTTGTTCTTTGGAATTCGACGGAGGTTACTTTTGAAATGTTGTGGTCTGGGAAAAACTGGATTGGGGGTAAGATTGGATCTCTTTCATCCAAATCCCAGTTCCTTTTAATCAATGTGTATGGACCTATTTCATGCATCAGTAAGTGGGATTTATGGGCAGGTCTTGACAAATTTCTTTCATCCTTTCCCTTTTCTCATAGAATCATTGTGGGCGATTTCAATGCCACTCTTCATAGTTGGGACAAGAGAGGTGGGATATCTAGGCCAGGGCAATCTCAAAAGGGCTTTAGTGATTGGGTTCATAGAAATAATTTGTTTGAGATTAATTTTGGAAGAGAGGCATACACTTGGAATAACAGACGGTCTGGTTTCAACAACATTGAAGAAAAATTGGATAGGTTCTTTTTTGGAGGAGATCTTTTTACTTTTCCTCACACCTTGAAAGGAAGCATTTTGCCATGTTCTAGTCCTGATCATTTTCCTATTATGCTAAATATTGTTGAGGAGGTGAATCCCGCAAGGTCTCCATTTAAATTTGAGAATATATGGTTAAAGGATGAAAATTTTCTCCACTTGGTACAAGGCTGGTGGTTGGAAGAATCCTTCAAAGGTTCTGTTGTGCCTCGCACATATGCCCCATTTCAAAAAATAGGGACCCCCCTCTTTCAAATTTGGTCTAGGATGTCAAGTGAGTCTTTTCCTTCTCCTAGGTGGTCAAGTGGTCAAAGTGTACTTTTTGCCATGTTAAAAGTTTGAAGTGGAGAAATCACTCCATAATCTGCTAAGTTAGGGTCTTTACATTTCTCCCAGTTGGTCTGATAGTCTTTTTGCACTAAATTTGGTCCTAACCGACCTTTGTGGTGAATTACCCTTAAACTGACCTTTGTGCTATAATCATATCTCTGACCTCGGTACTGTTTTGCTTCCCAGTTGACTTTTGGCCATTTTTCAATTGCACGGACTTCTACGCTAATTTTAAGTGTCTCTGACTTGTGCTACATTACCTATCTATCGACTAAGTCAGACGGTGGCGAAATCCTTACCAGTCCGAGGAACCTCAAAACCCCGCAGAAGGCACATATCTGAACCTATTGTCGCAACGCTAAAGTATCATTCTCTGACCAAGTCTGACGCATCTCAAATCCCCGCCAAGTCAAAGGTGACTAAAAGTCGTGCAATCCCCAATCTGCCAAATCCCTGATTGACACTACGTATGACTAGCATTAATGGCAATTTAACCGGGGGCAATAAAAGGTTGTTTTGCATCACTTAAACTCATTTTCTCATTTCAACAAAGTTTTTGGAGAGCCCCCTACAACTTATCAAGTATTCCCGCTGCATTGCCCGTGGATTCGATTCAGTGACCTCTCCTTGCCTGCGCACCTCAAACTCAACCCTCCTCGGCAAACCAGGTAGGAGCTAAAACTTGCATTTAGGATTTCTTACACGTTTAAGGTTTTGATTCTTTAAGCATAACTTCCTTTCAAAAATATGCATATGAAAACTAGATCTGAATGTAGCTAGGGTTTTGTAATGAATTGTTCTTCTTGTTTATAAACCCTAGTTTTAAACCTTTAAGGGAAAATGTAGTTTTTGGGCACCATAAGCGAAATAATTGGCCCAACTTAGCAAACTAGCTACCCTTTAAACTAATATGTGAGAGAAACAAAAGAACAAAATTGAAATATGTTGAATTGACTTACAAAACATGAACAATTACTTTGCGTCAAAATTTTGTCCGATCGACCTTCGAAATCCCAACCCATCTAGTTGGTCGGCGGCCGCAAGAACCCGCGCTAGAACATAGAACGAGTTTAGCGCTAAAAAGTTGACCTTCCAACCTCCACGATGTTTATCACCTTAATTGATTTGGTTAGTGGGATCCAAAAGCCTTGCAAATTCTTGAAGATTATTTTGCGCCAAAATTACCTTGCGCTGATTTTGCGCTAAAAGACCTCCTCTCTGACTTTGGTCAGAAGCCTAAGAAAACTCCGCCGATTGGCCACAACCAAAACCTCCACTGAAAATAAAGAGAATGACTTTGCGTTAGGAATGATTTCATCCAACCTTGTACTAAAATACATTATCACCAACTTAGTCGGTAGACTTTAAAACCTGCGTAAGGTCTGACAAGACCCAATCCCACGCAAAAGCAGTGAAAACTATCCCGATGGCCTTGCGCTAAGTTTTCAACCAACGGACTAAGAGAATAACTTGATTTGGTACCCTCCAAAATCTGCGCAGGTCAGTTGATCATGAAATCCATGCCAAATGTTGAACGCACATGAAAAATAAAGAATAGTTGGTCGGACAAACCCGATTTCCCCGTTGAGGTTGGTTGACCTCAAAAGTAGCGCTTTCCTATTTGTAGGTCAGTTGACCCTGAAATCAGCGCAATTTGAGCAAAATGATTGTTTTTAAGGAATTTTCAAAGGGAGAAGTGTCTGAAATGATGTGATAATGACTGCAAATGATGAATTATGATGATTTACATGTTTTAAATGAAATTTTTTTGCAGCATTTGAAGTGTTTATTGCATGCATTGATATTGAATTACTTATTATTGAATTATGTAATGGTTGCAATCATGGTAAATATCATATTTCTATTTTTTTAAGATCATGTTATTAACTTAGTAGATCCATTATAGATTCATTGGTCATGACATGGTTGAGAGTCTAGTGGTCAACTTGATAATCATAGAACTTAAACTTAGGAGTTAGTGAAAATCTCTCAAGGTATCAATCTTATAAGGTCTAGTCCTGCAGGTTAGATGACTGCACGAGCTCAAATCATGAGGTACGAATTCAAAGGCATCCCTCCAGAGACAAAGATTCATACTGGATGGAGTGATATAGGAGATACAGATTTGGGTCACATAGATTTAGATGATTTCAGACTTAGAATCTTTGGTCCAAATCCAACACCCAGGGCAAAGAAAGTGAAAGATAGTGGGATTGCATAGGTTGTTGCCTTCCCTACATCTGTTCAGTGTGCTGAACTTATAGTTACCTGTGAAGATAGATATGACATCATGACCAGAACAATCCAAACTGCCAATGGAGACATCTTAGCTGACTTAAGTCCACCCTCCTTGGCTGAAACTTTTGATATCCCATGGCACACAATAATGACCATGCCGGATAAGGCAGAATCAGAGACCACATACAAGAAGGATGAAAGTGGATGCAGGAAGCATATGAATGAAAATTTGACCAATTTCCCTCAAATACTGTATAGAAGTGACTTCCATGATGAAATAGGAGATTTGGTAACTTTCCTGAGTAGGATATATGGATTGCCTACAACATCAACTTTTGAACGGTGGATGTTTGTTGTAGTTGAAAAAAAATTGAAAGGGACTAAGTTCCACTGGTCACAAATTCTCAGTGATAACATTCATGAGGCATTTAGAAACTTCAAAGAAAAAAGATTCTTTAGATGGACATCCTATGTCATCTATGCGTTGGCAAAAAGAAACCATTATGTTGGGTTGTCTAAAGTAGAAGTGGGAAACGATGAGCAAACCCATCTCTGATGCACTTTAAAAGGGTGAACGATGCCTTCACCATGTATGTAACAAGATTGTTGCAAGGTAACACAGCCTTGAGGATTTATACAGAAGGTATGGATGAAATAACCAATTATGGAAGGTGGTACATCCAATTTGAAAAGTTTACATATCTAAGGATGCAAGGTTTCACTGGGATATCTTACAGACTCCCTAGATATCCTGATGATAAGACAATGCTCTTGGAGTTGTCTAGGCAATTGATCACTTATGTTGAAAAACTCAAGCACTTGCATAGAACCAATGTACAATTTCCCATCTGGTTAGGCAAATGGAATTATGCATGTCCCTCATTAGCATTAGCTGATCATTCAGATAAAGGACTTCAACTTCTCAACCTCCACTACTATAATGCAAGGGATCACTTTGATCCAAATAAGGTGATGGAGAGGTTTGTAAGCAAAACATTGTTCCACAAGATGCATATAGAAGACTTTTGGGTCAACTGTATGGATGATTACGAGGCTATGAAGAAAGCTCATTCAAGGTTATCTTTAGCTTTCATAAGGAAATTTCACATTATTGCAGTACTAGATCAATTGGAAGATGATGAGAATGTTATGGTCAGAGGAACTTGGGAGGTTCAATACCGCCAACCAATCCCTCTACCTAATTGGTCCAATGCCGAGGAAAGTTCTCTTGACATCATAATGAAAGAGCCTATCAGACTAAGCAAACCATGGGTGAGGGGTCAGAAGGCTACTTTAGAGAGACAAGGTGTGCAACTCACATATACTGCACCAGAATCAGATAAAGAATCAGGAGGAGAAGAGGATGAACCAATAGACCTAATAGATGAGGCAGAACCAGCCCAAAGGCAGAAATCTGACAATGAAGAGCATATACCATTGGTAGAGAAGGTTAAGGCACAAAAGGGTAAGAAAACCTCTACAAAGCCATCTAAAAAGGATCAGCCTCCTTCTACTAGGACGAGAGATTCAAAGAAAAGAGATGCACCCAGTGGCTCTATAGAGGGTTCTAAGACCAAGAAAGTCAAGGTGAAGAAGGTCAGTGAGGATGTGGAAACTACTGCTACAACTCATGATGATGCAAGTTTGCCAACCTCCCCATCTCCTGCTGCCCCAAGTGTGGATACTACTGTGCTTTCCCAAACAGTTTCTACTATGGCATCCTCTTCTACGGCTTCCACTGTTGTACCCATGACCACGGCAACTATTGTTCAAGAAACTGTTTCTGCTACTACTTCATCTTCTACTACTATTTCAACTGTTTCTTGCTCATTGGCAGTATCTTCTAGCACCCATAGCAGTCCCATTTCCTCTATTGTTGCCACCTCATGTTCCTCTACCATGACCACGCCTTTACCTTCCATCTCTTCCACTCCATTACCTACCTCCCCAACATTACCTCCAATTTCTACATTCTTTCACCTTCTCTTCATTTACCCTCACTATCTATTTCTTTGCCCATCGTCATTTCGTCTATCTTGCCAACCTATTCTATCTCACCAACTTTGGGGTCTGCTATGCTTGCCAATTTGACACAAATGAGCTTATCTTCAGTTGCAATGCACATATCCTCTGTCCTTCCTATCTCTTAGATGTTCATGGATCAAAATTCAACCTCCTTGGTTGTGCCATTGCTACCAGGAATTGACAAGGTATGTGTAGAATTGGGTTTACAAGAGACAGAAACAAAAAAATTGCCTGAATCAGATAAAGACGTATTTGCAGAGGCAAGTAATGAAATCCTAAATGAATCCTTGGCTGAAACAGTCAGTGTTGAAATTATTGATATATCTAACAGTCCTCCAGAGAAAGGAAAAATAGAGGCAGCCTTCAAATCAGCTCACGAGAATGTGATGGTAAATTGGAGAAATCTCGCTAATGGAGGAGATAAAGATTTGGATAAAGATAAGGAGTCAGAGCAAGAACAAGGATTACTTGAAGGACCTCCAGAAACTAACAGTGAAAATATCAATGAACTGAGTAAACCTTCTTCTTCAACTCCTGAGTGGTTACATAACAGAGTGGCGTACCCTAAGACATAGGTAGAAATAATGCAGTTGGATTTGAGCACAATCTTGTCATAGGCTCAGAAACCAAAGAAGAAAAGGAAAGAAAACATACAATCAAGGATTTATAAAGATAAGACTAGAACTAGGGTTGATGAAATAGTTGTCCCATTGGCTGACAAAAATAGAGAACAAGTCAAAGCCGAGGATTATGTCATCTCAACAGTTAATCTAGGACCAACCACACATGCTCAAAGAGTTGATGAATTTAAAGGGTCTATCACTTTAATTCTAGAGTAGTTGGATAGAGATGAGCTGCCAAAGAAAGAACTGAAACAGCAGAATGAGGAACTCCAGACTTGTCTCCAGTTTCTAATAAAACCAGTTAATGTTGGTGGGGATATAAGGACAGTGCCAACCTTCCTATCGAAAGATGAAATGACAAAGCTTGGTGAGGTAAGGACCAGGTCACAAGGTACTTAGAAGTGGTTAATCAGAGTATGTGAAAAAGGATGTGAAACGATTGATGTTGCAGCCAAGTCACGCAAGAAGTTAGTTGAGCTTCATGAGAAGTGGAAAGATCTGTGGGAGGAGTGTAACACTTTTAAGGAATATTATTCTCACATGTTTCCTAGGGTTAAGAGTATTAGAGATCTGCCTGCACAGACTCTATTGGTTAAGAATATTCTAACTGGTGACAAGTTATCAAAGGCTATTGAATGGTACCAACAGTTGAAATTGAGAAAGGAAACCTTTGAGAATGTAAAAGAAGCTTATAAACCTGCAGATGAAGAACTTCAGCCATTAATCTATGATATTAATGATACTTTAAAAGATTTCCTGGAAGAAGCTTACAATGATTTTGCACCTTATGATATTCAAAAATGCAAGAACAAATTGCATAAGGTCATTTTTGAGAATACTAAGCTGGATATGGAGGACAGGTTGGATAAGGTCAACGACCTCAAGGCTAAATTCAATGCATTCCATAAAGCAGGGGTAGAAATAGACTGGTTCATCCAAGAGCTGGAGATGTTTGAATATTGAGTCATTCATCTCAAGAATCCAAATCCTTTGGAAATCAATCCAGCACTTGAAGCATGGATCAACTACCCCAACAAGCTAGCAGAAGAAGACAAAATCAATTTGGATGAAGAATCTTAATGAATTTTGATTATCTTGAGATGTAATCCCATCATTGATGTAAATTGCTATATTTAAAGCAATATGTGACGCTATTTTGTCTTTATTATGCATTAAAATTGTGCTTTTCCATATATATATTGAGTTGGGTAGTCAAAATGTCTAGATTCAATGTATCTAGGGATTGGATTTCATCTTTTTCATAAGAGACAAAATGTAATTCAGGATTTACTATGAGCTGTAAGAAATGCATTTATTGATGTAATCTGGACCGTCGGTGTTGAGTTAATCTCCACCGTTCTTTAAAAAACTCGGTATGTTGCTTTCCTGTATAAAGGGTTGCCTATTCCATTATTTGTAAGAGAGAATTCTTGATGCTGAATTGTTGGCATTCTACCATTTGAAGTAATACAAAGCAAGTTTCTACAGTTGTTCTGAGAATTTGTGTATTGTTCATGGTTTGTCGAAAGTATTTGATGAATACTCTATGTCCATACTTTTAGTTATTTGCTGATGGTGGATAACTGTGCAAAGTTAGTCTGGGCTGATCAAATGTGCTTAAGTTCAATTGCATTTCAAGAGTTAAATTGCACTGTCTATTGGGTATTTAATGAATGAATGTAATTTGAAAATCTTTCAATTTCCATTGAAGATAGCATCATTTTCTGCAGTGTTGTAACATCAATTTTCAGTTTGGTAACTCAGAAAACTGGTTGAATTTCAGAGTGTTTGTCTACTTAAAGTAGTCTATACATTGTGAATGTCACTTAGGATTTCTCTAAAACCCTAACCCCTTTTGCATTTTATTTAAAAACCATTGTTAGATTAGGAATTTTAGCAGCATTTCATATTGTTTTATCAGCTGAAATCATAAAGGGTTTATATGTATTTGCTGTCCAAACTCCAAAATCAGTAGATTGCATGTAAGACCTCTTGTAGGCATAGCTAGAACATTCCAATTAAGAGATTCCAAGAAAGCTAAGACCTAGCTGTAGAAACCTTGGAGTAGTCTTACCTAGGGTAGGATACTTTTCAAGAGAGGTGTGAAACCAGCAATCACACCTGCGTTGTTGCATGCTAAAACCACCATCAATAGAATTGGCACTAGAAGGAGGGCATCCAAGAACTATTTCCCTCTACAAAATCAGCAAGTCTGGGGACCAGACAAAGACATACCAGATCTAGTTCAGCTGGAGAAGAGCTGTTGTCTCTGACAAAGTTCAGACGAACAAGAATGGATCAAGGGATACCAAGGGCACCAAGAGCTCAGTCAGCCCCAAGGAACGTAGCTGCAGCACCTTTTAAACCCCTGGTCATGGCCTTTTTTGTAGGAAATAACCAGTCCCCATTTCAGTTCAATGATTACCATGATATGCCCAAAAACCCTGACAAGTTTTGTTCCAAATTCAGGGTGAATGATCCAAACAGAACTGCAGACGAGCATATCAAAATCTTTGAAAGCAACATGTTTATGCTGCAAGTACAATATGAGGATGTGATATGTAGGTTGTTTCCTTATTCTTTGCAAGATGAAGCTTATTATTGGTTTGCTAACCTCCCTGCAGTATCCATAAACTCATGGCAGAATTTAAAGAACGCATTTCTGGATCAGTTTCGAATGCCCGCCATCCCAGCTAATCTTTATCGGTCCTTTGTGGAGATTCGTCGAGGTGAGGGTGAGATGATAAGTTCTTTCAATAATAGATTTTAGAAAGTTTTCAGTCATTTTCTAGCTCCTTATGCTGTAGCGCAAGATGCAACTTTGCTAATTTATTACGCATCTCTGGATAAACTTACATCCATGTTCATAAGGAGAGCTGATCCCATTCCTGCTACTTTAGCTCAAGCATACTCCGCAACTATCACTATAAGTACTCAGTTGGGACAAACAGCCACTAGTCCACTAAATCACATAGGTCTTGTAGCCATGCTTAATCAAATACCTATGATTAATCAAGCCTTGGCCAATCATACCCTGGTGATGAATCCAATTCCTAACCCAGCTGTAACAGAAGCTTTAGTAGTCCATCTAGGAACCCAGTAGCTGAAATGCCTCCTGCACAAATGCCTTTCCTATAGTCTTCAGAGGCAACTAAGGCTAAAGAAGATAGAGATGATATCAGGGAGTTAGTTGAGCAAATGAAGAAGCTCACTATAGAAGTTACCCACCTTAGAAATCAAAATGCTTATCTTCAGCAGAGAGGTCAAATCAGAACTCATTCCAAAATTAGAATTAGTTTCAAAGTCAAGGCCCGAATCAGTACCAAAACCAGAATTTTTAGCAACGATCAAATCGGTCTTGGAACACAAGACCCAATAATGGAGGAGTACCATTGTCCTTGGAGAATCAGAACAATGATACTAGACCTCCTGGTCATGTGATGTTAGTTGAGGTATCTTTGTCTACTTGGTGGAGACTGCATAATACAAATACTCATTCTGAACTAGATTGCCCAAAATTTTAGATAGCATCTAGTATCCTCTAGATGGAGATTCAGAATGCTAAAACTTAGGAGAATCCACCAACAGGGTATGAACTTATTCCTTCACAAAGGTATGATACTGCTCTAGTACTTGATAGTTATACATTTCCATTTCAAGATGATAATTAGCCTGAGGAAGAAGAGTCTGAAGAGGTCAATGCTTATTAGCAGTGTTACCCTTCTATTTACCCTTATTTGATTTTTCATAATCCTTCCTCGAGCAAGCATTGATGTACCATTTTCTTATATTTGTCAATATGTTCAATCCTCAAGTCATCCCATTGTTATTAAAGATCATTCGCCTATTGTCTTTTTGTATGAAGGAATTTGTAATCTTGAACCTCCAAACTTGAACCTTTTTCAAAATTTAATGGTTCATGGGTTCAAAGTTCACTGTTCTATGCTCTTGGAAAGGCCACTCACCTTTGGTCTCTCATGCAACACGATTTGTAATTTTGAACCTTCCAATTGAACCTCTATACCTTTTCTTGGTTCAAGTACAAAAGTTCATTATGTGTGGAAGTATAAAGGCGGAAGATTTAAATAGAGAAAATTAATCGGAAGAGACTATATTCAGAACACTTTATCAAGTGAAAAGTTTTAACTTATGGAAATTAAGGGTAATGATTATACATTAAGGTCATGTGCGGATATCACTGGTAGTTAATGCATGTGTCAGAATTTACGTCTTGTCAAGTAAATTCAACACAAATGGATCAATTTAGTAATTATTCAACCAGATTTTGTGCCCTTTAGCAAAGAATGAAAGACCTGTGGCAAGATAGAATCATGTATAAAGATCATGGCTAGCAGAAACTTTCAAGGATAATGGCTTTGTTGAAAAAGTTTCCAAAACTAAAGAACAACTGCAATTAGCTAAAGGCATATACAAAGAACATTAATTCCCAAGGATCGCGGTCTCATGAACTACAATAGCTGCTAAATATACACCAAACTTGTACAAAAGGAACTTGTTGCAGAAAATAAGGGCTCATTTTCCTCTCCGAGTCTGTAAACTTTCCAAGTTGCTTCTTGCATAACAAGTTATGGATTAATACCTAGCTGTTCCTAATATCCACAGAGGTTCAATCAAGAGATCGAGAAAGACAGTGTTTTGGTAGAAGATACATGCAAAATACAACTCAGTCCAAATGCCTGTGTCAGTCTAATGATAAGAAACATCCTCTGGCAGACGTATATACTGCTAGAGATAGTAACTTCATTAATAGATCCAAATGCTTCAATATCGAAGTCTTTTCTTGGTGCTTGTAAAATGCATGTTCATGTTGGAAGGATATCGGTACCATTGAATTATTCTTTGAATAAAACCTTACACTCCACTACCATTACTGGCATTCTTCTCACACAGCATTTTAACAATTTGATACTGTGACTCAAACAATCTGAATGACTATGGATTGAAGCAATGAATATGATCAGCCAATCTGTGGATTTGGCTAGTTTGTATCATCAAACAATGTGAGTCTAATGGAAGGCACAGTCAATGATTTTGGAAAATATCATCCCGGGTTGTAATCAAGTTCCAATCATAAACACTTCTCATCATTATGCATCAACTTCAGAAGATACAATAACAGATGTCCTAAAGGCAAGAATAGGTGTAAATTGTGGAGGTTATTCATAGAGATATACAAGTTAGATGAATGCCTGTGGTTTTACCCAGTGAATTGTGTAATCTATCTGATGAAGAATTTGATATGGAGAAAAGGATATTTAATTCATATCTATGAGACTATTAGGAACTCCTTGACTACTTTCATACAAGTGAGCAATCACTTCCAAATAGACACCAATAAAAGGTCCAAATGAGATGTAGAACAGAGTGTTATATATATATGATAAATTAGACAAATATGTGGGGGCCACATTCCGAATCCTAGATAAAATCAAGAAATGGAAAGGTCACAAGGAGAGAAAATGTCATTATAGAAAGACTAAAAGACTTCTAAAGAGAATATGAAAGCTACCAAGAAACTATTACAAAAAGGAGGAGCTTTTACTTTTCATTTACCGGCATTTTCAAGAAGCAGTTATAGAAACTGAAAAGTTCTTAGGAAAGAACTTATAAATATGTACATTATAAGCATTGGAGACATCTTTTTCTAGCTAGGGAATAGGGGAACGGAGAGGAGGCAAATTTTTCTTTTTCAAGCACAGTTTGTTATATATCAAATGTAGAGTCTTTGAATCGGTGTGTTGGAGAAATAAGGGGATTATTTCTGAATCTTTGAATTTATCAATACTCTCTTTAATTGTTGATGTCCTTTGTGTCTCTACGATGGTTCTCCAATATTATATTTGTTATGTTAGATTGTGTGATGTTTTATTTCTGAATCTGTGAATTCATAATAAAATCATCTCTTGAAAATATTTTGCTATTCACCTTTTCTTGTTTACCAATTGGGGTTGTAGGGTAGGTGAACTGTGATTCATTTAACTTGCATCTCCTTCATTTCAATTTTAATATTTTGCATATACTTTCATGGTTATGTGTATATGTTAGTGAGCCTTTTCTACTTTCTGGTTAAAATCATACCAAGATTCTATTCATTGAACATCATAAGAGGGAGCTATAACTCCAAAATTCAGAGGAAAGTTGCCAATTCAATGACAACTTCTCCAACTATTAGTACTGATTGTTCTTCTTCCTGGGCATTCTGAGTTGTTTTCTAAAACTATTTTTGAAGGACAAATCTGTTAACTAACAGATTTTTGGTGACTCTGCTGGGGATGAAAAGATTGGTGTTGCATCCTTATTCTCCAGTAAATTGAAGATACGTCATCGAATGAGTGAGGTTGGTGACTCTGTTTTATATGAACATCTCAGAAAATGGTTCGATGCCAAGCAAGCCAAAGAAATCAATTTAAATCCAGAAGAAGACCTATGCCAATGATTGAAGAGATACTATCTGAAAATGATGAAATACTTCATTTATTATGGAATAACCTCAAACCCAGCATCTCTAAAGTAGAGAAGAGGAAGTTGTACCCATCTAAAGATTATAAATCTGCATCACTGCTCAAAAGTTTGCACGACAGGTTTTATTCTCTCAAAGACTTTAAACAAAAGATTCATGAGGATCAATTTTCTTATAACTTCTCTGTTCTTAATGATCAAGATTTTGTGCAAGTGTTTGTTGAACCCAAAGATTTGTTGTTGTCACAAAATCACAATCTACAACAAGAAAGAGTTTTAAGCCATAATGAAAATAAACCCAATGTGACTCTTATTCCAAACTGGTGTCTGGAGAAATCAAATGATGAATTCTTATGTGGAATCTTGGATGGAGATGAGCAAATTACGGAAATTGAAATGGATGCAACCAGAAATGTCTCCAAAGATATGAAAGAAGGTATGAATGATTCTATGTTTTCTCCTAGATTAGAAATATTTAATTTTCACATGGATGAAAAAGACCAAATAATAGAAAGTGTTTCATATGAAGCTAAGAAAGAGTTCTTAAATTCAAACATGGAAGTCTTTGTTTTTGACGATGCTGATTTAACATTGGAAGAGATGAAACAATCAAATCTTTGCACTTCTCCTGAATACTAAGCATTTGAATTTCTTTATGAAGAAGATGGAAAGTCACAAGAAGAGATAGGGGACATTGCACAAGCTCATATGGTCTCATTTCAATTTCCTATTACCTATGATGCTTATTCAATAAATGGGATGTATGCATGGAAAAGTGGGGCTAAAAATTTTGATAATGTGATGATCAAGCCTGGTGAAGGTATGGACAAATTGAATTCTCGATCTGTTTGTGCTCTTAGTGATGATTTTATTTGTATGAATAATGAAGAAGTTGTTGTTTTTAGATTTGATCCATTGATTGTAGAATATGAGATTCAGAAAACACAATCAGTAGTGAACTACCCAGAGGTTAATTCAAATTTTCAGCCTCATCCATTTACAGTTTTTCATGACACATACGACTGATGATAGTTTTTCCAGTGGTTCAATTGGTTGTTTTCAGGCTTGGGATATCAATTTACATGCTGCAGAGAGAGGTAATCATATACAAAAAAGTGTTGGGGCAGCTAGAGAAGGTTCTATATCTTATGGTGTTTGTGTGGGTTATCCAATCCGGGGACTGATTTCTACATGTCTGCAAAATTAGATGCATTTTGATATTATACATGAGGCCAATGTTCAGACAGATGTTGGTAGTCATGTACTGGGCAATGCTGACATGAGTCATCCTATTGCAGAAGTATATGATGAGGGGTGGCTTTTTGAGTATCAAGTCACATCTGGAGGGCTTTTATGTGAAGTCATTCTCATCATGATGGTCGCCAGCTGGCCATTGGTGGTGCGTGTACTTCTAATTTATCCATCATTATTCCGTACAGGCTATTATTTCTCCCATCTCGTCAATGGATTCACATGACGACTCTGAAGTCTCTGGAGGTAGGGTCTTCATGACCATGTACATATCAGGAGTTTTGGTGTGCTAGTAGTGTAGTTGTTTCCTTTTACTATCTTGTTCTATTTTTGGCCTTGCTTAAGTCTCCTATTTTTCCCCTTGACTCTATTGGCCCAATGGATAAGGCACTAGTCTTGACTTGAGATTCTAGATTCCTTGCTTCATCCTTTTGTAGTCCTCATCCCTAGTCAGAGCCAAAGTTACCCTTCTATTTACCCTTATTCAATTTTTCATAATCCTTCCTTGAACAAGCATTGATGTACTATTTTCCTTTATTGGTCAATATGTTCACTCCTCAAGTCATCCCATTGTTATTAAAGATCATTCGCCTGTTGTCTTGGTGTACGAAGGAATTTGTAATCTTGAACCTCCAAACTTGAACCTTTTTCAAAATTCAATGGTTCATGGGTTCAAATTTCACTGTTCTATGCTCTTGAAAAGGCCACTCACCTTTGATCTCTCATGCAACACGATTTGTAATTTTGAACCTTCCAATTGAACCTCTATACCTTTTCTTGGTTCAAGTACAAAAGTTCATTATGTGTGGAAGTATAAAGGCGAAAGATTTAAATAGAGAAAATTAACTAGAAGGGAATATATTCAAAACACTTTATCAAGTGAAAAGTTTTAACTTATGGAAATTAAGGGTAATGATTATACATTAAGGTCATGTGCGGATATCACTGGTAGTTAATGCATGTGTCAGAATTTACGTCTTGTCAAGTAAATTCAACACGAATGGATCGATTTAGTAATTATTCGACCAGATTTTGTGCCCTTTAGCAAAGAATGAAAGACCTGTGGTGGGATAGAATCATGTATAAAGGCCGCAGATAGCAGAAACTTTCAAGGATAATGGCTTTGTTGAAAAAGTTTCCAAAACTAAAGAACAGCAGCAATTAGCTAAAGGCATATACAAAGAACATTAATTCCCAAGGATTGCGGTCTCATGAACTGCAATAGCTGTTAAATATACATCGAACTTGTACAAAAGGAATTTGTTGGAGAAAATAAGGGCTCATTTTCCTCTCCGATTTTGCAAGATTTCCAAGTTGCTTCTTGCATAACAAGTTATGGATTACTACCTAGCTGCTCCTAATATCCATGGAGGCTCAATCAAGAGATCGAGAAAGATAGTGTTTTGGTAGAAGATACATGTAAAATACAACTCAATCCAAATGTATGTGTCAGTCTAACGATAAGAAACATCCTCTGGCAGACGTATATGCAGCTAGAGATAGTAACTTCATCAATAGTTCCAGATGCTTCAATATGGAAATCTTTTCTCTGTGCTTGTAAAATGCATGTTCATGTTGGAAGGATATCGGTACCATTGAATTATTCTTTGAAGAAAACCTTGCACTCCACTACCTTTATTGGCATCCTTCTCACACAGCATTTTAACAGTTTGATACCGTGCCTCAAATAATCTGAATGACTATGGATTTGAAGTAGTGAATATGATTAGCCAGTCTATGCATTTGGCTAGTTTGTATCGTCAGACAATGTGAGTCTAATGGAAGGCACAGCCAATGATTTTGGAAAATATCATCCCGGGTTGTAATCAAGTTCCAATCATAAACACTTCTCATCATTATGCATCAACTGTAGAAGATACAGTAACAGATGTCCTAAAGGCAAGAATAGGTGTAAATTGGGGAGGTTATTCATAGAGATATACAAGTTACATGAATGCCTGTGGTTTTACCCAGTGAATTGTGTAATCTATCTAATGAAGAATTTGATGCGAAGAAAAGGGATATTTAATTCATATCTATGAGACTGTTAGGAACTCCTTGACTACTTTCATACAAGTGGGCAATCACTTCCAAATAGGCACCGATAAAAGGTCCAAATGAGATGTAGAATGAATTGTTATATATATATGATAAATTAGACAAATATGTGGGGGCCACATTCTGAATCCTAGATAGAATCAAGAAATGGAAAGGTCACATGGAGAGAAAATGTCATTATAGAAAGACTGAAAGACTTCTAAACAGAATATGAAAGCTACCAAGAAACTGTTACAAAAAGGAGGAGCTTTTACTTTTTATTTACCAGCATTTTCAAGAAGCAGTTATAGAAACTAAAAAGTTCTTAGGAAAGAACTTATAAATATATACTTTGTAAGCACTGGAGGCATCTTTTTCCAGCTGGGGAATAGGGGAATGGAGAGGAGGCAGATTTTTGTTTTTCAAGCACAGTTTGTTATATATCAAATGTAGAGTCTTTGAATCGGTATGTTGGAGAAATAAGGGGATTATTTCTGAATCTTTGAATTTATCAATACTCTCTTTAATTGCTGATGTCCTTTGTGTCTCTGCGATGGTTCTCCAATATTATATTTGTTATGTCAGATTGTGTGATGTTTTATTTTTGAATCTGTGAATTCATAATAAAATCATCTCTTGAAAATATTCTACTATTCACCTTTTCTTGTTTACCGATTGGGGTTGTAGGGTAGGCGAACTGTGATTCATTTAACCTAGTTCTCCTTCATTTCAATTTTAATCTTTCGCATATACTTTCATGGTTATGTGTATATGTTAGTGAGCTTTTTCTACTTTCTGGTTAAAAGCATACCTAGATTCTATTCATTGCACATCATAAGAGGGGGATGTACCTCCAAAATTCAGAGGAAAGTTGCCAATTCAATGGCAACTTCTCCAACTGTTAGTATTGATTGTTCTTCTTTCTGGGCATTCTGAGTCATTTTCTAAAACTATTTTCGAAGGACAAATCCACTAACTAACAAGCAGTATAATAAAACTCCATACAATTTGAGAAGTAGTAAACCCAAAGGTCCTTTCACCACCTCCATTCCTCCAAATAGATACCAAATTCCACTAGACCCAAAAGCTTCTAATAATCCTGAACCCCCAAAAGTCACACATCAGCCAGTATATCAAGGATCTGCTGCTGAAAGTTCTCAACGATCTGACATAGTAAAAATGGGACAGTATGTTGTTGAAAAACTCAAGAAGAAGAAGGTTAGTCTTTTTGTTTATGAGTTGCTTAAAATACCCGAGGTTAGGACATCTTTCTTCTAAGATATAGGTGCTGGTATCAAAATAGACTATACGCAAAAGGAAACTGTTACCAAGGATAACCTCGATAAAGGGAAAGAAAGAATGCATGTGACTGATGCTGAACAAAAGATGACGGTGTACAAAGATAAGAGGGGGAGTCCTCCTTTCCTTTTAACACTTAGGATATTCAACAGAAATCTTCACAACTATTTGGTAGATTCTAGTTCTTCCACTAATGTAATGCCATTATCACTTTGTAAGGCATTGGGTCTCACTCCATCCAAGTCTTCAAGGAAAGTAACACAGCCGGACAAGACCGAGGTGAATGTAGTAGGTGAATTGAATAGGATACATATGCAGCTAGCTTCTGACCCAAGAGAGTAGCAGTATATAGACATTCAAGTGGTAGATATCCTAGATCAGTATGGCATGCTCCTGAGTAGGGACTGGTCCAGAACTTTGAATGGTTATATGGCGACTAATTTTTCTCATATGCGCCTGCCATGGAAGGGATTGGCGAACCAGATACACATTGAGAGAGAACCAAAAATGAAACATATGATTACAGAGTATAACTAAACCAACGAAATTTTGTTTGCAGAAGTTGATTTGTGGGTCTACCTTCCCCATGTTAATCAAATAGAGGAGATTGTCATGCTAAGCTGCAATAGATTTCCTGACCCTCCACTTATAGAAAAACTAGAAAGTACAAAAGCATATGTTCAATCAGATTCAGGAAACTCCTCAGAGGAAGATGAACCTAGGATATTCGAAGGATTCCGTGATTTTGTAACCAAATTTGTAAGAGATCAAGTTGCTATTGGAAAGCAAGTTCAGATGGAGGATTATTACTGCCAAATTGGTGTTGTGTACATGATGCATCACATTCTGAGTTTACATGCCAGCTTTGTCAAGAGGCAGTAGAACAAGTGCAGAGACAACTAAAAATTCCCATTGTTCTGAAGGAGGCACCAGTTGTTGAAAAGAAGGGAGAGCCTCAGCCTCAGCCTAATAAGAGAAAATCAGTAAAACAGGATGACAGCAGTAAAGATTTCTGCTTATGGACCTTAAGGTTTGATGGATCAAAATGTAGACAAGGGTCTGGGGCAAGTGTTGAGTTAATTAGTCCTACTAGCATCTCATAACTACCATCACATAGACTACAATTTCCATGCACAAACAACGTAACTGAGTATGAGGAATTGGTGCAAGGGTTGTTGCTAGCACTCCAGAAGAAAGTTAGAATTATCCAAGTATTCGGTGATTCAGAATTAGTGGTGAAACAAGAGAGTAATACTCATGTAATGATAAGAGGCTAAACAGGCATAGAAACTGAGTATGGGATTTGATAGAATGTTTTGATGGCTTCAATATCCAGTTGATCCCTAGAAGACAGAATCATGTTGTAGATGCTCTAGCTTAGACAACAAGCACGTTAGAACCAACAACCATGGCAGGACTAAAGAAATTTTTTGTTGAATTTGTTGCCACTCCGTCAGTACCAGATAACATGACAAATTTTCAAGTCTTTGAGGATGACCAGCATATAATTAACTTTCTTACTTCATCTGATGTTTTCACTACTCAAATAATAGATGAAGAAGAGATGGAACCCGCTAAATTGGATTTAGAAGGAGTGTTAAATTTGAAAAGAAACACAATTCCAAGGGGAATGGTAGAATTTTAGAGACTGTTCAATTTAGACAACCTAGGAACCTAGAGAAAAGAAGGAGAATCTCCCAGAGGGCAAAGTGGGCCTTTTAATTTGGGGACGGAAGAAGATATTAAGAATGTATTAATTAGCAAGGCTAGTACTAGAGAAGAGAAGGCCAACATTATTCATGCATTAAGAGATTATCATGAAGTTATAGCATGGAGCTATGAAGACCTCAAGACATATGATACATCGATCATTACTCACACTATTCCGTTGAAACCCGGAGCGAAGCCATTCAGACAAAGGTAGCGGCCAGTGAATGCCCTATTAGAACCTTTGATTTTCAAAGAAGTACAGAAACTGCTATTAGCAAGAATCATATTTCCTACTAGGCATTTCACTTGGATAGCAAATCTAGTTCCAGTCAAAAAGAAAAATGGTGAAATCAGACTTTGTGTTGACTTTCAGAACTTAAATCGGGCATCTGAAAAGGATAATTACCCGCTGCCATCGTTGGATAAAGTATTGCAAATTGTTAATGGGTCACAGATGATGTCTTTTCTAGATGGGTATTCAAGATACAATCAGGTAATGGTTGACTACGAAGATAGATTAAAGACATCTTTCACATGCAAATGGGGTATCTATGCATATTGTCGAATGGCATTTGATTTAATAAATGTTGGTGCCACCTTTCAACGAGAAATGGACATTGCCTTCAAGGGGATAGTTGAAAAATGTATTATTATCTACATGGATGATCTCACATTGTTTTCGAAGAGGCGAGAAGACCATGTGGCTGATTTGAGGAAAGTATTATAGCGATGTAAAGATTACGATATATCACTCAATCCCAAGAAGTGTATTTTTGCAGTGGCTAAAGGGGCATGTGATATCAGAGCAAGGTATATCTATTGATCCAGATCGAGTACAAGCAATACTCAAAATATCGCCCCTAGCCAGCAAAAAGGAACTCAAGTCATATTTCGGTAAGATCAACTTTGTACGCAAGTTCATTATGGGTTTTGCTAAGATAGTTCGACCCCTTAATGCCATGTTGAAGAAAGATGCTAAAATAGATTAGATTCCAGGAGCTAAAAATGCCTTTGTAGAAATCAAAAAAGTCATAACCAATGCACCCATATTGGTAAGTCTGGATTATGCACTACCATTTTAGATTTACTCATTTGCATCCGAGCACACTTGCACTGCAATGTTGATGCAGAAGAGATCAGTCGATGATGAAAGGCACATTGCCTTCATGAGTACTCCTTTGAAAGACACAGAGTTGAGGTATCCTAATGTGGAAAAACAGGCCTATGCTCTGGTAAAGGCAGTCAAAAAGTTCTGTCACTACATCCTAAGGAGTCAAGTGATCGCAATAGTTCTAGATGCAGCAGTTAAAGCATTGTTGATGCAAAGTGAATTGGGAGAAAGGAGAGGAAAATGGGTTACCATCCTGTAGGATTTTGATATAGACATTCAACCTATGAAGCTGGTGAGAGGGCAAGCATTGATCAAATCTATGATGGAAGTAGAGCCAGGTTTAGTCTCCCAGCAGTATATGTTAGAAGATATCTCAAAGGATGAATGGTATGGAGACATCATATTTTACCTACTCAATCAGTGATGTCCATCACAGTTAAATTTGATTCAAAGAAGAGCACTCAGGCTAAAAAGCAACAGCTATATGATAAAGGGATCAGTTCTTTACAAGAAGAATCATGAGGGGATCTATCTAAGATGTCTGGACAAAATAGAAGTGGATTAGGTGTTGACCAGCTTTCACAAGAAATTTGGGATAGGTCACGAATCAGCTCACTCAACTACTAATCAGATTCTCTATGCTAGATATTATTGGCCTACCTTGTTCAAAGATGCATACTCACATGTAAGGACCTATCACATCTGTTAGACCGCTGTACACAAAGAGTGACATGCTGCTATGCCCTTGCAACCAGTGGTGGAGGTACGACCATTTGCTTAGTGGGGTCTCGACTTTATCGGTATGATCAATTCACCCTCCTCTGCAGGCCACAGGTATATTTTGACCGCTATTGACTACTGCACCCAATGGTATGAGGCAATAGCTTGTAAACAATGCACCACAGAGGTAGTTATTGAATTTGTTGAAAAGCATATTATCACCAGGTTTGGATGTCCTTTTTCTTTAGTTTGTGATAATGGTCCTGCCTTTTCATCATTATGTTTTTCTAACTGGGCATTTGATTATGGAATCATTCTGAAGTTCTCATCCAATTACTATCCACAAGGGAATGGGGTAGCTGAATCAACGAACAAAAATCTGCTTGATGTCATTAAGAAATTGTTAGACAAAAACCCTAGGGACTAGCACACTCAACTCAAATTTGCCTTATGGGATGATAGAATTCAACACAAAGCTACCTTGGGCACATCGCCCTATCATCTAGTCTGTGGGATAGAGCCCATCTTTCCCATTCACTTGAGGATTCCCGTACTGCAATTCATGCAAGACTATCTTGAAACTGATGATCAATAGTCCTCCCTATTAGCTCAGTTGCTGTACCTTGAAGAGAAATGTGACACTGCTATAGAGAACTTTGCTAAACACCAAGGTGTAGTGAAACGATCGTTTGATAAGAGAGCTAAGGTCAAAGCCTTCCGTATTTTAGATTTGGTCCTGTATTGGGATAAAGCCCATGAGAAGAAAAGAGAACATGGTAAGTTTGATAAACTTTGGTTGTGTCTGTATCAGATCTATGAGATCCTTGGTGACAACACATATCAACTCAAGAGCCTCACTAGTGAGGAGCTCCCATTGCTCGTCAATGACCAGCTCCTAAAGCACTATTTCCAGGCTTGAGAGGAAGTCATGCCTCGTCCTAGTGTACATAGTTAGGTTGCTTTCCTACTTTCTCTTTTCTATAGTGGTTAGATGTTTTTCTTAGATTAGTTGTCCTTTGTCTTTGCTTTTGTTCGCTGCGCTTACTTTTGCATGGGGTCTTTGTTTCTAGAATGTGGTGGCAATTATGTGGACCTACAAATGCTTCTTGGTTGGGTAGATGATCTAAAGTCTTTCTTTGAGAAACCAAGGTTTTGCTTAAGTCTCGTTGTGGGTTCCATTGTTATACTAGGGAGTATGATGTTTGTTCAGGGAAAATGAGTCATTAGTTGGTGCACCTGAAATATTTTCTAGCCATATATCTTTCACAATTTAAATAATCCTAAAGTAGCTAAGCGAGTCTGAGTGATCTTGTGTTAAGTGAAAAAGTTGGATTCCCATTTTTACCACCTGCACTATTAATCCAGAAGAGATGGTAGGTGACAGTAAGTGTCACTAGCCTATATTGGGTAAAAATAAAAGGTGTTTTTCAACACCAGACTCATTACAGTGCATCAAAATAAATTATTAGTTGAAAATTCTCATAAAAAAGTATTGTCCAGAAATTATTATCATCAATTATCATTGCATCGGAAATGCTACTGGAAGAACCATTATTTGCTTCTCTCAAAGCTCATCACATCTCAGCAATCAAGCATTTTCTTAGTGGTAGAATGATCCTAACTTCATAGCTTACCACAAAGGATCTTGGATGAACTTAGTCGCTAAAGGATGGGAATGAACACAATCACACACACTCAAGTTTTCAGGATGTGGATGGTTGCACTAGTTATTGGTCTTTAATTCTTCGATAGGATATCATGCTTTTTCATCTAATGTATGGGAAACACAGAGATTCTAGGTTCAAACTGAAAGTTTATCATCAAAATGCTCTGGACCATTCTCCAACAGAGTCGCCATTTGTTGTGCCTCACACATATGCCTCATTTTGAAAAATAGGGACCCCCCTCTTTCAAATTTGGTCTAGGATGTCAAGTGAGTCTTTTCCTTCTCCTAGGTGGTCAAGTGGTCAAAGTGTACTTTTTCCATGTTGAAAGTTTGAAGTGGAGAAATCACTCCATAATTTGCTAAGTCAGGGTCTTTGAATTTCTCCCAGTTGGTCTGATAGTCTTTTTGCACTAAATTTGGTCATAACCAACCTTTGCACTGAATTGCCCTTCAACAGACCTCTGCGCTATAATCCTTTGTCTCCGACCTCGGCAGTGTTTTGCTTCCCGACTGACTTTTGCACCATTTTTCACTTGTACGAACTTCTGCGCTAATTTTAAGTGTCTCTGACTTGTGCTACATTGCTTGTCTATCAACTAAGTCAGACGGTGGCGAAATCCCCACCAGTCCAAGGAACCTCAAAACCCCGCAGAAGGCACATAACTGAACCTATTGTCACAGAGCTAAAAGTATCATCCTCTAACCAAGTTTGACGCATCTCAAATCCCCACCAAGTTAGAGGCAACTGAAAGTCATGCAAACCCCAATATGCCAAATCCTCGATTGACACTACATACAACTGGCATTAATGGCAATTTAACCAAGGGCAATAAAAGGTTGTTTTGCATCATTTAAACTCATTTTCTCATTTCAACAATGTTTTTGGAGAGCCCCCTGCAACTTATCAAGTATTCCCGCTGCATTGCCCGCGGATTCGATTCAGCTACCTCTCCTTGCCTACGCACCTCAAACTTAACCCTCCTCAGCAAATCAGGTAGGAGCTAAAACTTGCATTTAGGGTTTCTTGCACATTTAGGGTTTCTTGCACATTTAAGGTTTTGATTCTTTAAGCACAACTTCATTTCAAAAATGTGCATATGAAAACTGGATCTAAATGTAGCTAGGGTTTTGTAATGAATTGTTCTTCCTGTTTATAAACCCTAGTTTTAAACCTTTAAGGGAAAACGTAATTTTTGGGCACCATAAGCGAAATAATTGGCCCAACTTAGCAAACTGAGTGCCCTTTAAACCGATCTGTGAGAGAAACGAAAGAACAAAATTGAAATCTGTTGAATTGATTTACAAAATATGAACGATTACTTTGCGTCAAAATTTCATCTGACCGACCTTCAAAATCTTGACCCATCTAGTCAGTTGACGGCCGCAAGAACCCGCACTGGAACGTAGAACAAGTTTAGCGCTAAAAACTTGACCTTCTGACCTCCATGATGTTTGTCGCCTTAACTGATTTGGTCAGTGGGATCCAAAAGCCCCGCAAAGTCCTGAAGATTATTTTGCGCCAAAATTACCTTGCACCGACTTTGCGCTAAAAGACCTCCTCTCCAACTTTGGTCGGAAGCCTAAGAAAACCCCGCCGGTCGGCAACAACCAAAACCTCCGCTGAAAATAAAGAGAATGACTTTGCGTTAAGAATGATTTCATCTGACCTTGCACTAAAATGTGTTATCACCGACTTAGTCGGTAGACTTTAAAACCCGCGCAAGGTCCGACAAGACCCAATCTCGCACAAAAACGGTGAAAACTATCCTGATGGTCTTGCGCTAAGTTTTCAACCAACGAACTAAGCAAATAATTTGAGTCGGTGCCCTCCAAAATCCATGCAAGTCAGTTGAGCATGAAATCCATGCCAAATGTTGAACGCACATGAACAATAAAGAACAGTTGGTCAAACAAACCTAATTTCCCCGCTGAGGTCGGTTGACCTCAAAAGTAGTGCTTTCCTGTCTGTAGGTCAATTGACCCCGCAATTAGCGCAATTTGAGCAAAATGATTGTTTTAAAGGAATTTTCAAAGGGAGAAGTGTTTGAAATGATGTGATAATGACTGCAAATGATGAATTATGATGATTTACTTGTTTTAAATGAAATTTTTGTAGCATTTGAAGTGTTTATTGCATGAATTGATATTGAATTGCTTATTATTGAATTATGTAATGGATGCAATCATGGTAAATGTCAGATTTCTATTCTTTTAAGAGCATGTTAGTAAATTAGCAGATCCATTATAGATTCATTGGCCGTGACATGGTTGAGAGTCTAGTGGTCCACTTGATAATCATAGAACTTAAACTTAGGAGTTAGTGAAAATCTCTCAAGGTATCAAGCTTATAAGGTCTAGTCCTGCAGGTTAGATGACTACACGAGCTCAAATCATGAGGTATGAATTCAAAGGCATCCCTCCAGAGACAAAGATTCATACTGGATGGAGTGATATAGGAGATACAGATTTGGGTCACATAGACTTAGATGATTTCAGACTTAGAATCTTTGGTCCAAATCCAACACCCAGGGCAAAGAAAGTGAAAGATAGTGGGATTGCAAAGGCTTCTGCCTTCCCTACATCTGTTTAGTGTGCTAAACTTATAGATGCCTATGTAGATATATATGACATCATGACTAGAACAATCCAAACAACCAATGGAGACATCTTAGCTGACTTAAGTCCACCCTCCTTGGCTAAAACTTTGGATATCCCATGGCACACAATAATGACCATGCCGAATAAGGCAGAATCAGAGACCACATACAAGAAGGATGAAAGTGGATGTAGGAAGCATATGAATGAAAATTGGGCAAAGAGAAAAAGGTCTTCCATGAGCAAATTCCCTCAAATAATGTACAGAAGTGACTTCCATGATGAAATAGGGGATTTGGTAACTTTCCTAAGTAGGATATATGGCTTGCCTACGGCATCAACTTTTGAAGGGTGGATTTTTGTTGTAGTTGAAGAAATATTGAAAGGGAATAAGGTCCACTAGTCATAAATTCTCAGTGATAACATTCACGAGGCATTTAGCAACTTCAAAGAAAAAAGATTCTTTAGATGGACATCCTATGTCGTCTATGGGTTGGCAAGAAGAAACCATTATGTTGGGTTGTCTAAAGTAGGAGAAGTGGGAAATGATGAGCAGACCCAGGTTAAAGTATATGAGTGCTATCCACAGCTCACATCGTCTCAATCTCTTATGCATTTTAAAAGGGTGAACGATGCCTTCACCATGTATGTAACAAGATTGTTGCAAGGTAACACAACCTTGAGGATTTCTATAGAAGTTATGAATGAAATAACCAAATATGGAAGGTGGTACATCCAGTTTGAAAAGTTCACATAACTAAGGATACAAGGTTTCACTGGGCTAGCTTACAGACTCCCTAGATATCCTGATGATAAGACATTGCTCTTGGAGTTGTCTACGCAATTGATCACTTGTGCGCAAAAACTCAAGCACTTACATAGAACCAATGTACAATTTCCCATCTGGTTAGGCAAAGGGAATTATGCATGTCCCTCATTAGCATCAGCTGATCATTCAGATAAAGAACTTCAACTTCTCAACCTCCACTACTACAATGCAATGGATCACTTTGATCCAAATAAGGTGATGGAGAGCTTTGTAAGCAAAAAACTGTTCCACAAGATGCATATAGAAGACTTTTGGGCCAACTGTATGGATGATTACGAGGTTATGAAGAAATCTCATTCAAGGTTATCTTTAGCCTTCATAAGGAAATTTCACATCATTGTAGTACTAGATCAGTTAGAAGATGATGAGAATATTATGGTCAGAGGAACTTGGGAGGTTCAATACCGCTAACCAATCCCTCTACCGAATTGGGCCAATGCCGAGGAAAGTTCTCTTGACATCATAATGAAAGAGCCTATCAGACTAAGCAAAGCATGGGTGAGAGGTCAGATGTCTATTTTAGAGAGAAAAGGGGTGCAACTCACATATATTGTACCAGAATTAGATAAAGAATCAGGAGGAGAAGAGGATGAACCAATAGACCTAACAAATGAGACAGAACCAGCCCAAAGGAAGAAATCCAACAATGAAGAGCATATACCATTAGTAGAGAAGGCTAAGGCACAAAAGGGTAAGAAAACCTCTGCAAAGCCATCTAAAAAGGACTAGCCTCCTTCTACCATGACGAGAGCTTCAAAGAAAAGAGATGCACCCAGTGGCTTTGGAGAGGGTTCTAAGACCAAGAAGGTCAAAGTGAGGAAGGTCAGTGAGGATGTGGAAACTGCTTCTATAACTCATGATGATGCAAGTTTGCCAACCTCCCCATCTCCTGCTACCCCAAGTGTGAATACTAATGTGCTTTCCCAAACAGTTTCTTCTACTGCATCCTCTTCTAGGGCTTCCAATGCTATACCCATGACCACGACAACTATTGTTCAGGAAACTATTTCTGCTACTACTTCATCTTCTACTACTATTTCAACTGTTACTCATTGGCAGTATCTTCTAGCACCCCTAGTAGTCCCATTTCCTCTATTGTTGCCACCTCATATTCCTCTACCATGATCATGCCTTTACCTTCCATCTCTTCCACTCCATTACCTACCTCCCAAACATTACCTCCCATTTCTACAATTCTTTTGAACCTTCTCTTCCTTTACCCTCACTATCTATTTCTTTGCCCATCGTCATTTCCTCTATCTTGCCAACCTCTTCTATCTCACCAACTTTGGGGTCTGCTATGCTTGCCAATTTGACACAATGAGCTTATCTTCAGTTGCAATGACCATATCCTCTATCCTTCCTATCTCTCAAATGCCCATGGATCAAAATTCAACCTCCTTGGTTGTGCCATTGCTCCTAGGAATTGACAAGGTATGTGCAGAATTGGGTTTACAAGAGACAGAAATAGAAACATTGCCTAAATCAGATAAAGACGTATTTGCTGAGGCAAGTAATGAAATCCCAAATGAATCCTTGGCTGAAATAATCAGTGTTGAAGTTATTGATATATCTGACAGACCTCCAGAGAAAGAACAAATAGAGGCAGCCTTCAAATCAGCTCAAGAGAATGTGATGGTAATTGGAGAAATCTCACTGATGGAGGAGATAAAGATTTGGATAAAGCTAAGGAGTCATAGCAAGAACAAGGATTACTTGAAGGACCTCCTGAAACTAATAGTGAAAATATCAATGAACTAAGTAAACCTTCTTCTTCAACACCTGAGCCACAGGTAGAAATAATGCGGTTGGATTTAAGCACAATCTTGTCACAGGCTCAAAATCTAAAGAAGCAAAAGAAAGCAAAGATACAATCAAGGATTTATAAAGATGAGACTGGAAACAGGGTTGATGAAATAGCTATCCCACCGGCTGACACAAATAGAGAAAAAGTCAGAGCTGAGGATTATGTCATCTCAATGGTTAATCTGGGACCAAGCACATGTGCTTAAAGAGTCAATGAATTTAAAGAGTCTATCACTTCAATTTTGGAGCAGTTGGATAGAGATGAGCTGCCAAAGAAAGAATTGAAACAGCAGAATGAGGAACTCCAGACTTGTCTCCACTTTCTAATAAAACCAGTTGATGCTGGTGAGGATATAAGGATAGTGCCAACCTTCTTATCAACAGATGAAATGGCAAAGCTCGGTCAGGTAAGGACCAGGTCACAAGGTACTCAGAAGTGGTTAATTAGAGTATGTGAAAAAGGATGTGAAACGATTAATGTTGCAGCCAAGTCACACAAGAAGTTAGTTGAGCTTCCCAAGAAGTGGAAAGATCTACGGGAGGAGTGTGACACTTTTGAGGAATATTATTCTCACATGTTTCCCAGGGTTAAGAGTATTAGAGATCTACCTACACAGACTCTATTGGTTGAGAATATTCTAATTGGTGACAAGTTATCAAAGGCTATTTAATGGTTCCAACAACTAAACTTGAGAAAGGAAATCTTTGAGAACATAAAGGAAGCTTATAAACCTGTAGATGAAGAATTCAGGCATTAATCTATGATATTAATGATACTTTAAAAGATTGCTTGGAAGGAGCTTACAATGATTTTGCACCTTATGATATTGAGAAATGCAAGAACAAATTGCATAAGGTCATTTTTGAGAATACTGAGCTGGATATGGAGGACAGGTTGGATATGGTCAGCGACCTCAAGGCTGAATTCAATGCATTCCATAAAGCAGGGGCAGAAATAGAAAGGATATACAAAAGGTTCAATCGAGAGCTGGAGATGTTTGAATATCAAATTAGTCATCTTAAGAATCTAGATCCTTTGGAAATCAATCTAGCACTTGAAGCATGGCTCAACTACTGCAACAAGCTGGCAGAAGAAGACAAAATCAATTTGGATGAAGAATCTTAATGAATTTTGATTATTTTGAGATGTAATCCTATCATTGATGTAAATTGCTATATTTAGAGCAACATGAGACGCTATTTTGTCTTTATTATGCATTAAAATTGTGTTTTTCCATATATATATTGAGTTGGGTAGTCAAAATGTCTAGATTTAATGTATCTAGGGATTGTATTTCGTCTTTTTCATAAGAGACAAAATGTAATTTGGGATTTGCTATGAGCTGTAAGAAATGCATTTATTGATGTAATCTGGACCATTGGTGTTCACTTAATCTCCACGATTCATTGAAAAACTCGGTATGCTACTTTCCTATATAAAGGATTGCTTGTTCCATTATTTGTAAGAGAGAATTCTTGATGCTGAATTGTTGACATTCTGCCATTTGAAGTAATACAAAGCAAGTTTCTGCAGTTGTTCTGAGAATTTGTGTATTGTGTTTCTTACTTGGTCTTCATGGTTCACTTCTTATTCTCCCATAGTTAGTTAGTTGTACTTTTATAATGTTCATGGTTTGTTGAAAGTATTTGATGAATACTCTATGTCCATACTTTTAGTTATTTGTTGATGGTGGATAACTGTGCAAAGTTAGTCTGGGCTGATCAGATGTGCTTAAGTTCGATTACATTTCAAGCGTTAAATTACATTATCTATTGGGTATTTAATGAATGAATGTAATATGAAAATCTTTTGATTTCCATTGAAGATAGCATCATTTTCTGCAGTGCTGTAACATCAATTTTTAGTTTGGTAACTCAAAAAATTGGTTGAATTTCAAAGTGTTTTTCTACTTAAAGAAGTCTATACATTGTGAATGTCACTTAGGATTTCTCTAAAACCCTAACCCCTTTTGCATTTTATTTGAAAACCATTGTTAGATTAGGAATTTCTCCAACATTTCATACTGTTTTATCAGCTAAAATCATAAAGGGTTTACATGTATTTGCTGCCCAAACTCCAAAATCTATAGATTGAATGTAAGACCCCTTATAGGCATAGCTAGAACATTCCAATTGAGAGATTCCAAGCAAGCTAAGACTTAGCTGTAGAAACCTTGGAGTAGTCTTAGCTAGGGTAGGATACTTTTCAAGAGAGGTGTGAAACCAACAATCACACCTGTGTTGCTGTGTGCTAAAACCACCATCAACAGGTTCCAAATTATTCCATTTCATGTCAAGACTCAAGCATGTCAAGCACAGAATTCTAGACTGGAATAAACACCACTTCAAGAATATATTCAAAACAAAGGAAAGAATTGAAGAAGGCCTGGCTATATTAAATGAAGAAGTTATTAAGAATGTGATGACTCTGCACAATTTTTTAAGGGAGAAATACTTGCTAGGGGAGTATGAAGATATGCTTTCAAAAGAAGAGATTTTTTGGAAGTAAAATTCCAGAGAGAATCAGATTGAGGCTGGTGATAAGAACACAATATACTTCCACAATATTACAAAACAAAGAAGAGGCACTAATAGAATTCTTAGTTTGGATAGAGAAGATGGCTCTCATATTGAGGATTCTTAAGAGATTAGAAACCATAATCTGGATTTATATCAAGCCATCTTAAACAATAGGGAAGGCTCAAACCTTGTTGCTCAACAATTTTTTTTGCAACATATCCTTGGAATGATTGATGAGGAACATAGTGGAGCTTTAAATGCCAAGTTTTTACTAGAAGAGGTAGAGGTGGCTCTCAATCAGCTACTTCTAGATAAGGCCCCAGGGCTAGATGGCTTCCCAACTAGTTTTTATTAGGTTTGCTAGCATTTTCTTGGTCAAGAGCTAACTGATGCACTTGAAGCAGCCAGGAACTCAGGGAGGTTGCTCAAAGAGGTCAACAACACATTCATTGTTCTCATCCCCAAGAAGGAGAAAGCTATTAATCTAGAAGATTTCAGACCTATTGCATTATGCAACACTCTTTACAAAATCTTGACTAAGGTCTTAGCTAATAGGCTTAAGCCTTTGCTCCCCACCATTATTTCAGAGGAACAAACATGGTTTGTTCCTGGGAGATCCATCCTGGATGGAGTCATCATAGCTCAGGAGGTCATTCATACTTTGCAAAACATCAGAGCTCTGGGAATGCTCATTAAACTGGATATTATGAAAGCTTATGATAAGGTGGGTTGGAGATTTCTATGTAAGGTTTTGGAGGCTTTTAAGTTTGACAAACAGTGGATCAGCTAGATTTTTGAATGCATTTCAAGCCCCAAATTTTTGGTGTTGATCAACAGCTCTCCAAAAGGATTCTTTGAGGCTTCTAAAGGTTTGAGACCGGGGGACCCAATTTCCCCTTTCTTATTTATATTAATGGCTGAAGCTCTTGGGAGAGAAATCAAAAGTATCCAACCTAAGGGTTAGCTAGAAGGTATCTTAGTAGCAATAAATCTCCAAGTAACTCACTAGTAGTTCATAGATGACACGATGCTTTTTAGGGCTACAAAGAAGTTAGAGGCTCGAACCTTCTTGAATTTGTTATCTTCATATGCCAAAGCATTTGGCCAAGAGGTGAATCAGAACAAATATGAAGTCTTCTTTCTCTCAATGCCATTAAGGAAGGAAATGGAGATAATAAGTATTCTGAAGTTTTAAAAGGGGTCATTACCATGTGCATATCTAGGACTGCCAATAGACAAAGGTCTCAGAAACATGAAGGTCTGGATCCCCTGAAGGATAAAATGGAAAAAAGGCTTACTTCGTGGAAAGGGCGGTGACTTTCTTGGCCTGGCAGATTGCTTTTGTTGAAAATAATTATTTCCTCTCTCCCAATTTATTTTTTGTCCTACCTAGCTCTTACCTCTAGAGCAAACAATGATATGATCCATAAAATGAGACATTTTATTTGGAAAGGTATGGCTAATAAGGCCAAAATTGCACTTATTGCTTGGGATGAGGTTTGTAAACCAAAGTAAAAAAGTGGGTTCGAACCTCAGGAATCACATGTGGCAAAATAAGGCTTTAAGGGCCAAATTAATTTGGAAAATGCTCCAAGAGCCAGACTTGAAATGGGCTAAGATCTTGCAAGCAAAGTATCTTAATGGTGATGAGCCAATAGAGATTGTAAAAATGTATCACCCTCCAAAAGGGTCAAGAGTTTGGAATTTCATGTTGAGTTGCAGATCAATTATTTATGATCTTATGACTTGGGATGTTCAGGATGGTGAAACAACTTTGTTTTGGTGGGATTCTTGGGGAGGATATCCCAGTTTAGACAGTGAGATCATAATTGATCAATCTAAAGCTCTTCTCGAGTGAGTTCAGGGGAACAGGGTCAAGTACTTTGTGATTTTTTTCTATAATGATCCTTCTCTTGGCTAGAAATGGAAGGAGTTGTCCTCTCTTCCCATCCCTAGTGGAGAAGCTAACATACTTGAGAGGACTCTAGCACAGAGAAAGATGTTGTTTAGGAGAGGGTTAGACAAGCTGATTTGGGTGGGCTCCAAGAGTGGACAATTTAATGCAAAGGATGGATACAGAATAGTTGCTGGAGTGGAATCAATGGAGAAGACTGATCTTCCCATCCACCTTTGTTGGAATAAACAGTGTGTTCCAAGAGCTCAAATCTTTTATTAGGTAGCTATTCAAAAAAATATTCTAACAGTTGAAAGATTCAAAAAATTAGGTTTTGACAGACCCTCTTGGTGTATCCTTTGCAGGAGAGAGGAAGAAAGTATTGATCATTTATTCCTAGGTTGCCCCTTTTCCCAGGAGTGTTGGAGATGGCTTTGCACTAAACTAGGATGGATAACGGCTTTGTCGAATGACATTAAGAGCCTCTTCCATGAATGGCCAGTAAGGCCATGGCCTAGACTCTTAAACAGCCTCTAGATCATTAGCCCCTCCCTTCTCATATGGGAGATATGGAAAGAGTGCAATAGGCAGATTTTTGAAGATAAGGAAATGCCAATTGTTTCCTTCAAGAACAAAGTTGAAGCTACATTGGTGGAAGTGGTCAACAGTCGAACTGGTTTGGGTTTGAACTAGCAAGGTAAATTCTCAAAGTGGGATGGTCAGATGAGGTTGAGGTGGCATGGTTTGAAGATTCCTATGCATTTGGCATTAGGGAGAAAGCTTCAGCGATTGCACATAGACCAGCTAAATGGGTGGCCCCTAAGAAAGGCTGGTTCAAGCTAAATTTTCACAGAGCTTCTAGAGGCAACCCTAGACCATCAAGTGCTAGATGTGTCATCAGATTGTGGAATGGGGAGTTTGTTGGCAAATTAACCATTCCCCTAGAAGAGGATACCAATAATATTGCAAAATTCAAAGCTTTAATCCACGGTCTTTTATTTCTCAAAGAGTTACACAATGGATAAAATAGAAATTGAAGGGGATTCTTCTCTAGTAATCAATGCCCTAAGATCAAAATCAGTTTGGAATTGGAAATTAAAGGCCCTTATGGAGCGAGCCCTGGATCTGCTAAATTTTTTCGATGCTTTCATGTTGAACCATGTTTACAGAGAAGCTAACAAGGATGTTGATGAGATGGTTAACAATGCAGCTGATGGCATTGAATTTCACAAGGTTGGACCTTGCTCAGAGATGTAGTATAGTCCTTCTTAGGAAGTAAAGCCATAACATTTGCCACATGGCAGATGATACTTAAGGAAAGCCACATTCCTAGTTGGCAGTTGAGTTAGCATCCTTACGTAACATTCGTGCAGGAAGGTTGATTAGTTAGAAGCCTTGATTATTGTCCTTTTTTGTAGCAAGCAGTAGTACCTTGGATGACGCATATAATCCTCTCCTTGAGTGTGGGAAGATTTCATTTGTACGAAGTGACGGCATATCCGAAGGATGAGACTTACATTTATTTCATCTGCAAGGTGCATTAAGAGTCGATTAATGATAGTCAAGGCAAGGCTCTATTTATTCCATGGCTTGGGTTGGAGTCTCATTCAAAATTTAGAAACATGGAGACTCCAATTAGGTTGAGGTGCTTGTGGCATCAAGTGGCATTCTTGGGAAGGATCATAGACCTGCAACTTCAGGCAATTTACAAGGTGAAGAGAAAACTCTTCATCGAGGCCATGAAAATGGTCCTCGGAAGGAGCTTTCTTTCATTGGAGGACCACTGTAGAGTAAATACTGATATTTCCCCTTGATTAATGGCTTCACTTCTAGACCGAGGCGGTCCCAAGGTGGATGTTTTGGCGTGCTTGCAGGAAACCTTCAAGAATTCAATCCTTGAAGATGATGTTGAATGTGCAGTCTTTGTAGACATGGAGAATGGCATCCCCAAGTCTGGGGACCTACCAAAACTTCTGGACTTAGAAGCAAATGTGGAAAGAATCCCCTTCCTCCCTGATCTTGCAGGTCATCAACTCGTCACTCACAGAGTCTGGACGACCACAGGCCGAGACTTTATTCAATGGGCGATAGGGATGGTCTGGGAGGATTCTTCCACCTGGATCGAAGTCTTCACAGCCTTAGTAGCCTCAGAGGACTTCTACAATGCAGATTGATTGGAGTTCTAGTTAGTTGGTGCTCGAGGAGTCAATATATGTTTTGGCCCATAAAATTTTTGTTAGCTATGAATGCACTAAATATATTGTAAATCCTTGGGAAATATATCTCAAGTTACTTGTACATTGTATGCTTAATAGTAATAAAATTTTACTCACTATAGTGCGATTTGCCGATGAAAAAATAAAATAAAATATAGTTGATAATTGAAAAATTAGAATGATGTTTTTTAGAAATTAAATTATATAATTATCATGATATAGTAATGTAAGCATAAGAAATAAGTGTAAAGAATATAGTATGTAAGTATATGGATTAGAGATGTTAGATTCTATGAGAAGCGAGAACCAAGTTAGGATTTGATGTCGGTCGTAGATCACATACACTCCAGTCGACAAATGATCGAAGATCAAAATAGCAAAATGGAGAGAGAATCTGAAAAGAGAAAAATAGAGACAATGCAAGAGAATTTGAGAATACTCTCGATACTCTCATAGAGCTTTCACCAAACTGGTATTGAACTAGTGTTCAACTAGCTACCGTGAGAGGAGAGTGTTGTATATATAGCAAAGATAGGGCATATACATCCAAGAGGTGCATTAACTCCTACTACCCATAAAAGGTGGGAGGTTTTACCTACTTGGTAAATGACAAAACATGTGGCATAACCTCCTCAAGTGAAGACAGAAAGGAGGTGGCACATAAAACCAAAAGAGTGTGAGAACTCTAACTACCCCATAACCTACTCAGGTAAAGATAGAATAGTGGTTATGAGAGGTGGCACAAAAAGCCAAAAGAGGGTGTGTAGCTCAACTACCCATGTGTGGGAGAGAGTTACACATATAGCTGATGTATTTTGCCACATGTCCTCATATTAACCACATATAATTAACCTAAGCAAGCTTAATAATGTGTAGAAAAAATAAATATCCCTAAGGAAAATAAAAAACCTACACTAACACCCCCCCCTTAAGCATAGCTTAGGTGGGTGAAAAGATATGGGTCCCGGCAAATGAAGCCTAGTGAGGTACCCATATACAAAGAATTCCCCTCCAAAAGAGAAGAAGCCCCCCACAAAGGAATAGCCCCCCTAAATAGAGAGAGAAAACACCCCCCCGGAGTAGAGAGATTGAAGCGAAGGACTAAGAAGCCCCTCCTAAAGTAGACATTGGTCGCACCCCTAGCAAATCTCACAAATGAAGGAACTTGCTCTAAATGAAGGGTTTGGTGAAGATGTCTATGATCTACTACAATGTCTGAATGTACTTGAGATCAATGATGTTTTCATGAATCAGTTCTCTGATGTATTGCATATGTATCTCAATGTGTTTGGTCCTCTGGTGATGAACTAGATTCTTTTATATTTGTATTGCACTCTGATTATCACAAAAGATAATTATGGGATTTCTCAATGAAATGCCAAACTCAGTGAGAATAGTCTGAAGCCAGATAGCCTCAATGGTGGCATTAACTGCCCCTCGATACTCATCCTCTATAGATGAAAGAGCAATTACAGAATGCTTCTTGCTTGACCAACAAACTGGACTAGAACCAAGTGAGAAGCAATACCCTAAAGTAGACTTGTGATCTTGACAATCACCCACCCAATCTGAATCTGTGTATCCCACCAAGTCAAATTCCATGCCCGCTGCATAATGAATGTCATAACTATGAGTTCCCTGAACATAGTGGAGAATCCGCTTAGCTGCTTTCTAATGCAACTCATGTGGCTCCAACATAAACCAAGAGACCATGCCCATGACATATAAAATGTCAGGCCTCATGTGAATCAGGTAGATGAGACTCCCAACAAGTTGTTGGTATAAAGTGCCATCAACCAAGGGTGAAGAACACTTAGCCTCAAGTTTGACCCCTGACAGAAATGTAGTCGGTGCAGGCTTACAATCAGCCATACGAAATCTATAGAGCATGTCAAGTGCATACTTGGGTTGTGCCATGAAGATACCTAAAGATGATTGAGTGATCTCAATCCCTAAAAAGTAGTGCAGTAGACCCAAGTCTGACATCATAAATTGATCATGTAGAGTAGTTTTCACTACTTTGATGGTGGATGAGTAACTCCCTATGATCAACAAGTTATCGATATAAATAACTAGAAATGTCAGAGCATCATCCTACTATAGAATGTATACATTCAGATTAGAATGGCATTGAGTGAACTGAACCGACAGAAGGAAGGAATCCATCTTGGCATACTAGGCTCGAGGAGCTTGTTTAAGGCCATAGAGAGACTTCTAATGTCGACAAACCAATGAAGGATCCTGAACGAACCCCTATGGCTGCTCCATGTAGATTTCCTCCTGAAGGTCACCATGAAGAAAAGCACTCTTCACGTCCATCTGATGAACTTCCCAATGATGGGTTGCAGCTATAGCAAGTAAAAGTCAAATGGAATTCATTTTGGCTACTGGCACAAAAGTCTCAGAGTAGTCAATCCCGGGCACCTGGGAGAATCCTTTGGCAACCAAGCGAGCCTTATGCTTATCAACTGACCCATCTGCTACAAATTTTGTCTGATAGATCCACTTGCATCGAACAAGTTTTCTTCCCTTAGGAAGAGGGACTAAATCCCAAGTATGATTCTGTAGACACCTAAAAATGTCCAACACCTTGTCATTAGCATGTTTTTCCTTAGGTACCCATATCACATCACTCGAATCCCATCAATAGCATCAATCCCATCAATCTGAACCTTCATCATCACCATCATCATCATCACCAATCAGAACTATATCTCCTCTCTATCGTTAAGTACATTGATCCCGTGGATACAGGTATGTAGGCAGTCTGGAGTACGAAGGAAGTGGCTAGATTCAGGCACAAGGCGATATTCCTCTTTCTTCCATCTCTCATCTTCTTCTATCATCTATCTCCATCAATTCATCAATCTTTCAAAACAATTTATCCATTCAATCATTCAAATCAATTCTTCAATCTATTCTTCACATCAAATCAATCCAAATGCAAATCAATCCTTCATCTATACCAATCAAATTAATCAATCTTGTCAAATTATCCAATCACATCAATGATCTTGATCCTAGCCTTGTTGTAAAGAAAATCAATCAATCAATCAATCATCATCAATGGGATATATCGTTCCTACATCCTAGTGATGATCTAGGATATTTCGTTCCCCACCATGACAACACTATCATCATCATCAATCAATCAATCAACAATTAATCATTGGCTTACAACTTGGCAGAGGCAATACCTTGTTTGTTTTTGTATCATTTGTGCATGCATGCTTGCTTGTGCGTGTTATCTTTTTATCTTGCATTTGTATCACATCTATATCATTCCAGCTAATATTCATATCTTGTGTATGTTGGAATGGCTTTTTGCATTTTCCTTTGCATCTAAGGTCACATCATATCTTTTGTGTGTTAGGACTTTAATGCTCTAAGTTTTCTTCCTCATGTGTTAGACAAGGTTGTATTACGCTGGGACACGAGACACATCGTCACTTTGGTCCTCATACCCTGGTGCATAACGTCTAGTGCTATATCAAACATCATGATTGCTCACTTTCATTGCAACATAACGCATCATTCATTTCTTCTATTCATTTTTTCCTTGACCAATCTCTTTCATGTCGAGAGACTACCCGTCATACCCTGGTGCATAACGTCTAGTGCTATATCAAACATCATGATTGCTCACTTTCATTGCAACATAACGCATCATTCATTTCTTCTATTCATTTTTTCCTTGACCAATCTCTTTCATGTCAAGAGACTACCCGTGTTTGTCCAACCCGCCTATCCTCTCGAGGGGGCATCCTCATCCTATTTTTCCTATCTTTCCATATTTTTCTTCTATCCATACCTTAGCTTCTTTGAAATGATGTTACTCAACACAAATTTCATCATCTCAAAGAGGGGCAAAATGTAGACACCTAAAAATGTCCAACACCTTGGACCATTAGCATGTTTTGCCTTAGGTACCCATATCATTCATCTAATTTTATCCCCTTTCAATCCCATCATCCTATCTTCTAAAATTAAATAAATTTTAATTATTTATTTAATTATTCATGAGCATTAATCCTCTCTAGTTAAATAATTATTTTTAATTATTTAATTAGTCACTTATCTATTTCTCCTATAATTAAATAAATTTTATTTATTTAATTATCTTTCCAGATCATCTCCCATCACAATCCAAATTAATTATAAAAATTAAATATTTATTTAATTAATAAAATCCTAATAAAATCATCTTGCTTTCTTTCTAAAAATACAACTCATGCATATCTAATTAATTAATTTAATTAGATAATTTATCAATTATTCCTCTCATCTTTTTAGGATTTATTTCCTTTAAAGCAAAAAATCAAATCGCTTTCTATCTTTCTGAATCCTATCTCATCTTGTTTTATTTCCTCTTTTGCCTAATAAAGCAAAAATCTGAATCTTATCAAATCTTCTTCCCTCCACAAACCCTAGTCACCCTTTGTCTATAAATATGGCTTCTCACAAGCCATTTGAGAGGCATGATTGAGTTTTAAGTATCCTTATTCTGTCGAGCTATCTCCGTAACTTTTCTCCATCATATACTGATTTGTGGGCAATCAACATCCGATCATCTACATCGATCAATCCTGCATGTATCATTTAAGCTATTCGACAAAGTTTGGGTATAAAGGTAATTTGCATTGTATTGTTTTATCTTGCATTTATCTAAATTTTCTCATTTATAGATTCTTTTCCAAGGAACTAATCTCTTCCTACATTGATGCATCCCACCCGGGGACACTAGAAGCTTCCTGAAAAGTCTGTGGATTAAAAGCTGAAGCAATGAAGAGATGTGGAGCCTGCTGAAATTGTGACCTTGTTCTTCTTGTATCTGAAGGATCACCAACCCAATCACTTGCTGACTACAAAGTCTAACGAGCCCAAAGAGGCCCTATGGTAGGAGAATTTGGAGGAGAATCATCAACCTCTAAATGAGGACTAGGAGAAGAGGGTGGATCCTCATCATCACTGTCACCATCTGAAGTGTTGGAAGAAAACTCCTCATGTGGATCAGGAGGATTACAATCCTCTGAAGAACTGTTATCATGTTGCAATGTCTCCAATGTAATGGTGGATGGAGAAGTGGTAGGAGAAGAACTGGAAGAGTCCTCCTCAAAATGAACACTCCTCTCAATGAATAGCTCATGAGTTATAGGGTGGAGAAGCTTGTAGCCCTTGACACCGTCTGGGTACCCAACAAATATGCAAGGCTTGCTCTACGGATCCATAGCCTTGGGTTTCTCTGCTAGAATGTGTGCCCATGCAGGAGAACCAAACACTCAAAAGTGCTTAACTATGGGTTTCCGACCAGTCCAAGCTTGGAAAGGAGTTACCCCTTCATAGCTTTGTGAGGAACCCGATTCTGGATGTAATACGCATAGTTGATGGCCTCCGCCCAGTACTGAGGTGCCATTGACCTAGAGTGAATCATACAATTGGCCATCTCTTTCAAAAACTTGTTCTTGCGCTCCATGACACCATTCTGTTGTGGACTATAGGGAACTATGTGCTGAAGATCAATGCCCTTAGAGGCACAAAACTGTTCAAACATGTGTTTGACATATTCTCCCCCATTATCCCTACGCAAAATCTTGATGGCCTTCACAGACTATTTATCTGCAAAAGCTTTGAAGTCCTGAAAAGACTCAAAGACCTTTGACTTCTGTTTGAGAAAATAAACCCATGTGTATCTAGAAAGATCATCAATGAATGTCAGAACATATCTAGCCTTGCTGAAAGAAGGATGTGGAAATGGTCCTACCAAGTCACTGTGTACCAACTCCAGAAGCTGTGTGGCCCTCCAAGCTTTGCCTTTGTCATACTTCTCCTCTGGATGCTTACCAAGAATGCATCCTTGGAAAACTCCATCAAAAAATTGAATTGAAGGCAACCCTGAAACTATGTCTTGTTGACTGAGCTTCTGCAAGTAGCGATAATTCAAGTGGCCAAACCCCTGATACCACAAATGACTCACCTCATCTGAATGAGTAAAACGGTCGAAGGAGAGTTAGGAACAAAGTGAGAAAACTAATACAATCAAGACTGATGATCTACTTTTCCCAGAGCAACTGTAGTGTTACATCCCTCCTTTTGAAAACAATGATGCTATTTACTTTCTTACAAATTTCAGTAAATTACTATGTTGTGAACGACTTGAAAACTGAAAATTTATCTTACAAAGTTGTTTTATGAAATTGCGGAATCTATTGATTACGATCAAGTGATATGTAGACTAAAAGTCTTTATATTAAATGCAATGATGTTTGAATATAATATATTTGGATTATAGATGCTTTGACCACAAAATTGTATGCAAGTTTGTCGATGCAGGAACAGGTGGACCGTGTCCGACGGGAAGAGAAAGTATCTTCGAGAGGGAGTATACACTCTGGAAATTAACCACGGGTGTTTGCCACTGAGATCGCCAAACAGATAGATAAATCTGTGAACCAACAAGTAAGTCTTGTTTGTCGGTTTGGGTAGTTTAATTGATGTTGAGGACATAGGATAACGTATAACCACCTAGTCGGAAGTCGTCTTGTAGAATCTTGGAGTCGTCAACGGCGTCGTAAGTTCCTAATAGCAAGTCGACGTATTTGAGATGTTTAATATTTACGTCTATAAGTATTTATTGAGTCCTCTTGTGGCAAAATTGTTAATCTTGTCTCGAAGTCGAAATTGCGAGAAGTCGGCTTTGTGCGTCTAATGTTGTTAGAACTTGTTGGCGTTACGTTCAATCCATCGCGATTGACGTAAAACGCGTCGAATCCATGAATTCCTTCTATTCTGGTAGATCGACGAATGTCGAATTGATGCCATAGCGTGAAATAATTCATTTTAGTTGTCGTCTAAAACGTGAGTCTCTTCCTCCAACTTTGACCGCGAGTTGTTATTAATCTGACCTTGAGTTTCTAAGTAAAATGGTCTTTGCCCTCTCTCCATCTCGACCCCAACGATGCTCAAACCGTTTCGTAACCTTCGCCATGGCGAGTTTTAGCTCTTCAATTAAATATTTAGCTAGTCTTGGAAGGTTGATGCTTTTGTCCTAGTTAAGTCGGGCAGTTATGTCCTTTGGCAAGCCTCATCACCGAAGGAACTTAATCTTTCTTATGGTCATAATAAGTAATGAGGTCGGTTAAACTTCTTGTGATCATGTTAAGTGAAGTAGGTAAAAGATTGTTATGTCGACTCAAGTATTTAAGAGTGTGACGATTGTGTGTTTGTAAAAAGGATTCCTCTTCATCGTAGATTTAAGTAATTGAAGCGTTGGCGGTTAAGTTCAGTGTAATTGCTATATTTTGGGATTGCCATCATCAAGACAGCAAAAGGCATCAGTTTGTGCGATGGTGGGAAACTTAACTAAACCGCAGATGGGTCGGAGGCTTTCCGGCGTGGGATGATTGAAATGTGAGTGGAAGTCCTTTAGAGAAGGAAAAACATTAATGAAAGATTCCTTTTCTCGCGTGGAAGAGAGGGAGTGTGAGTTTGAGGCCGTCGTGGTTCGGCAGAAGGGAGCTATCGACGGAGGATATGGGCGAAAGGTCGGCGAACGTGGGAAAGTGAGTAGCCGGCCGAGCAGGTGGAATAAGGGTTTATTTCGCGGTTCGTTGAGGAAAGTTAAAACGGTATCGAGAGTCTTGGTCGGAGGGCAGTTAGGACTGCGGAGTAAGGAGAGTTTCCGGGGGTGTGGAGAGTAGTTTTTGGGCAGGGAGTTGTGAATGTTAGAGTGGAGAAAACGGAGAGAGGAGAGTATGGACGAAGGGAGTTGTTTGTCGAGAGAGTTTTGTGGGCTCTGATAGAAGTTAGAGGAGGTAGAAATCGCTCAGTAAAAAGAAGAGAGAGGAGAGTGTGTCGGAGGGTGGAAGAATAGGAAGTATTGCAGAGTTTGTTATTGGTAGTGAGTTAACTAAGGGAAACGGAGAGAGAGCAAGGGATGCTCTGGTGTAGTGTTCGCCAGAGAAGAAACTGTGAAACCTGCCTTGTCTGGAGTAGTGTTCGGCAGTGAGGAAGATAGATTGAGGTGGTTGGTCATTGTGCTAGAAGCAGAAAGGAAGAGCTGTGTAAACTGGAGGAGGACGACCAGCCAAAGGAGAAGTGAAGTTGCCGCAGTAATCCCACTCTTTGACAACAGGTTCTTTCCATTTCTTTTTCTGTTTCTCGGTATAGACCAGTGGATGTGTCTTAAATTGCACAAGAATAATTATGTTATAACGAATGAAATGTGAAGACAATGTTTGCTTCTAAGAACCTGCGTGAGTTTTATTGTTATAAACACTTTATTGTTGTTTAATGGTAATAGAAACCCTTTTAAACGATAAATGCTGCTGTCCGTCAGTGTCCAAGAACCTAGAAAATAGATTCTTATCTCTTTTGGTTGACGATGAATGATGATAAATCTTAGCTCTTGAGGTGCAGTCACTTAAGATCAATCACCGTAAGAAGCAAATGTGAGTTGCAAACTTCAAACCGTCAGAAAAGACGTAAAATATTAAGAGTTTCCTTTAAGACAGAGATAACCACGTAAAATCATTCGAGAGTATTTAAAACAGTAGCTGCATTTTGAGAAACGCGTTACTCCACGAGCATGTCGCGTGGGAGATTAAAACCACAGAGATAAATCTTATTTGACGAAAACTTTAATGTGTTTGATAGCCGAAGTTGAAGTTACAACTAGCTTGAGTCGATTCCGTCTTTTATTTCTTTGTTAGAGGTCGACCGTGCTTGTGGGTCATCTCTAAGGTCATATGAAAGAGATCGAATCTTTTATTATTGTATTGTGTGATTTTTACCTCGATAACTTATGCAAAATTATTGACTTAAAAACGAAGTAGGGAGTTAGTTTACTTGTGTCGTAGAACGCCATGCTTTTATGACGGGCATGTAGAGTGGAATACCCGCATGTGGAATCTTGATTATTGATGCATGCGACGATTTTAGTTCGTTTTGTAGGCCTTAAGAGTCTAGAAACCTTGAATTCCGGCATAACAGAATATCGTTTAGATATTTGAGTGTATTGGGCAAACATGGGAAAATAAGTAAACAATTGTGAAACCACTTAGGGTGGTCGTTAGTAAACAGTGTTTTTCACGAATATGTGTATATGAAACTAAGAACTCGGGATTAGAGTAAATATTGCGCCAAGCGCCATTACAGGAGGGAATCCTAAAACCTTGAGGGTATCAAGGTCGTCAATTAGTTCAAACGATACAAATTGGAAACTGTAGGATTTCGACCAGTTCAAGTCGAGTAGGGTGGGTGAACCAAGTTCAAGCGTTTGTAGAACGCTAACTAAATACAAATCCTTTGGCCAAGGTGGTGTACTATCCTCAAGTGCATCGAACGTTCACCGTAACTGGATGGCGTTTCTTGTGGAGTGTCGTGCATGACTAGAGGGTATCTAGGGATCTGTACGATAACAAGATACGTAGGTTACAACACCAGAGCTCAGATGGCAAACACCAATGGTTATCCTAAGTCTATCCTCTTGAGTAGGGTAGGGCCACTTCCGGTTAGGAAGGAGTGCGGGAGACCGACGGTCTGTGGTTGGAGGTTAAGCTCCTTGAAGATACTTTCTCTTCCTAATATTGAGGAACTGCCGAGTCTTGAACGTGAAGGGTTGACAATCGAGATGCATGATATTGGTATGTTTCCGATATTTGTTATTTCATGAAAATTTCATTTGTTAGAAAACAAAATCTATTATGAATATCATTTCTTTCAGTCTTTATGAGAATGCAAATCATGTTTATGATAAATTAAACAAAAATGTTGTAATGGTTTATAGATGAGAAACTTTTGTTTTTGATTACTATGTTTTAAAAAAAAAATTTACCATCGTGAAAACTTAGTTACTTCTTGTCATTTTGGTTTTGGTCGTTACATATGGTATCAGAGCTAGCCAGGTTCAGCACTAGGGCTGATGAGTCCACTAACCTGATTAGGAAATCATCATTATGCGGGTAGCTAATGATTTGGTTTATTGTGCCAGGATGGCATACACCAAGAGAACCGCAAGAAAATCCTTCGCGGGTAAGAAGCGTTATCTGCAAGCAAAGCAGAAACGACTTGCGATGGTCAAGACCATAGAGAAAACCAATGATGAGAATGACATTTGGCTTGATGATGTGGAAACATTAGCCAATGCAATGTCACGACTTAAGCGAGTTAGGAGAGAACTCCTAGAGGAAGCAGAGATGGCGGTTCGAACCATGATTGACCGTTGCTCCTGGATTGAAAATGATAGTGTACCTATTAGTGTACCTGAGATTGTACCTAGTACTATACCCATGATCACTAGAGATCCTCGTGTAGTGCCTAGAGCTGAGATTATTGAGATATCTTCTGATAGTGAGTCTGAGGGGTATACACCTCGTAATTATGTGTCGGACAATGAATCCGAAGGTTACACTCCACTAGATAACACTATGTAGAAACATGAGATTTGTCTATCTCTTATGTTGTTGAAACAATTTTGCAAAATGAATAAAGACAAAATTTTGGCTTGAGAACAATTATGAATATGATCAAATGTTGTGTTCTTTTGATGGTGTTTAAATTAATAAGTGGAAAACTGATTAGTATATGTTTAAACAGGTGTGAAACTAAATTAGCATGGACCAATCAGGGTTTAACGAGGGGGAGGATCGGGAAGGTCATAACTCTCGGGAAAATTCTACTGACAAGTTGGATAGGATCCTCAACATGCTCACTGAAACTAAGGAAAGATTGAACAAACTGGAGAGGAAAATAGATGAAATTGGTAACACAGAGGATGGAAATGAGAACTCTCACTTCACAAGCAAGAGTAGGCATTGGGAAAATGGCACATCAAGTGAACATCATGGTGACAGTGAAGCCCAAAGAAGAACCAAGGATAAACTTGCCTTAGAGCTATCTAAGGATATGAAGAAGGTTAATCCTCCAAAGTTCGATGGAACAAAAACTGGAGACGCAGCTGAAGCATGGTTGACGGAGATGGAGAAATATTTTGAGATCAGAAACTACTTTGAGGTTACTAAAGCCGTGTGGGGAGCCTATCAGCTATTTGGGGAAGCATCCACTTGGTGGATGAATAAGAAAATGGAGTTGGAACTAAGTCCCTTGAAGGTGACATGGGACGAGTTCGTGGAACTATTCCGTAAACGGTGGTTACCACAGTTGTATTTTGATCAGAAGTTAAAGGACTTCCAAAACCTCAGGCAAGGAGAGCTATCTGTAGTCGAGTACGCAGAAAAATTCACTAGGCTACTAAAGTATGTACCCCAATATCAGAAGGATGAAAGGTTCCAAATCAGAAAGTTCATCATGGGACTCAATCCTCAGATCGGCGGTGAGGTGGAGGTGCATGGTCCAAGCACAATGGATCAAGTTTATGAAAAGGCAATAAAACAGGAGCAGAAGATAAAGTCTATCTCCGCATACCGTGACAAGAAACGCAGGAAGTTTGACAAGAACTATAATGATCAGTCTCTTAAAAGGAAAAACGATAAGGGATTTGGAAACAGGAGATTTGATAGGGGAAATCGAAAGAATCAAGGAGGATTTGGTAATGACCGCAGGGGTGAAGATTTTAAGAGAAATGCAAATTTTAAGAAGAATGGTGATTCTGCAAGTAGGCCATCTGAGAAGCGAGGACCTATAGGAGGATGTTTCTCTTGTGGAGGAGATCATTATGCCAACCGTTGCCCCAACAAGAAGCTGAATGGGAGGCCCAGGAACACGGAGCTTCCTTCACAACAGGAAGCCTTTCAGCAAATGATTCATGCCGCTCTTGATAATCGGCAAGCAGAGTATCAGATCACTCCTATTGAGATGACAGGTACCTTATTTGGTGTTCCTGTTTCTATTCTATTTGATACTGGTGCAACAGAAAATTTTGTGTCACCTAGAATTCTAAGTAAATTTTCTAGAAAAGCTGGCTATATGTCAAAACCTTGGACAGTAGAGTATGCAAATAATTCAAAGGCTTAGGTAGAGCAATGTTTGTTCGAAGCTAGGATTGATGTTTCTAACTTCACCACTGAGGCAAACTTATACGTAGCACCTTTAGGGTCCTACGACGTCATCCTAGGAATGAACTAGTTGTGGAAACATCGAGCCAAAGTAGATTGTTTTCATAAAACCATTGAGTGTCTGGATGAGATGGGCAAAACTGTAAATCTCCGAGGAATTCAGAGGGAAATAAAGGTTAGATCCATTTCATCAAAACAACTGAAGCGGGCTAGGCGAAAGGGGTGTCAACTTTTTGCAGTTAAGATGGACCTAGTAGAGGAAACCTCGGAGAAGCAATCTTTTGAGGAAAGATATCCATTTCTGTGCAACTTCAAAGATGTATTTCCTAAAGAGTTACCTGGCTTGCCTCCGAAGAGAACATTTGACTTTGGTATAGATATTAAACCAGGATCGGAGCCAATCTCTAAAGCTCCGTATCGTATGACTACCACTGAACTTATGGAATTAAAAGCACAGTTGCAGGAGCTTTTGTCTAAAAATTTGATTAGGCCAAGTGTATCACCGTGGGGAGCCCCGGTTATCTTTGTCAAAAAGAAAGATGGAACTCTAAGGCTGTGCATAGATTATAGGATGCTTAACAAGGCAACTATAAAGAACAAGTATCCCTTGCCACGAATTGATGATCTATTTGACCAAATGCGTGGCGCATTGGTCTTTTCCAAGATAGATCTGAGATCTGGATACCATCAGTTAAGGTTAAAAGACGAAGACATCCCCAAAACAGCTTTTAGAACGAGGTATGGTCATTATGAGTTCACGGTGTTACCGTTTGGATTGACCAACGCACCTGCTGCTTTCATGAATCTCATGAATAGCGTATTCAGAGATTGTCTCGATAAGTTTGTGCTAGTCTTCATTGATGATATTCTGATCTATTCCAAGGATGAAGAGGAGCATGCACGACATCTTCAAATAGTCTTGCAGCGATTAAGGGAGCATAAGCTGTATGCGAAACTCTCCAAGTGTACTTTCTTTCAGAAAGAGGTATAGTATTTAGGGCACATAATATCAGCCGATGGGATATCAGTTGATCCGGCCAAAATAAAAGCTATTATGGAATGGCCTGAACCTACCAATGTGTCAGAGGTACGAAGTTTCATGGGATTGGCAGGGTATTATAGGAAATTTGTGCTGAACTTCTCAAGCATCGCTAGTCCTATCACCTCATTGTAGAGAAAAGGAAAAAGGTTTGTTTGGACGGTTGAATGTCAAAAGGCATTTGACTTGTTAAAAAAAAATTAACAACCGCTCCAATTTTGAAAGTTCCTGATCCAGAGGGTGAGTTTGAGGTTATCACTGATGCCTCGGGGGAAGGATTGGGAGGTGTGCTTATGCAAGATGGCAGGGTGGTAGCCTATGAGTCAAGGAAGCTAAAAAATTATGAGCAGAACTACGCTCCTCATGACCTAGAGATGGCAGCAGTAGTTCACGCCCTTCAGATGTGGCGACATTACTTGTTGGGAAGGACATTTATTTTAAAATCTGATCACCAAAGCCTTCGCTACATATTCACACAACCTAATCTCAATGCAAGGCAAAGGAGATGGCTGGAACTCATATCAGATTATGACTTTGAAATTTCTTATATCAAAGGCAAGGAAAACCGAGTAGCGGATGCCTTAAGCAGAAGAAGGCATATAGCCTCTATAATTTCCATACATGCTAACTTTAAAGAGTTAGTATTGCAAAACTTATCTGGGGATGAGTATTATGAACAAGTGAAATAGGGTCTGCACCTAAACCCTAAGGACCCAAGATATGACGGATTCAGTTTTGAATCCGATGGATTGCTGAGATTCAAGGGAAGAATTTATGTCCCTGCTTCAGAGGAACTTAGAAACCTTGTGTGGAAGGAAGTTCACTGTGCTCCTTACTCTGGGCACCCTGGTGTGACAAAACTATTAGCTGATGTCAAGCAGTTATATTTCTGGAAGGGAATGAAAAGCGATGCTGCAAAGTTTGTAGCTAGTTGTTTGGAGTGTCAGAGAGTGAAGGCAGAACACCAACATCCTGTTGGGTTGTTGTACCCACATGATATTCCAGAATGGAAATGGCAAGTTATTAGTATGGATTTTGTCCAGGGGTTGCCAATGTCTAAGAATAGGCATGATGCAATACTGGTTGTTGTGGATAAACTAACCAAGGTTGCACATTTCATACCGGGAAACTTGATAGATGGAGCACATCTTTTGGCTCAAAAATTTGTGCAAGAGATTTTCAGATTGCATGGGGTACCTGAAAAGATTATATCTGATAGAGATGCTCGGATAACTTCACGGTTTTGGCAAACCTTATTTTCTACATTAGGGACTAAACTGAATGTAAGTACTGCTTATCATCCCGAAACTGATGGTCAGACAGAAAGAGTGAACCAGGTATTAGAAGACCTTTTGAGAATGTATTGCATGGATCAGCAATACAGATGGGAGGAATATTTACCTCTTGTCGAATTTGCTTATAACAACTCCTATCATTCTGCCATTAAGATGGCGCCATTTGAAGCATTATATGGAAGGAAATGCAGAACTCCTATAAGCTGGGATAAGCTGGAAGATAGGATAAGCATTGGACCTGAAATGCTTGCTGATATGGAAGAAAAGTTAAAGTGATTAGGAAGAGGTTGGCAGAAGCCAATGACAGGCAAAAGAGTTATGCTGATCGCAAACGAGTGCCTAGACACTTCTCTGTTGGCGAGAAGGTGCTTTTGCGGGTGAAACCCCAAAAGAGTTCTATTAAGTTTGGTAAATCTTCGAAATTGGCTCCTCGTTATGTCGGACCTTTGGAAGTTCTTGAAATTATTAATCCGGTTGCCTACAAAGTTGCTCTACCTCCAGCCTTGTCTAAGATGCATAATGTTTTTCATGTTTCGTATTTAAAGAAATATTTTGTGGGTAATAACCACATCCTTAACTGGAATTCCTTACAGATGCAAGAACCCGAGGTGGTTGTGATCGAGCCACTCAAGGTGCTCGAAATGCGTAAACTTCGTTTACGTAATCGAGAAGTTTTGCAATGCAAAATACAGTGGGACCAATATGGCGAGGATAGCGCCACTTGGGAAGACTACAAAGACATTTATCAAAGATTTCCAAAACTTTTTAAAGACATTAATGTTGCTTTATAGAAAGTTTGTTTTAAGTTTAATTTTTGCTTGATAAACTTATCATCGGGGACGATGATTTTTAAAGGGGAAGGATATGTTACATCCCTCCTTTTGAAAACAATGATGCTATTTACTTTCTTACAAATTTCAGTAAATTACTATGTTGTGAACGACTTGAAAACTAAAAATTTATCTTACAAAGTTGTTTTATGAAATTGCGGAATCTATTGATTACGATCAAGTGATATGTAGACTAAAAGTCTTTATATTAAATGCAATGATGTTTGAATATAATATATTTGGATTATAGATGCTTTGACCACAAAATTGTATGCAAGTTTGTCGATGCAGGAACAGGTGGACCGTGTCCGACGGGAAGAGAAAGTATCTTCGAGAGGGAGTATACACTCTGGAAATTAACCACGGGTGTTTGCCACTGAGATCGCCAAACAGATAGATAAATCTGTGAACCAACAAGTAAGTCTTGTTTGTCGGTTTGGGTAGTTTAATTGATGTTGAGGACATAGGATAACGTATAACCACCTAGTCGGAAGTCGTCTTGTAGAATCTTGGAGTCGTCAACGGCGTCGTAAGTTCCTAATAGCAAGTCGACGTATTTGAGATGTTTAATATTTACGTCTATAAGTATTTATTGAGTCCTCTTGTGGCAAAATTGTTAATCTTGTCTCGAAGTTGAAATTGCGAGAAGTCGGCTTTGTGCGTCTAACGTTGTTAGAACTTGTTGGCGTTACGTTCAATCCGTCGCGATTGACGTAAAACGCGTCGAATCCGTGAATTCCTTCTATTCTGGTAGATCGACGAATTTCGAATTGATGCCATAGCGTGAAATAATTCATTTTAGTTGTCGTCTAAAACGTGAGTCTCTTCCTCCAACTTTGACCGCGAGTTGTTATTAATCTAACCTTGAGTTTCTAAGTAAAATGGTCTTTGCCCTCTCTCCATCTCGACCCCAACGATGCTCAAACCGTTTCGTAACCTTCGCCGTGGCGAGTTTTAGCTCTTCAATTAAATATTTAGCTAGTCTTGGAAGGTTGATGCTTTTGTCCTAGTTAAGTCGGGCAGTTATGTCCTTTGGCAAGCCTCGTCACCGAAGGAACTTAATCTTTCTTATGGTCATAATAAGTAATGAGGTCGGTTAAACTTCTTGTGATCATGTTAAGTGAAGTAGGTAAAAGATTGTTATGTCGACTCAAGTATTTAAGAGTGTGACGATTGTGTGTTTGTAAAAAGGATTCCTCTTCATCGTAGATTTAAGTAATTGAAGCGTTGGCGGTTAAGTTCGGTGTAATTGCTATATTTTGGGATTGCCATCATCAAGACAGCAAAAGGCATCAGTTTGTGCGATGATGGGAAACTTAACTAAACTGCAGATGGGTCGGAGGCTTTCCGGCGTGGGATGATTGAAATGTGAGTGGAAGTCCTTTAGAGAAGGAAAAACATTAATGAAAGATTCCTTTTCTCGCGTGGAAGAGAGGGAGTACGAGTTTGAGGCCGTCGTGATTCGGCAGAAGGGAGCTATCGACGGAGGATATGGGCGAAAGGTCGGCGAACGTGGGAAAGTGAGTAGCCGGCCGAGCAGGTGGAATAAGGGTTTATTTCGCGGTTCGTTGAGGAAAGTTAAAACGGTATCGAGAGTCTTGGTCGGAGGGCAGTTAGGACTGCGGAGTAAGGAGAGTTTCTGGGGGTGTGGAGAGTAGTTTTTGGGCAGGGAGTTGTGAATGTTAGAGTGGAGAAAACGGAGAGAGGAGAGTATGGACGAAGGGAGTTGTTTGTCGAGAGAGTTTTGTGGGCTCTGATAGAAGTTAGAGGAGGTGGAAATCGCTCAGTAAAAAGAAGAGAGAGGAGAGTGTGTCGGAGGGTGGAAGAATAGGAAGTATTGCAGAGTTTGTTATTGGTAGTGAGTTAACTAAGGGAAATGGAGAGAGAGCGAGGGATGCTCTGGTGTAGTGTTCGCCAGAGAAGAAACTGTGAAACCTGCCTTGTCTGGAGTAGTGTTCGGCAGTGAGGAAGATAGATTGAGGTGGTTGGTCATTGTGCTAGAAGTAGAAAGGAAGAGCTGTGTAAACTGGAGGAGGACGACCAGCCAAAGGAGAAGTGAAGTTGCCGCAGTAATCCCACTCTTTGACAACAGGTTCTTTCCATTTCTTTTTCTGTTTCTCGGTATAGACCAGTGGATGTGTCTTAAATTGCACAAGAATAATTATGTTATAATGAATGAAATGTGAAGACAATGTTTGCTTCTGAGAACCTGCGTGAGTTTTATTGTTATAAACACTTTATTGCTGTTTAATGGTAATAGAAACCTTTTTAAACGATAAATGCTACTGTCCGTCAGTGTCCAAGAACCTAGAAAATAGATTCTTATCTCTTTTGGTTGACGATGAATGATGATAAATCTTAGCTCTTGAGGTGCAGTCACTTAAGATCAATCACCGTAAGAAGCAAATGTGAGTTGCAAACTTCAAACCGTCAGAAAAGACGTAAAATATTAAGAGTTTCCTTTAAGACAGAGATAACCACGTAAAATCATTCGAGAGTATTTAAAATAGTAGTTGCATTTTGAGAAACGCGTTACTCCACGAGCATGTCGCGTGGGAGATTAAAACCACAGAGATAAATCTTATTTGACGAAAACTTTAATGTGTTTGATAGCCGAAGTTGAAGTTACAACTAGCTTGAGTCGATTCCGTCTTTTATTTCTTTGTTAGAGGTCGACCGTGCTTGTGGGTCATCTCTAAGGTCATATGAAAGAGATCGAATCTTTTATTATTGTATTGTGTGATTTCTACCTCGATAACTTATGCAAAATTATTGACTTAAAAACGAAGTAGGGAGTTAGTTTACTTGTGTCGTAGAACGCCATGCTTTTATGACGGGCATGTAGAGTGGAATACCCGCATGTGGAATCTTGATTATTGATGCATGCGATGATTTTAGTTCATTTTGTAGGCCTTAAGAGTCTAGAAACCTTGAATTCCGGGATAACAGAATATCGTTTAGATATTCGAGTGTATTGGGCAAACATGGGAAAATAAGTAAACAATTGTGAAACCACTTAGGGTGGTCGTTAGTAAACAGTGTTTTTCACGAATATGTGTATATGAAACTAAGAACTCGGGATTAGAGTAAATATTGCGCCAAGCGCCATTACAGGAGGGAATCCTAAAACCTTGAGGGTATCAAGGTCGTCAATTAGTTCAAACGATACAAATTGGAAACTGTAGGATTTCGACCAGTTCAAGTCGAGTAGGGTGGGTGAACCAAGTTCAAGCATTTGTAGAACGCTAACTAAATACAAATCCTTTGGCCAAGGTGGTGTACTATCCTCAAGTGCATCGAACGTTCACCGTAACTGGATGGCGTTTCTTGTGGAGTGTCGTGCATGACTAGAGGGTATCTAGGGATCTGTACGATAACAAGATACGTAGGTTACAACACCAGAGCTCAGATGGCAAACACCAATGGTTATCCTAAGTCTATCCTCTTGAGTAGGGTAGGGCCACTTCCGGTTAGGAAGGAGTGCGGGAGATCGACGGTCTGTGGTTGGAGGTTAAGCTCCTTGAAGATACTTTCTCTTCCTAATATTGAGGAACTGCCGAGTCTTGAACGTGAAGGGTTGACAATCGAGATGCATGATATTGGTATGTTTCCGATATTTGTTATTTCATGAAAATTTCATTTGTTAGAAAACAAAATGTATTATGAATATCATTTCTTTCAGTCTTTATGAGAATGCAAATCATGTTTATGATAAATTAAACAAAAATGTTGTAATGGTTTATAGATGAGAAACTTTTGTTTTTGATTACTATGTTTTAAAAAAAAAATTTACCATTGTGAAAACTTAGTTACTTCTTGTCATTTTGGTTTTGGTCATTACATGTAGACCCATCATGCAACTCACTGATTACCACATTATCTGGTGTGAACTTGTAATGTTAGAAAATGTCCCCTTAGGGGCTTTTCCCTCATAAGGTTTGGCTCCCAGGTCTTTTATCTGCATTTAGGACATATTGCATCATAATTTGACATCCCAATGAAATGGTCCCTAAGTTTCATGACAAATGGGACCTAGGAGGATCCCTTGAACCTAACCCTGCCCAAAATAGGGGGGAGGACTTGGGCGCCCACGCCCTAGTCCTGCCCCATTTTGGGTCAGTCCCAAATTTTGAGTGTTGACTTGTGACCATTATTTGGGTCCTATGTCGACACGGTAAATTTGAATTACGAAATTCTTAGTGGGAGTGTTTGTAGTTGCATATAAAAGCATGTTTAGGCATTCATTTGTGAAACAAGATTTCAATTAGATGATTACTAGCAAGCTATTGTGTTCAAAAAGTGATTCAAGGCTTTCATTATGTTGCAAGAGCAGATTTGTGTTGTCTATGTGTTTGTATTTGTAGATTTGAACATCCATCTCCTCATGCATGAAGGGCTTCTTCCTCCCATGAGATCTTCACTACAAGGTGATATCATTTATGTTTTTGAGCATTTATCATTTGGTTTTTGCCTCTACCTCTCAAGGGCATGCACTTTCTATCTGACAACGGTGTTCGGAAGACTTGAATGTCTCTCTGGGGCTTGACTAAGGCAAGCCTCTAAACACCACAACCCCCTCCCAAATTTTTCATGATTGCAAGTTACAAGTTGAAGATATAGGAAAAGTGAAGTTGTAGGAGGGAATTACAGAGTGTCAGATTCACAGATCAGAGTTGAAAACAACACCCTAGACTTGGGCGCCCACTCATTAGTCTTCAAAGTTTCATGATGAGAAAACCTTTGGTACAACAAGAACATGTTGCATCTATCTTGTTTGTAGATCCCAACAGAAAGCAAGGCCTTGGACTTGGGCACCTACTCTTTAGTCCCTGACTATTCTGAACCCCAAAAATAGGTACACAGTTATTTGTTATTTTACATCTTTCTGTAGTAGCATTTTCCAATATTCATCGGTTTGTTGTCGTATTTGCATAATTAGGGATTTAAGGTATAATTGAGCATAAGAGAAGATAATTGGCAATCAAATCATAAAAATCCAAGTTTCCCTACATCTCATAATGACCTAGGGTAGGATAGTACATTGTAACTTAACCCTAGGTCCTTGAATGAAAGGGTGAAAGGAGGATACACATACAAAACTACCAAAAACCAACTATCCAAATAATTTTACCCTTTACATTTTTGTGAACCCATGTTATTAGACTTGTTTGCACCTTGCTGAGTTTTTTGATTTAGATTTATAGTGATTTCATTCATTCATATAGTCATTCATCTTATTGCATTGTAAAACTTACACAAATTTGAAAATTTAGAAAAATTGAAAAAAATTGCATTTTAGGGCTTCTATTTTGCATCAATTAATTTTAATTTCATCAAATTTCTTATTTTTGCATTAGATCTAAATTAAATTACAAAAAATTACAAAAATTCATTAGTTTGCATTGCATTTTCATCATAAAATTGCTAGGGTTTTGTTAAAAATTGTGAATTTTGCATTTAACCTAGTAATTCCAAAATCTAGGGTTTGTAGGTAAAATCTTGTTTTAGATTTTTCTACTGATTTTAGAGGCTCATTCAAATTTTCGTTTGGTTGTAGTCTTGCATTTTAGAACAAATTTGCATTTGGATTTCAAAAATTTGCATTTGTGCACAGAAAATTTCAACAAAAACTAACATTTTCATTGAATTTTCATTAGATTTGCACTTGCATTTTGCATGTTAGAGCATGGAAATCATTTTTAGATCTGAGAGAATTTAATTTTCATCATATATCAGCTTTCAAAACATTCATATAGCATTTTACATCAAGATCTCAAACCTCGGGCTTGAAAAACATTGATTGTCACTAGATTTGGCCTTATCGACTCTCTAAACTTGCACTATAGGCATGTTGTAAAGAATATTTTTGTTGTAAAGAATATTTTTACACTAATTGGCTGCTATCAGGAGTATTATCTGCCCCTCCTAAAATTATGTACAACACCTTGTTATTGGCCTCTTGTATTGAAAATTTGGTGAAAAATTACATATTATCGTTGTATTTACCCTAGGGTTTGGCCTAGTTTGCACCCTAAGCGTGTTGTAACAAATTTTATGGATTGAGGTGACTAATGTCATTGATATTATTTGTTAAACCTCCTAAAATTCTTTACAACACCTCTTTTTCTAGGTCTTGGAATGGAAAAATCATGAACAATTGCCTATTTTTGCTATATTTTCACTCGGGTTTGACCTTGAGTGGCACTATAAGCATGTTGTGACAAATATTTTGGAATTAGGTGGCTGTTAGAACTGATATAATTTTCTATTCATAATTATTTTTCTCACAACACCCTTTGTCATGCTCTTTTGCATTGAGATTTGGTAAAAAAAAATCGCATATTTTAGTGTATTTTCACTATATTTTGACTTGTCATCATCTTAGATTTGCATAAAAAGAGTGTTGCAAAGGATCTTATTGCTATATTGGATTGATATCAGACATATTATTTTCTTCCCCTGATCAAAATATTTATAACACCTTTTATTTCATTCATTTGCATTGAAAAAAGTATAAAAAATCAAGCATTTTAGGTCATTTTGCATATAACTTTGGATTTATCTTTTGCATAAATTCTGAAAAACTCTTAAAATCTAATTTGTCACTCATGGATTTGTCTTCTCAAATCTCTTTGGAATCTTTAAATGCCTATATCACAAAATTTGAAAATCTCTACAAATTTCTTAGCATGCATTCTCATGTCATTACCTACATACAAGCTATGTACAACAAGGATATATTTGTGTCCTCTTCCTTCAAAATCCTTGACTATGTATTTGATCTTAACACCTTCATATCTCTCATCAATACATACCCTTGGGTAGTAGAAGAATTGATAAAACACACTTTGAATGAAGAGCATGACACTTCTCTTAATAGTTTGGAATTGATAGCTGAAACATATGGAGATGATATTGACAATGACTATGAGAATTATGATGAATTCACAAGCCACCCTACTTCTCCCACATCTTAGCATTTAGATAGCTCACATGAGAAAACTAGGGACAGCTCTAGTGATTTGAATAATCCTCATAACCAAAATGAAGCATTAATGGATGACATCATGACAACACAAGACTATTTTGATTATCCTGACCTATTCAGACTGATTGATGTGGATAAGGAACAATTTCATAATCCACCTAGCCCACTAAGATATGATATTCATGTTGATTTCCATCCTTCGTTATCCCTTCAGGGATCGGGAGGTGATCAAAATACATTAGACAGACAAATGGAACAACATATACCTCTTTCTAGCACTCGAATTTGGGAAGATGATGACCTTCTTGATGATTTACTTGATGACCGCTAGCCCGGAAGTCCCTACAGGTAAGTATCCCTAACCCTTTATCTCTCTCATGATGTGCTTCCCCCATGATGTGTTATGTGTTGTTTAGGCCTCTTGGGATGACCCTTGATTCTCTTGTAAGGTCTGGGATACCAAGAGACCACCTCTGTTGTCACCTTCTATTTGTATCATCATTCTTCTATATTGCCTCTCTCTGATTTCATTATTGTGTGTTGTGTCTTACAGACATAGCATTGCGGTTGATGACTTGGGGGCACCCTCCTACATGACTGTCCCTAGTGTTTCTATCTAGCTGGCGGGTGACGAAAAAAAATTTATACTGATGCGGACCTAGCGTCCCTTTAGCAAGAAATCAAAAATTGGACTTAGTTCCTAATATGATGATGGGGTTGTATATCTTATTCGATGCTTGGCTAGTAGAAGCACTCATGCTTTCTATGTAGTGATTTTGATGATCTTTATCTCATTTACAAACCTTAACAATACTGATGCTCTGTGCACTTTGTTTGCTTTGAATCTAGCCTTGGTGGTGCTCGATTCAGAGATCTTTGTGATATAGCCCCACAGTTATCCTCGAACTTCAAATTCGTAGTATAACCTTGGCTCTTTGTGTGGTTAATCATATGCATTGATGTTGTTGTTTATCATGATCATGTAGACACTAACATGTTTCTTGTAGGGATGTGTTTGTGGGAACATTTGGTGATTGTAAAGTACATGTCACCTCTGGGGGGCATGGGCTTTGCAAAAGTCTGGATTCCCTTGTGTGTTTTCTTCCTACCTTAACATGATTGATATCGATGCATGATATCAACCACCTTAAAGTGGGGGCATATATAAGGTAAGTTATTTGTTGTAGATGTTAGCAATGTGCTTGTCCTCAGGTGTAGTTTAAAGACTAGTGCGATGATTACTTCCTGCACTCTAAGTTTGTTTGCAATCAATCAATCAATCATTTAAGCCCTCTACAGAGGTGGGATATCACGTATATCATTTTTCTCTTAAGCCCTCTATGAAGGAGGGGGTGGTGTATTTCTCAGAGCATATTGCACCATCCTGCCATTTTCAAAAGTCCTCTGCGGAGGTGGGGAGCGGTTCTATGACTAAATCAACCCTTAAGCATGTCTTCAACGATTGTTGTGGCGAAGCCCAATCATCAATGTGTGCATGTAATGTGCCTGAGATGATGATGATCCTAGAAATAGGAACACTCCATTGCTTGTCCGTCGTGTTTTCTACATGTCTTCAAAGTATGTGTGTTTGGTGTGCTTGCTTTGTTTGGCATGTATGTTGCCCCATATGCAATCTAAAGACCTATGCAATGAGTGCATCCTGCATTATGGGAGGTTTGGTGTGTCTTGCGTGTGTGTTGCCCCATATATGCAGTTTAAATACCTGTGCGATGAGTGCATCCTGCATTATGGGAGGTGTGTTCACATTCTTGTACTTGCATCTGCATTTCATATATATGAGAAAAAGAAAAGAAAAGAAATCATTCTTGTCTTCTATGCATTAACTATCTTCTATGCATTTACTATCTTCTCTGTGTTTTGCGTACATGTCGTTATCTTCAATGTGTCAGTCCCAAATTTTGAGTATTGGCTTGTGACCGTTATTTGGGTCCTATGCCAACACGGTAAGTTTGAATTACGAAATTCTTGGTGGGAGTGTTTGTAGTTGCATATTAAAGCATGTTTAGGCATTCATTTGTAAAACTAGATTTCAATTAGATGATTACTAACAAGCTATTGTGTTCAAAAAGTGATTCAAGGATTTCATTGTGTTGCAAGAGCATATTTGTATTGTCTATGTGTTTGTATTTGCAGATTTGAACATCCATCTCCTCATGGCATGAAGGGCTTCTTCCTCCCATGAGATCTTCACTACAAGGTGATATCATTTGTGTTTTTGAGCATTTATCATTTGGTTTTTGCCTCTACCTCTCAAGGGCATGCACTTTCTAACTGACAACGGTGTTCAAAAGACTTGATGTCTCTCTGAGGCTTGACTAAGGCAAGCCTCTAAACACCACAACCCCCTCCCAAAGTTTTCATGATTGCAGGTTACAGGTTGAAGATATAGGAAAAATGAAGTTGCGGGAGGGAATTACAAAGTGTCAAATTCACAAATCAGAGTTTAAAACAACACCCTAGACTTGGGTGCCTACTCATTAGTCCTCAAAGTTTCATGACGGGAAAATCTTTGGTATAGCAGGAATAGGGTGCAAATCTTGTTTGCAGATCCCAACAAAAAGCAGGGCCTTGGACTTGGGCACCCGCTCTTTAGTCCCTGACTGTTCCGCTTCAAAACCCCAAAAACAAGTACACAGTTATTTGTTATTTTACATCATTATGTAGGAGCATTTTCTGATATTCATCTATTTGTTGTCGTATTTGCATAATTAGGGTTTTAAGGTCTAATTGAGCATAAGAGAAGATAATTGGTAATCAAATCATAAAAATCAAAGTTTCCCTACATCTCATAGTGACCTAGGGTAGGATAGTACATTGTAACTTGACCCTAGGTCCTTGAATGAAAGGGTGAAAGGAGGATACACATACAAAACTACCAAAAACCAACTATCCAAATTTTACCCTTTACAGAACTCAACTCGCTTGCTAGATCCTATGTGAGTGATCTGATAAACAGATAAGAGATTAGTTGACAAATATGGAACACAGATAACATCCTGAAATGTTCCTTCATCCACGTTAATAGACTCTCTCCCATGCACTTAAACAGGAGTGTCATCACCCATGAGTATGGTAGGCACAGTACATGGCTCTAAGGAGGAAAAGTTTGTTACAAGGTGTGACCCTTGGTCTCCTTGTTCAGCGCTATGCTGCGGTGGTTTGCGACAAGGGCTTAACTGCCTCCCGTGCTTGTTAAGTCAAGTGGTTGTATCGGGCATTAATAGGTCAATCTTTTGGTGCAACGGTAGCTAACAATTGGTATCAAAGCCGAGGTCACGGGTTCAAACCCCGCACTTGCGCTGGGGGGGATTGTTATAAGGTGTGACCCTTGGTCTCCTTGTTCAGCGTTGTGCTGCGGTGGTTTGTGACAAGGGCTTAACCGCCTCTCGTGCTTGTTAAGTCAAGTGGTTGTATCGGGCATTAATAGGTCGATCTTTTGGTGCAACGACAGCTAACAAAGTTATCCTGAGAAGAAGCCATGTGGTGAGAAGCACCCGAGTCAATGATCCAGGTATCAGGTTGTGAAGAAACTACAACTAGGGCCTTGCCCTTTCCTTTCCCCTTACTCTTTTTTGTGTCCTTTGAAGACCCTTCTGATGAACTCTGATTGACAGAATCAGGCACCTTGATATTGTTCTTTTCAAGAAGATGTGACAGGTGATCAAACTGCTTCTTTAAACACTTGTGCTCATCATGTCCAGGCCTTTTACAATAAGAACACTTGACCTTCTCCTTCTAGGTTGATCACCTTTTGATGAAAAGGTCTAATTAGCTACATTTGGAGCAACAGGTTTCTGATCTTTCTTCTTCTCTCCTTGGTTCTTTTGTTTCTTTTCATATTTACCAGAACCTTTATGTTCTTTTGTGCCTTGATTTGCAGCCAAGGCATGTGACTTTGAGGGTTTAATTGTACCCATGTGAACTAGTTTATCTTTCCCCTGAGTGAGTTCTACAGCAAACTCATCTAGAGAAGGCATTTTATAGTTCGAACCTAGGGCACTTTTTGTGGCATAAAAGGTAGAAACAAAGACTGAATAGTTTGGACCAAGCTTAGAAAGTATGCTTAAGATCAGTTGTTTGTCTTCTTTTTATGTTCCACACTGTTTCAACTGCAATATGATGGCTTTCAACTTTGTGAAGAAGTCTTGTATGGTGTCAAAATTGCTCAAACTCAACCCTATGAGTTCAGTCTCCAATTGATTACCCCTTAACTCATCTTGTTTACCAAAGAGTTTTTCCAATGTGATCCACATATCATTTGGTGTAGTGCAAGATTCAATGTGAAAAAGAAGGTCGGAAGAGACTAACATACACAGAGTACCAAAGGCTTCATCACATTTATAAAACTATTTTGTCTTTTATGCAGCATCTTGAGGTTCAGTTTCAAGTCCCATTGTAACCCTATGATAGCCATGTCTTTTGAGATAGATTATCATCTTTGATTTCCATTCAAAATAGTTATATGGTGTTAAAATAGGAACTGTAGATGCATCCATGAGTGTAGAAAAGTAGATTGCAAAACAGAAAGAGAAGTGCAAAAAAAAAGACACACGAGACACCCCCCCCTTTTTTACTAGTTTCTGAAATGACCCCCCCCCCCCGAAATTACAATGTTGGCACTTTATAATTGGTGTGATTTACAATACAAATCTCAAATATTCAAACTCTTACAGAGCCCAAAAATGGCCAAAACACTAAAAATACAGTCCAAGTACAAAATGAGATCAAATCGAGAGCACCAATGCAGAGTACACAGAAAAATATGAACTCTAGAAAAAATGGCACCAAAAATGAAGTTCGTTTGTGCAAGTTATGGCTCCCGGAAGGTCTCAAATCAAGAACTATGTAGCAAATTTTTGAAGAATCTTCAATTTCTGAGAATCTGGAGAATCAATTCAAAATACTGACATCACCATGACGTAGAGCACGAAATTCTACCCCAAATCAAAAAAAAAATTGTCAAAAAAGGAGTACATATGCTCAAGTTACAGCGGTTTGAAGTTGGACTACTGGATCAAAAAAGCAAATGAAGAGGGGTTTGCCTACTGATGGTCATTTAGACGTCAAATTAAGATTGTAATCTCTACGACGCCCAGCTAAACATCAAATTTAGCATTGTTAACTTGACGGGTAGATGACCGTCAAATTTAACATAGTGTTTGTGACGAGAAGATGAACGTCAAATTTAAGCCCGTGTTCTGTGACGACCATTTGACCGTCAAATTTCAGAGTCAAAAAAAATCTGCAGAGCCAAAGAGTATGGAATCCGTATGACCCGAGGGTGAAAAAAATTGGCTTAGAAATTTCCAGACTCCAATTTTTGATGATTTTACAGTCGATCTTTAGGTTTTCAGGCCTTCTGAATGTGATGGTGAGGCCCGTTTGGGCTGAAAAGCACCAATTTATTAGCTACCTACATGAACCCCTTAAAAAACCTCTGGTGCAACTAGGTCCTCTGATCTCTGAATTTGGTGAAACAAAAGCCAATTTTGACTTTTTGGAGCCTTCTGGATGTTATGGAGACATTGAAAATGCCTCCAAGATTACCAAAAGAGTTGCAATCACCTAGATATCATAAGAACACAAATATGCATGCCAGAGTAATACAGATGCTTATTTTCCTTCAAACTATTCTGATTCTCCAGATCATCCGAGGATGCAAGAGACAAGCATACTGGGTTTTTGAGAAAATATTAGCAATATAATAGTCTCAAATCTCTCAAATATCAAGATTACAAAAAATAAACTAAACCAAACAAATGGGCTCTGATACCATGTTAGATTCTATGAGAAGCAAGAACCGAGCCAGGATTTGATGTCGGTTGTAGATCACATACACTCCAGTCAACAAATGATCAAAGATCAAAATAGCAGAATGGAGAGAGAATCTGAAAAGAGAGAAAAATAGAGACAATGCAAGAGAATTTGAGAATACTCTCACAGAGCTTTCACCAAACTGGTATTGAACTAGTGTTCAACTAGCTATCGTGAGAGGAGAGTGCACTATATATATAGCAGAGATAGGGCATATACATCCAAGAGGTGCATTAACTCCTACTACCCATAAAAGGTGGGAGGTTTTACCTACTTGGTAAATGACAAAACATGTGGCATAACCTCCTCAAGTGAAGACGGAAAGGAGGTGGCACATAAAGCCAAAAGAGTGAGAACTCTAACTACCCCATAACCTACTCAGGTAAAGACAGAATAGTGGTTATGAGACGTGGTACAAAAAACCAAAAGAGGATGTGTAACTCAACTACCCATGTGTGGGAAGAGTTACACATGTAGCTAATGTATTTTGCCACATGTCCTCATATTAACCACATATAATAAACCTAAGCAAGCTTAATAATGTGTAGGAAAAAGAAATATCCCTAAGAAAAATAAAAAACCTACACTAACAAGAGATGGTATTGGTGAATAAGAATGTTTCCCTTAACATGGATAATAAAATGGTGGTGCAACTCTCAATGAACTGGTAAAAATTATGTAAGTATAAAGAGTATCAAGATAATTGTATGCCCCCCAATGTGACATCAAAAAGCATGTGCACATAAAGGTTAATAAGATAGGAAACCCCTAGTAGGTATATAATTGATAATGTGGACAAGGGCTCACAACTTGGTATAATATTGGAATTATGGGGTAAGTCCCCAAGGTATACCAATAGTAGGCACAATGTGGGGATAAGCGAAGCATGATGGCTCCAAACAAAAATAGATGGGGAGCACTTATTGCAGTGCCTCCAATGTAAAGATGTAAACAAGGAGGTGTGACATATAGAAAAGGGGAAGGCATGATGCCTTCCAAGTGCAAATGTTAAAGACGTGGTTGTAAAAGCATAATATGTTTTTAAAAAGTAAGGGGGTGGGGTCCAAGACATTATGCCCTCCAATGTAAAGGTATGGAAAAGTAAGCTAAATGTGGCATGGGGGGAATCATGATGTTTTTATTTATTTATCTTATGTTTTTACATTGTTTTGGAGCCCTATGAAAAGTAGAGTAATGGATAAATATGGAGAAACAATGCAAGTACGAATGTAACTACAGATTGGAGGACAATGTCACATGACCACTATTAAAAGGTGCTTTCTTAGTTACCAAGGTAGAAAAAATAGTATATCCATCATAATGATGTAAGATCACACTTGCAAGTGATAAGGCTTAAAAAATTGAAAAGATGACGGTAGATCACATGATAGGGAGATTGTGACTATACACCCTAGATTTGTCAAAATATTATACAAGGTTAAGAACCTCCTAATATAATCTACCTTGCTACCGAGGCAATTTTCAAGCTATATAAGGAACAAGAGACTAACTCATTTCTCACAAACATTTTCTCACAAGATGAGTATTCTTAGTCATGTTGTTGGTAGAGGAGAGATGGAAGTATCTCAAGAGTATTGTATTTTACAGCTTTGTAGGTTCAAATTTTCTAGATGGGTATCATGGTGAATGTGTGCATACTTTCTTCTCTAGAGCTTTAAATTTTGAAAGTATAAGTGTTTTCGTAGTGCTTAATGCTATTGGTGCAAATACTTGTCTTGATCTTGATCCTTTCCTCTAATTTCCTTTATGGAGGTGAGTGGTCATGGCCAAGGGAACTCTCACTCTAGGGTTACAATGGATCCCCTTTAAGAGATGTAATCCTACTTGGTAGAACCTATGTCAAGAATCTCTCTCCTTTACATGCCAAGTTTTGCAATAGGATGCTATCTTGATTTTTTTATCTCTGCTAACTTAATTGGGATTCCATATATTATAAAATATATTGTACAATAATAAATATAATTATATTACATATTATATATAAAATAAATTAAATTAAATTGTAAATAAATATTTAGTTTTAATATATGATTTTATATAATAATATTATTTTTTAAATATGTTAACAAATTTATATTATTTTAAATATACTATATAACAATAAATATATTTATATTTGATATTATATATTATATATAAAATAAATATAATTAGGTTATATATAACTATAAATATATAATATATAATATGTTTGATCTAAATATACAATTTTATAATATTATATTATACTTATAAATATTATTTATTTATATGAAATATACTATTATTTTATAATATTATTTTTAATAGCCTTTAAAATAAATAATATTTTAATTATTGAAACCATAAATCTTACATGCAATTGATTGCACAATCGTCTTTTCAAAAAATTTGGCCCTAAATTTGGATTACATTTCTTAACCACTAATGAGAAAATCATGCAAAAGTATATGTAGAAAGTCAAGTAGAATTGCACATGGATGGATGGCCATTACCGATGCAAAAAACAAGAACAAAATGTTGTACGCAATTATATTTTTGTCTATGTCATTTGTTGGGTCATTACTTACATCATTGTTTTTCTTCCATAAAAGACTTGGCAATTGGGGCCATGGGGACAAGGGCATGCTTTGCGTGACTCTTAGAGTTGAGCACCTTTGTAAAAGTTTTTGTGACATAGAATAGTACTCTATATTAGTCGAACTTAGGTAGATATGAATACATCCGCATGTGTGTCCATTAGACGAATTGGTAGTTGCTGAGTGCTGTCCAATTAGAAGTTGATAGTTTTTCCATCTAGAGTGTCTCCTTCACTCTGACTAGACTCTAGATGAATTTCTTGTATCCCTTGTAGGAGTCCAGGACAACACTGAGAGGGGGGGTGAATTAGTGTTGTATTAGTTTTCTAATATTTTACAACTTTTTGCAAACTTTCTCTTATAGAACAAATAGAGAGGAATACATTAATGATTTGTGCACAAGATTAACAATGAAGGGTGTGAACAAAACTTAATAAGCAAAGCACTAATATACACACATACAGATGAAAACAACATTAAACAAGACACATGCTTTTCATGAGTGGAAAACCCTTCTTGGGTAAAAAACCACTCAAAACTGCCTCACTGGTTACAATGTTTAGAAGCACCAACTTCCAGGAGCACCAACCCCTAATACAAAACAAATTAAAAACAAGAACTCAGAGGGTTTCTCTGTTTCAATACAAAACACTTCTTCTTTCACATGTGTCTGTCATATGACAATTCTTCTCATCAACTCAAATCAAAACTCATCATCTGAATTTTCTTTTCAAGAGGATATTCAAAATATATACAACCCTGAATTCTGATCCACTCAACAACATCCATATCAATCCACCTGTAAAGCCATTATATACAAGATGGCTTTTCATATTTTGTCTTCTCTCCATAATTGTTTCAATGCTTGATATTCTTGCATTTGCAAATACAGTCTCTTCAAATTCTTTGTCCTGCAAATCCATTTTAGTGAGCATAAAACCTTTTATATTCTGCACAAGATAATTTGGTGATCTTCAATAGCTTATTTTTGCCTTCATATCTGTAAATGCCTCTTCATATTCAATGACATTTCAACCTAAACAAATTTGTCTTCAATAAAATTCCTGCATAAAAAAATCTTCAATATTGCCCCTGTCAAAAATAAAATCATTTTGCCCGTGCAAATTCAATCTGCAAAAAATAACTCCACCAATTTGTCAATTAAACTTCTCTGCAATAAAAAAATTGCACTTAGAGAGAATAAAATCTCTTTCAAACATCATCTCTATCTGCAAAAACAACTTCATCTTCAAATGCAAAAATAAAATCAATCTCCTCCAATAAAACTTTTCACCTTCTCTTCAATAAAATTCTCACAAAAAATATCTTCAGATCCTCTTCAAAAATTCTTTGCATAAAAAAACTTTTCAACTTCTTCTATGAAATCTTAATCTGCCTCTGAAAGAAAATAGGAAACTCCCTCATTAAAAATCATCTTCAATAAAGAGCTCTCATTATGAATTTATGAATGATACCTATCAATCTTCTGCAAAAGAATATTCATTAAAAAAAATTCATTCCAATCTGCTCTTTTCACCTTTCCCTACATACAAATTCCTTAGAAAACCTTCTCAAAAAAAAAATGCTTTTGAAGAAACTTTCTTATTTTTTATAAAAAGAAATAAAAGCTCCTTTAGTATTGCTTTTAACACTTCGGGAGAACTCTTAAAAAATAGAAGAAGATCCCTCAAAAATAGTCACAAAAAAATCTACCACCAAACATGCTAAAAATAACCTTTTCTCAAACACCTTAACTGCAGATGACGGCCATTCGAGCGTCAAAGTTAACAAGCAGACAGGAGGCCTTAGTTTAAACACTAACCATGGATCTTTTAATTCGCGCCTTGAATACTTTTAAAAGGAACTGTTGATTTTGATTTGGCGCTCGAGCAATGGTGAATAGACTGACAGAGCCGATAGCACTAGAGAGGGAGGGTCGGTTACTACCATGTCTTGAGGACCCTTCAAGCGGTGACATTTAAGTTGTAAACCCGCTATTTCAAGTCACCAATCGTTTGAAACATAAAGTGCAATTCACACTTCGACGGGTAGAGAAGGTATACTTAGAGTATGCATAATAATTATCTTTTAAGGCTTCAATCATAATCTTCAACCATACCTTCTTAATAAAGACTTAAGAACAAGGAACACCAATCAAAATCAAAATCAAAATCAATGATCTCCAAGATAATATCAAAATCAATGATCTCTTACCAACAACACCATACCTTTGATTTCATAAGGATATCATTGTGATGCAAATCTCCTGATAGAACCTTGATATGTCAAATGCAAGGATGTAGCAATGAAGACATAAAACAAATTAGTTGGTAAGTGTCTTGATCAACAACCCACCAATTCTTTACCAAACCTTACATAATGTGATCATCACAAGAGTATAAGTCCATTCTCTGCATCTGCAAGACTCACATGATGTGATCATCACAAGACATTAAGGATTTCAAAGAAGAAACAAACAATACATTGTCTCTGCATTAAATCCCTGCCACTTGAAGACATCCTGAATTAAATCTGCACCATCCTTGAGGATTTATTCATGAAGTCTTTGCACAAGATCAAACACAACTCTATCAAACACTCTACATCCCTGAAACATTCTCTGCAAGACCACTCATCAAACAAGTCCTTTTTGACATCAATGACAACTAATCACCATCATCCCTATGGCCAATGTCATTATCTAGCATTGAAAGATTTTTGTGGTAGTTAATAAATACCGTGAACTAGAACTCGTGATTGTCCAAAATCACCACTTGAATATACTTTATTGTAGGATCCTCTATGTTGGCCGAGGGATCCACAACCTTCAGCTTCACCATGGGTATTGCCACAACTTGTCCCACTCAAAATACATTGCCTTCCTTGCAGCCCAGTCTTAGAACACACACAAGCCACTCAAATAGGTCACCACAACATTCCTCGTCTATGACAAACTTTTTCCCCACAATCAACTCCCTCTTATGCCTTTTTATGCTCACCCCAAGTCCTCCCAACTCACTATAAACTTTGTGTCTTCTTCACAATACATCCGTGCACTTGGTACATTTCTAGCTCTATGTACTTTCCTTTAAAGACTTTCCTCTTCCTTGTTGAACTTCATAACTAGACCTCCCAAATCAACTTCTTCTTCAACATAGTCCTCTTTCAAACTTTGGCCTCCAATACACAATATTACCTCAAAATTTTGACATGGTCACCCAAAGCTCACATGTCCCTAGCATCCTTGCTCCAAGCTCAACATGTCCTCATAAATACTCTTGCAAGCCCTGAGCTTCCATGCTTTAGCACTTTGAATCCAATGTATTTCCCATGCCTCCACTTTAAGGATCCAACAAAGGAATTCAAAGATAGTTATCCTAGGCTATCCAAGATAATCCTCCTTCAAATCATATTTGGACCAACCAATAAGCTTGATGAAATAGATAGAGAGTGAGACAGAGAGAGAGAGAGAGACCTAGTGATTTCATTAATTCTAACTGAGTGATAATTCTTAGAACTAAAATGTCTTATGATAAGTACAATTCTAAATGTACCAAGCCCACTATAGACCTCACATCTTGTGTGACTCCTTGCATATGCTTAGGATAAGTTTGAGTTATCAAGTTAACAATGAGGCTTAAAATAATGGAGATGACCTTGTATTAAATCTAGCTATACTCCCTCATATCTAAGGATTCAATGTTTAAAGTCCATGTGTTTTCAAACCCATGTGTGTTCAAAGTCCATGTACCTTAGCATGAATTTCTTTTAAATCCCATGAATTTTAGAGCATATAACAGGTATTCTACTCACCCAAGATATTTTTGCATTTAAGTTTCACATTGTAAGGATCACTATGTTACTATTACAAAATCAAGTTCAATAATGAATTTGGATCCACCTCTTTTGTCAATTATATTCACAATAGCAGTAAAATCTTCTCTACCATTATGATGTCAACATACTACTGCATTGAAACAATATTTAATTCAAAAAATTCAAGATTACCTTTAACTTTGATGCAACTATAGTTTCTAATTACATGAAAAGAAATTACACTCCAAAATTTTTATATAAATAAAGTTATTTGTGAGATCAAATTGTAAATATTTAACCATTTTATAGAATAGGTTGATCTATCCTTCACGATGATCTCTAATCGTTTTACTTCTTGTGAGTGAAGAATATCTAAGTTCCATTAAAGAATCTAATTTTTTTTAAAAGCCTTCATTTGTGAGAAGTTAAACCTTTCATAGATTACAAGTTAGATATGGGATGGGAATTATAAAAATAGTTATAAAATAAATGCTTCGTCACTCCTACATTAAATTTGCCTTAAAATTACATCCTTCATGTTTATGATGATTCTCTAATCTTAACACGATGAATCCTCCTATATTTCTTCACTTTATTCCTCGTATTTGGAAAGCACAATCTTGGATTGACTCTCAGCTAGAGTTTTGTACACTTATATTTGAGGTTGATAGGAGCTTGCCTGCATTGTACTTGGAAACTTTAATACAATAGATGTTTGTTTGGTAGTTTAAAAGGATCTCGATAGATAGTTGTTCAGTCTTAACTCACCTCCACTGCCAAACAAGGAGTTTTCCTTGCCACCTTTCTATGAGCATCTCAAAATAGAGAATTATCTTTTCCACCTTTGTAAGAAAACCTCGTCCATGGGTCTCTTTGGGAAATGATCACTCATTTGGCAACACAACCACTCCTACAAAGATTTTTCTCTCCATAAATTATTCTACTTGTAGTTCCTCTACATTTTGACATACTTCCAATCTATTGCCAATATTCCTTGCCTACTTCTTCATTGAACGTATGTGATTGCATTAGTTTATTTGAATATCTCTATTTAAATTCCTAGATACAAATTTTAGTAGCAACATCTTAACTTGTAGTGATAATGGATTACAATTCTTTCAATCATGTATTCTAAGTTTCTATTTGAAACCTACAATGGACTTGAAAAGCTTAAATCTTCTTAAATGTGTGCTCCTCAAAGCTTTAGAACTACAAATCCATAGTGAAATCTTGATACCCTTAATGCCCATAGCCAACCCACTTCAGTGGCTCCATGCACAATACACACAACTCTTCCATTGCATGGCCCTTCAGAGAAGTAACAACCTTAGAATATTATGGATACTTAATGCAAATGGTGGTCATGAAATCATTAGGAAGTTGAGCATCATGCTTAAGGTGACTTATTCTCTTCATAGAGACCCTTTTATCAGTAGACATCATCACAATTCTCCTCAAATTGGTAACCAAACGCTCCTCCATCTCCTTCCTTATATCCACTTCCTCCATATACACCTTATCTATTATTTGGTTGATATAAAATAAAGTGAATAAATACCTTCTTCCACAATTTCAACAGTGGTCCTTCGAATCTAAGTGAGACCAAGATCTCTCATGTACTTGCCAAGCTCCATAAGAGACATCATCTTGTTGGGCTACTTCACAAGAATATCCCTAATTTTACAAACCACTTTTATCTTTCTATGGCACTGTATCATATTAACTAGAGGTATTTCCTTTCTTATTTTAATCACTACAACTATTACACTACCACCACCACTAACACCTTTCATGCCCGATCACACTTTATAATGAAGTGTGTTCAACTGCAATCTTCCATAAAAATGAAGTTCTGGCTTGCTCCAATGCTCTACATCTAGAAGAACAAGTCGGTCTTCTCCTTAAAGAAATAAAAGAAGAGGAGGCAAAGTTTGAAGTGAGAATGTGCATGGCCACACTCACCCAACATGTCTTTAACTCCATTGGTATCTATGGAAAATAATGTTAACAACCAAACACACACAACTACTCTAGATGAATTTGGGTTTATTGAACAGCTTCACAACATCAAAATATATGTGAATATCACTTTAGATTGAAGAACTACTACTAGATGCATTTCTCACCTCACAACAGTGCACTTGGAAATATGACCAACTCTAAAGTCCAGATACAAAGCAAACTTGATTCGTGTATCAAGATGCTTTGCCTTCCCTTCACCAGAATCGTTGAAAGGAATCCAAAGGGATAATTCTTGCCTTTAAAGGGATGGAGAGAGTTTAGGATAGATATTTTACTATCCTTGATTTCTCTTTTCTATCATTTTCCTTACTTTTTTTATTTTATCTAAAATTTCAAACAACATTGATCACATTTCTCTGTGCATTTTGGTTTTCATTATTTAAAGCATTCGATTAGAACATAACAGAGCTTAGAGGTGCTTGTGTGGATTAAGGGTCCTTACCTTTATGATTATTGACCATATACATGAGAAAAATAGGAGAGAATAAAAACTACTCATGGAAAACATGTCATCAAATAGTAGCTTGGAATAGTAAATATTGCATGCAGTTAAAATCCCACAAAAAAGTAGTTGTATAAGTAATTGAAAGGGATTTTGATGATTAAATTCGTTGACCTCTTTTGTTCTACTAATGGAAAATCCAAGGCTAGTGGCTCCTTTTAATTTGATTTGGAATGGATTACTCTCACAACACCTATGTCCACACCATGGTGGTCCTATAAATCCAATAACAATAGTAATATATTTTATCTTGACTTTTAAATGGTTCTAGCATCCTTTTTTAGGCTAGGAATTACCACTTCTACTACTTTGGTTGAGCCATTGGCATGTTATTATTTTTCTTGCCAACATTATTATTGTTTGACATTCATTTATAGAAACTAAACATTTTGTTCAAATTAACAAAAACAACAGTGTTACACCTACAATGATTTTTCCTCATTTACTACTTATACATTCTTTTAATGCAGATTAAGGATGAAAATTCCAAGGATGAGCATTTATTAATCTGCCTTATCCTTGTGCTGATCTCCCAACAAAACACTTTAATGCCTTGACGGATTTGTATTATTCTCATAAATACACAAACACCCATCTAATATTAGAGTAAAAAAATTCTTATACAGCTTCCTTGTGCTGCATTTTAAAAACATAAATGCCAATGCCTTATTGGATTCCTATCAAAAAAATACTCAAATATCGTCTTAAGTCAAAACCTAGAAATTAAAGTATATGTACTTATATGGGTTTGTATAGATATTTCTTATAGTGTAAACTAGCCCGATTTCGATTAAATTAAGTTGTTAAACTTATATCAAGAAATGTTTCAACATATGCTTTACTATTGACCTTGGTTCCAAGCAATCAATCAGACGAGTACATTAATGAAATATTAGGTTAACATTGTTGGTCTAGTCCTCAATCTTCTAACATAGGCATGAGAGTTGTAAGGGACAATTGATATAAGAAGGCATACTTGAAAAAAGTTATAATTCAATACATCTTAGACATTTAATAATTGTGTTAACAAAGTGAACGGAGTAGTGAACAGTTAGCAAGAGACCGTCATAATACGAAAAGTTATACTTACAAAATTGAGTTTAAATCAACATCTACGTGTTGAAGCTCAGGGGTATTTGATTTCTTTACTTCGTCATTGGTTACTTATTTTATGCACTATTATGTAAACCTCATTAGAATTTTCACATGAATCTTGCTATTTGATAACTTTAGACAAAAGGACCTTGACGGATAGAGTCTAATGCTATAGTTTACTTTTGCATATGAAACTAATTCACATTATATTCAAATGTTCATGTTATTATCACAATAGAAATAGATCTTTCTTTTATTGTGTGAAATTTGTCTTACCTTCCGGGATAGGATGTCGAATGTGGGTTTACAGAGAAGGAAATTTTATTTTTCAAAATTACCAAATTGTTTATGCTTTGACCAAAGCTAAATTGCACCATTGAAATAGATGGATAATGAATGCCTCTAGTTAGTATTTATTATTCTCTGCCACATCATATATGCAAGAAATATGTTCATTCTAGTTTAGGGTGCATATAAGGCATCATGCATGCATCGAGAGTTTCCCTCCTGCCTATTTGTACCAGGTTGTTAGGTGCCTCATGCAAGGTCAGGTATTTTTCAAGTTAGGAAGAATTCTGGGGAAATGTAGTGCTTCGTGGTTGGGTGGAAAAAGCACCTTAACCATGCTATTGACCTTCGACTTGCGGAAGACCAGTGTGTTATGGCGATTGAAGATGGATTATAAATATCATTCTCTTTATGTAATTTAGAAAATGGATATATATTATTGTATTGAACTTTTGAATGGCTTGTTAGCCAAAGTAAGAAATTGTACTTCTCTCATTTGATGTACTAATGTTGCACTTATTGTAAATAATGTAATGTTATTTTTTCATATTGTACCATTTGGATGCACCTGAATATTGTAGAACTTGCAAGATATTATACATTTATGGATATATCGGTTAATAGAAAAATTATTTTTCTAATTTTAGATTGTGAATTACTTTTCGTTCGTAAATTTAGTAAGTGGTTAAATCAGACTTTACACAAAATTGACCTTGTATTTGGCACTGTTGGCATTCAATCTGGCCCTACGGCCTCTCAGTCTACCTTCATTGTTGGTTCTTAGACTTGGCTACCACGTTTGCTATTACAGTCACCTTCCAGATTTTGTGTAGAGGTTGTCGTTTGTTGTGTTTGGTCAATGCTTTATTTCTGGTTGCTCTGCGTTTCACCATTAACCCTGCTCTTCCCTCTTTGGATTGTTCTTTGCATTTCATCGAGACTCCCTATTGGTTTATTGGCTCCCAGGTAGTGCTCTGTCGACCACTATTCTAGTTCAAAGGTTGCATCTTTGTCCATTCAACTTCTCTGTTGCAGGTCTTTAGCGCTTTTCAACAGGTCTGATCTACACCTTCAACGACACCTTCAATGGCCTCTTGACCCCATACGGATTATGTGGATGTTGTAGTCCCAATCAGGACTCCTCAGCAGCTCATTCGGCCCTTCATACGGGTCTTACGCCTTTCATTCAGCCACGACGTCCCTCAGTCAACCTTAAGCACTCCATCTTAGTTTCTCATTTGGACTCTAAGTCCTTTTTTCTCTCTATCAACATTTGGTGCCAAATCACCACCAGGTCATCCACTTGGCATTAGCGTTTGTATTCAAACTATATTTCTCTAATTGAGTCAAGATTGGCAGTTATAGTGGTGGTAGTGGCATTTAATGCTAAGCTCTTTTCAAACTTGTAAGGGGTTTAATATTGGGGTCAACAAAGCTTTGTAATGGGGGTATTGCTTTCCATTTGAGGAAAATTGTATGTGGAGGTTTGTAAGTGACTTTTCAAAATCACAATATCATGTTAACATATAAAGTTTGCATTTACTTGCAAACATATAAAGTCAACATATAAAATTAACATATCAATCCCCTGTCGAAGACAAAGGGTGAGGCCCAGGTTGGCAGGTGGCCAATCCCCCCTCACGTATCAAACCTTGGTATTCTTCTTTCCACCCCGATTCCAACAAGTGGTTGGAAGGTCATATTCACCTCTCCCACAAGCATCCTTTTTGCTTTTTCAAGCGTTGTTAATTAAATTAGGCCATTTTTGCAAGAAATTGATTGTTTAATAACTTTTGCTCGGTAGCTTAAATTTGAGCACCGCTTTTTGCAAAAGTGAATGGTTTTTCATTCTTCACGCCTTGGTCTAATTTATTTTGTAAAATACACTAAGTTATAAAGTGTCAAAATCTAGGGGATATCTCTTTCAGTAGTTTCGGGGGGGGGGGCTTTTTTGCATTTGGTCTTTTGCACATTATACCATGTCTACATGTTGCAAAGTCAAGTGTTGTGCTCTGCATTTCTCTGCAGATTGGAATTTAGCCTTGCGGTTCTGGACTTAAGCTTAGAAATTCCATAGCTATCTTCATTCCAAAGGATTTGTGATTTGGTGCTCCAGAAGACAAGTTTGTGTTGTTATACTTCAGGTGAAAGTTGTTGAGTCTAGGTGATATTTGTTGTCTTCAGTTATCTCCAAGTGAGATCTGTTGCGGATGGATTTGTCGGCTCTCAGGTGAATCTATGTTGTTTGTTGATGTGTCAAGATCGTGTTAAAGCATTGCAAAAGGTCCGCTTGTTATGATTGTGATTGAGGAAGCATGTGATCAAGAATTTTCCCAGTTTATATTGTTTGGCCGACCTGATTAATTGCAGTGATCAAGGAGATGTTGAATGTTTAAGTGATGTGTAGCATGCTTGGATAGATTTAGGTCCAAACTAAGGTGTAATACATTATGTCATCATTCTTTTGTGGCATGTGTTGTTTAGGTCCAGACCTAATTTAATGTATGTTTGTAATGCTGACCTTGGAGATTGTTCCAATGGTTGATGAATGTAATGCCGACCTTGATGTACATTCCAAGGTTGATGAATTGTATATAAACATGTAATGAAGTCATGGAAAGTGATCTATGAGTGAAGATGTGAAGAGAAGTACGAAGTGTAAGAGCAGAGCAGAGAAGATAAATTGTGCTTCAATGGAACTGAACCTTGGCATGGAGTAGATGCTACTATCTCAGTTCATCAACTTGGTAGTGAGCCTCATATCTTGGCAGCGAGCCTTCTTCAATTGAGCAGTGAGCCTCTGATTTTTGGTATTGAGATAACACTCATCGTGGTTTTTCCCTTATAGGGTTTTCCACGTAAAAATCTGGTGTCTCATGTGTTGAATGTGCTATTGTGTTAAGCTTCTGATTTCATGCTTTCATGATTAAATCTTAATAACAGTGATTAAGTGATTGATGTGTTGATGTTCATACAAAGTTAAGGTTTTGGAGACAACTGATTCACCCCCCCTCTTAGTTGTCTGGGGCAGTTCAACAATTGGTATCAGAGCCAGGTTTCTCAAGAGAAAGCTTAACAGCTTGAGGTAGATCTAGGATGGCATGCAAAATGGTTGCTCTTGAAGACCTAGAAAGAACTAAAGATGAAATCAGAGATCTGAAGGAAAATATCAAAGAAGTAGATGAATGTATCATGAAGTTAAGGAAGCAAGTTGAGATACTCAAAGGGAAATATAAGGAGGTCGGTGAACAATTGATATTAGCAAATGAAACCCTAAATGATTTGAAAATGGAAGTTGTAGAAAGAACAAAAGCAGAAGAAGACCTAAATCTATTGGTGGAAGACAAAACAGAAGAATGTGCCAAGCTTGAAGAGGAAATTTGGATCCTGAATTCAGATTTGGAGAAAATAAAAAAAATTGAAAAAAGGTTTAAGAGCAGTTCTACAAAACTTGATGAGATGATTGCTAGTTAGAAGAAACATGATGACAAAGAAGGCTTGGGATTTGAGAAAGGTGAAAGTTCAAAAATAGGACAAGAAAAGAATGATGAGATCAAGAAGGACAAAGGTAAATAGATCCTAAATCAAAGAAACAAACCCAGAAGACCACCGGTCAGACAACCAAATGCTCAAAGGTACAGATCTTTCAATGGTTATTGTATCTCATGCAATAAGTTTGGTCATAAGGCTACTCAGTGTAGGAGCAGAATGAATCAAAATGTTCCATCATTCTCTGGTCAGTGTTTCAATTGCATGAAAATTGGTCATAGAGGAAATGAAAGTAGAAGTTAGATTAGGAAAAGTTTCAACAATGGAAGGAATGATCAAACCTTCAAAGGTAAATGTTTCACATGCAACAAGTTGGTCATAAATCTATTGTATGCAGAAGTGAAGCGAGTCAAAATTCTATTAGGTGCTATGAATTCTATAAGATGGGACATAAGGCTAATGAGTGTAGAAGTCAAGTGAGAAATGGCTAGGACAAATCCTTCAGTGGCTACTTCTATACATGTAATAAATTTGGGCATAAGGCTAACCAATGTAGGTCAAGGATGAATAAAAGGAACAATGGTCAAAAAGATACTATGTGTTTCAATTGCAACAGGCCTGGACATATTGCAAGATTCTGCAAAAGTAAGAACATGAAGAAGGATACTTAGGCAGAATTGAAGAAACCAGTGGAAAAGGTTGATCTGGAAGAAGTCAAGAAGGAGATGAATAAGGTTTGGTTCAAGAAGGAAGTAAATAAAGTCAGAGATGAGTCTGCACCAGACTTAGGTGCAGATACTTCCTCCGGGAAGTGAATTTGGTGCTTTGGCTCAGGGGGAGCTTTAATGAAATTCTTTTCTCCCCTGCCAAAGGATTGGTGTTGATGCCTCAGCACATAGAGACAAGATCAAGGACTAGTAACAAAGGTATAAGTCAGATTAGAGATTGTGTTTATAAAGAATAAAGGAAGAGTTGTGCAGAAGTCTGCTATGCAAGAAGATTTGATCAAGAAAGAAGACAGGTTATGAATTTTGGTCAAGTGTCTATTTGTTAGAATCAAGCTACAGTGTTTTGGTAATTTGGTCCACATTTGTCCTCTATTGAAGTTAATGATATGTGGTTCTAGCATATGGTTATTGATCATTGGTTACATCTACTTCTAGAAATTTATCTGATTTTGATAATTGATGTAATGCCCACCCTAGTGTGTGCCTTGTGTGCTTTTGATTCATGTGTTATATGTTGTTTTGAGTGTTTATCATTGTATTACGTGATTATTATTCTTTGATGCATTGCACCGAACTTGTCGATGAGGTCTATGGTGCCATCGAGGGGTTCTGAGGGTGTATTCTACATGACCATTGAGGTGTTTCCAATGGTGTTTTGCTTTATTATTTGGCTTTCCAACTATGCATTATGAATTGCATACGTTGTGTTCATGTGTGTTAGATTATTGTAGTGCTTTAGCTTCATTATTTTCAATTGTGTAATATGTTGGATGGATGTGATGTCTTCAGTATGATTGTGTTAGTTGATTTATGAATATATGATTTTATGATGTCGATTGATTGTCGACCCATGTTTATGATGCTTATGCAATATTATGCCACGTTGGGTATTATGATGTGCTTCGGCTATTTTATGTATGGAGCAGGTATGCCTGATGGTTTACTTGAGTGTGCAGGTAATTACAGGTGTTAACTAATATGGAAAATGTGGAGAAGGTTGACATGGGACGCTAAGCCATCTCACCTTATCCTTGTGTTGTGGAAACCTGTGATGTGTGTTTGGAATCATTTGCATGTGTTTCCTTAGAATTCTTGCACTTTATTTTAAAATGTTTCAAAAAACGTGTTTTCCGTGTTTTCAGATTAAATTAATGATTTTAATTTAGAAATTGCTATTTTTGCTTTAGCGAAAATGTTTGTTGCATCATTATATGCTTGTGAAACAAATTTGAGTGATTTCTGTTTAATTCTAAAATTTGATATTTTTCCATAAAAAGGTAGAAATTGCATTAAATGAGGAAACTGAATGCCTAGTATGGCATGTTTGTACTTTTTGGAATGAGATTGAGTTAAATGGCAATAATCTATTTGGAACAGTTGAGTTCATTCGACTAACTATTTCCCTATCTATTTGAGTGAATTATTTGGGTGTTTTAAGTGAAAAAGGGTTTATTAATGTGTTATTTGAAATGCCTATTTGATTTGCAAAAGAGATTCAATTATTTAATTGTTGAATTAAATGATTTAGTTGTGCAAAGGCTATAATTTTGAATTGATTGATTAAATCACTTAAAGGATTAATTTATTACCAAAAAAGGGATAGTGTCTTTGGAGAAATAAAAAGAAAAAGACATGTATTTTTCATTATTATTTTTCTCTCCAAAATTTGCTCTCCTTTGTTTGAAACCCTCTTGCTTGAAAAATAGATATTTGATTGCTTGGAAGGGAGTTTTTCTTGGAATTGCTTGGAGTTTGAATTGGATTCAAGAGCTTGGTGTTTGTTTGTTGTGTGTGGATTGAATCTGACATTCAACGTCATTCTTTTCCTTGGATTTTGCTTGTATTAGAACGTAAGTTTCTCCAATCTTCTCATTTAAATTGTTTTATTTTGTTTCATTCATACCACACCATCTAGAATGGTTGAAAATGGCTTTCCTTAGTTGTAGGAAGCTTAAAAAATTTATTTCAGCTATGTATGCTTTTATTTTTATGTATTTTCATTTTTGGAAACATGAAAATACAGACAAAACCTTGGCAAATTTTCTATGGAAATCCCCAACTCATTTTTATTGCATATGTTGGTTGTTGGGCATGTTATCTATAATGGGCAGTTGTCAGATCATCCATAGCTATTGAAAAACAAAAGTTAGAAAATTGGTCAAACTTTGGTCAAGGTGCCAAAGAGAGCTCCAATGGAGTTTTTAGGGCCTTATGGTTATTTTGCACTTTTAAAAAACATGAAAACTAAATTCTATGCATTTCCTTTATAATTTGCTTTGAGGGATGAGTTAACTCCTTCATATTATGTGATTCTGCATCTTGTGAGACTATGTTATTTTTTGAGACATTTTGGTGCATTGAAATCCTTGCCACTTATTTCTCTATTTTTGAAAACCTGAAAATTGCTTTGTATGCATTTCCTTGATGTTTTAGTTTGTGGGATGAGTTGTCTCCCAATTAGAATGGTATTTTTCATCTTTTGAGAATATGTTGTGTTTTTGTCAAAATTGTAATTTTATTACTTCAAAATCCGTGTCATGCCCAATTGGTCAAATTGGTGCTATGGGTGTTTAAGAAGAGGTCTAGGGGTAGGAAAGGAGTGGCTTCCATCGTGCGCCACGGCCCAAAGAGGTCGTTGGAATTTATCGAATGGAAGTTTTAATCAAAAATAACATTTAAACACATTGGGTAATAAAATTTAATAATAAGATCATCTACACCAAACTGCATGTGCTGGTGAAGTGTCCGCCTTGCTTGGGTTTGGGTGTAAAGAGCAATCTTTGGTGTAGTGTCCGGTTGCTATGAGGAGGTTATGCCCTCATGTTCTACTGCGAGGTCAGTATTGCCCTCGTTTGGCACTCCTTGTCCTAACTACCTAGGTCTCTCTTCCTTCTTCCATTGTTGGAGTTTGACTCGACATGTGATGTTTACCATGTGATTGTATGTGCATTGTGATGTCTGATTCATGCTTGTATGTGTCTATGATGGATTATGATTTATGCCTCATTTGGTGTGCATTGAAGGTGTGATTATTTCCCTTATGCTTGAATGTTGTTATGTCATTCTATTATGTTTTGGCAAGTGTGCCATATGTTACTTGAATGCAATTGGATGGTAGTTGTACCATGTGTTGTTTATATGCATTGTGTTGGTAGCTATGACATGTGTGTTATGTGTATTGATTGGTGTGTATGCCATATGTTGCTATGTATACCCTAGATGTGTGAGATGCTCTTAGCGGGTTTGCCATGATCACCTTCTCTGTAGCTCGGGGGTTGCCTAGAGTTGCGTAGACATCTATTGCACTCGACGATGGCAATATGGTTGGGAGGTGAGCAACATTTCCCCATTGGTCCTTCATGATGATCTTCAGGTGTTGGACGGTTTCCTTGATCTTTGTGCAGGTGGTTTACCTTGTGCTTTGTGCCTTGTTGCACCTTGGAGAGCATGTTGGTTTTGGGTGGTTTATGGACTTGTATTTTATCATTATTGATTATTGTAACCTTTGTAATGTAGGTCTTTTGAGACCCTTGTAATAAGATGTAATTAATGCTTTGAGTTGATTTATGATGTTGGCTATGATTCATCTATGTTTAGGATGAAGCCCTTCGAATATTGTAATTATTGGATATCATCTTATATTTTTCCACGCCTCGGTTTGTGAGGATGTTGGCATGTTTTGATAGATTTTACATGTTAGAATCTAGCTATGTTAGCATGTTTAGACTCAGTTATTTGATGTTGTATTTGATGTTTATGGATATGTTTGTGTTGGATCATATTCATCCCACATAGGTGGTGATGATCCTATATTTTCTTTTGGCATGTGTCGACATTGGTGTCGAACATGCATAGCCTTTTGTATCACTTTTGTCCTTTTTGACATGTGGACATAATTGGTTCGACAGCTTAATGTTTTTGGTTAAAATGAATCATCTTTGGCATTGATTATTGTTTTTAGCCTCATAGGTGTTTTGGTGTCATTTCCATGATGTGATATGCACTCTTAGATTATTCCCTCCTTTGCATTGGGATGTGTGCCTTTACATGAGTTTGACTAGTGACCATTCTAGTTGGTTGAGGAATCGTACCTCCTAGTTGGACTATCTCATGGGTGAGTGTTACCCTTGTGTTTGGGATGTCTTTTGTAATCATGGAATAGACTGAGGTGGATGTCACCCTCATCCTACTCCATGTGTTCGTGAGGGAGCGAGGTCGTGGACATGTATCTGATCCTCATCATGGAGTGAGCTCCACCTCTCTCTTGGTCATCATGGTGAGTTGTCACATGATTGGTGAAGTCTTCCGCTTGTGCCACCTTGCATTGTGCAATGGTGATGTCTTTTTAGGTGTTGTTGTACATGTTGCAACACCTTGTGTGTGTGTGTGAGTGCAATGCAACATGTAAATGTTGCACTTGCAAACACAAAAAATTTGTTGGTTTGGTGTGTGTTTGGCTAATGTCCTGTGTGAAAGCTTGGGGCATTACAATTGGCTTGAGAGTAATGAGTGGCAGAAGTTCGGGTTGATAGAGCACAATTATTTTTAGTACAAAGCAATTTTCATGATGACTGGAAGTATTTGATGAACTAAGAGGCAAATGAACATAAATCAAATGAGTCTTCAAGAAAAAGATGAAGAAAGTACATATTGAAGAAGTTCTGAGAAGAATTCTTGTGGCCCCTAGGGTTTGTGTAGAAGCATCACATTAAAAAGAGCAAAGGTGCATTGACAAAGAAGAAGAATTGCAGATGAACAGGTATATCTCTGCTTATTCAATGAAGCATGTAAAGAGGAGTTTTGGATCAAGGCAATGAGAGAAGAACTAATGAAGATTGAAAAGAATCAAAATTGGGATTTGGTTCCTAAACCCACTTATAAGAATATGATTGGAATTAAATGGGTTTTCAGAGACAAGATGAATGAGAATGGAGAAGTAGCAAGGAACAAGGCAAGACTGGTATGCAAAGGATACTCTCAGGTTGAAGGGATAGATTTTGATGAAACCTATGCTCCTGTGGCAAGAATTGAAGCAATTAGAATATATTTGGCATTTGCAGCATTCAAAGATTTCAAAGTGTATCAAATAGATGTGAAGACTTCCTTTTTGAATGGCAGGATGAAGAAGACATTGTTTTGGGGGAGCTAGTAGCAGAAATTGAGGATAAGGGAAGCCTGTGGGAGATAAGTTGTAGACAAAAAAGTATTGACCTAAAGAAATTATTGGCTATATGTGTTGTCATTGATTAATATGCATTGTTTTCATAAGTTGTCATGAAGGATGATAAAAGATGTAATGTTATGTTCCCAAAGAAGAAGGAAAGTTCATGGTTGGATGTCATATCCTGATTTGAGTAGAGTCAAGTTTGAAGTTTTGTGAAGACAAGATATGTTAATCTAGAGGTCTTCTAAGATATCAACAAGAGCTGACATAGTTTGATGTGTACTCCTAAGGGGGAGTATTCAGAACATAAAAAGAAAAAGGTGTAGCAGTGCTGGTAGTAATCAAAAATGGTTGTTGAAGTCAGGAGGAGTAAAGAATAATCTTAGATTCATAAGAGCACTAGTATATGTAAGAGTTGTTGAAGAAGGTTGGAATGGAGGATTCTAAGCCAGTATGTACTCCTATGGTAGTTGGTTGCAAGAAGAGCAAGAATGATGAATCACCTAAGACTGATCAGAAAATGTATAGGTCTATGATTAGAGGACTACTGTATCTGAACTATACCAGACTAGATGTAATACATGCAATTTGTCTTATGGCAAGATTTCAAGAAGATCCTAGAGAGTCACGTGTGTTGGTAGTCAAGAGGATTATGAGGCTACCTCTCAGGGGAAGCAAATAGATGATGCTAATATGAGTTTCTGATAAAGAGCAGTAAGTGTTGCAGTGTTTCTAACAAGGGAGTTGTGTAGTGGTAATAAAGATTTGAGTTGAGCTTTGATAACTAAAGAAGAGAAGTAAAAGTTTCGGCACCCTTTGCCATTGATGTCAAAGGGGGAGAGAAGTTCATGTGAAAAACCTAAGAAGATTGCAGACAGAGAAAGCATCAAGTGAGGGGGAGCAAAGAAGCAAAACAAGATTATATGTCTTGATGGTTTTTCACATCATATGTTGCCATCAATGACAAAGGGGGAGATTGTTGCAAGTATGAGCAGTAAGTGTTGTCATTGATGTCAACATCTAAGGTCAGAATCTAAGGAAGTTATTTGGATGAGTTTGAACAAGTGTTTGATTGTTCTATCTCCCAAAATAGTGCAGTGTTTTGCTCTACATTTCCTCAGCATTGAAGACCGGAGTGTGAGATTTGGATATGATTTAGAGAAGTGTTTGAAGATGCTAAATCCTGAGTTTGGTGGTTTGGAACATTGTATAGAAAAAAATCTATTCACTAGTTTGAAGACTATGTCTGGTAATGTGTGCAGAGTGACAGGGAGAAAATGTTGTGCTCCACATTTCTCCGCAGATTGGAATTTAGCCTTGTGGTTCTGGACTTAATCTTAGAAAGTCCATAGCTATCTTCATTCCAGAGGATTTGTGATTTGGTTCTCCAGAAGAGAAGTTTGTATTGTTATACTTCAAGTGAAAGTTGTTGAGTTCAGGTGATATTTGTTGTCTTTAGTTATCTCCAAGTGAGATCTATTGCGGATGGATTTGTCAGCTCTTAGGTGAATCTATGTTGTTCGTGGATGTGTCTAGATTGTGTTAAAGCATTGCACACGGTCTACTTGTTATGATTCTGACCAAGAATTTTCCCAGTTTATACTGTTTGGCCGACCTGATTAATTGCGGTGATCAAGGAGATGTTGATGAATGTTTAAGTGATGTGTAGTGTGCTTGGATAGATTTAGGTCCAAACTAAGGTGTAATACATTATGTCATCATTCTTTCGTGGCATGTGATGTTTAGGTCCAGACCTAATTTAATGTATGTTTGTAATGCTGACCTTGGAGATTGTTCCAATGGTTGATGAATGTAATGTTGACCTTGATGTACATTCCAAGGTTGATGAATTGTATATAAACATGTAATGAAGTCATGGAAAAGTGATCTATGAGCAAAGATGTGAAGAGAAGTGTAAAGTGTAAGAGCAGAGCAGAGAAGATAAATTGTGCTTCAATGGAACTAGACCTTGGCATGGAGTAGATGCTACTATCTCAGTTCATCAACTTGGCAGTGAGCCTTCTTTAATTGAGCAGTGAGTCCTAAGACAATGAGCCTTTGATTTTCAGTAGTGTTATTACATATTATATTGTGAGCTAACATTCACCGTGGTTTTTCCCTTATAGGATTTTCCATGTAAAAATTTGGTATCTCATGTGTTGAATGTGCTATTGTGTTAAGCTTTTGATTTCATGCTTTCATGATTAAATCTTAATAACAGTGATTAAGTGATTGATGTGTTGATGTTCATACAAAGTTAAGGTTTTGGAGACAATTGATTCACCCCCCTATTAGTTGTCCGATGTAGTTCAACAACATCATTATGTTGGATATACTATTTTTCTACCTTGGTAACCAAGAAAGCACCTTCATTAAACCATAGCAATGGGAGCTCTGCAACTACATGACATTTGAAATTTGAATTTGGTGTTGGGGGTGAATGGATGGCAATAGTCCGGGGGGGCTTTGATCAGTCCCCTCCCCTGACTCCAGGGGATGCTGGTACGGGTTGTCAGATGGATCACGTGGCTTCATCCTCAAAGCAAGATCCCAAGAAGTGGAAGGAGGCACTCGTGGGTGTTGTCAATGGCAAAGCTGACAGTAAGTTCAGCCAGCCAGTTTTCTCAGAGGTTGATGGTGCCAAGGCGCTTAAACTACCTGACTAGATGGTGTTGCAGGTAGTAGCATCAATGGATAATACTCTGGTGGGCAAATTTTTTTCCTTCAGACCCAATATTGACCTTGTTCACCACTGGATGCAGACCAAATGGACTCTCAAGGGGAGCGTTTCAGCTAGTGCTATGGTGGGAGGTATGTTCTTTTTTCAATTTACCTCTCAGGAGGATATGATGTCAGTTATGGAAGGCGGCCCATGGCTGTATGGGAAACATTCCTTATCGCTATGCAAATGGAAGCTTGGCTTTGACCCCAAGGTAGACCTCAACCAATCAGCTCCGATGTGGGTTAGATTACTAGGCCTTCCCTTGGAATTCTAGGATGAGGAAATATTCGCTTGGATAGGCAACACTTTTGGGGATTATGTCGAAGTTGATAAAGTTATGAAGGCTAAGACGAGATTGGTCTATGCCCAGTTTTGTGTGAATGTGGATGTTCTTAAAGTCCTCCCTACTTCTATCATACTAGAATCCCAGTTTGGGAAGTGGACTCAGAGCATTCAGTATGAGAACTCAAGAGTTTTCTGTCATAACTGTATGAAACCCGGTCATGTCTTCACGCAGTGTAGGGCTCCGAAGCATCACCCACCTCTGAAGATGAAGCAGGTAGAGGAAATCTTGGAGGACTACCCCTTCAAGAATGATATTTTGAAAATAGTTGATTCCCCCTAGCTTCTCTAGGAAGGGAGGTGCCTTTGGAGGTTCTGGTGGAGCAACAGGAGCCTCTGACACCACAAGGTCCTCTACAAGAGACCCCAGTCACTCTAATCCATGTGGAGGAGAACCCTATGGGACTTGAACTCTCAGTTGTTGTTAACAAGGAGACCCAGAAGAGTCAGGAGCTAGTGGACTCTCTTGCTCGTTAGGAGACCTTAGCCACTAATAAGGGCCAGGAGATGCAGGAAGAAGGAGAAATAGTATCAGGATTCAGCCCCTGAAAGAGTATTATATCACAACAAAGCATGGTAAATGATTGCAACCTTGGTGATATGAAGGGTACTCTCAAACCCAAACCAAGTATGTTTGGAAAAAATCTCTCCTCATCCCCGAGAGTAGGTTCAAGTAGAGAGATGGAAGACCAGGAGGGATGGTCTATTGCGAGGAAGAAGGGGAAAGGCAGCAATCGGAAGACAGCTGATATGGGGGGATAGCAGCAGAGGTAGGCCTTCCCACATGAAGACCAGATAGAGAGAGATGGAACAAGAGATTGCTAGGGAGAAGTAGTCCACCTTGGTGCCCCCCTAGGAAGGCAAAGAAATGAAGATTATCTCTTGGAATATAGGAGGGATTAATAGCCCTCAGAAGTAGTTGTTAGTTAGGAACTACATTATTGATAACAAAGTTGATATTCTTCTTCTGTAGGAAATAAAAAATGACGGAGGAAAACTTCAAGATTGCTCTTAAAAACATTTGGCCCAATGCGAACTATGCTATTAGTGGGGCTACTGGGGCCTCATGCGGCATTGCTACCCTTTGAAGGCAAGACATTACTGGCAATTTAATCTCTTTCCAAGCACCATGTCGAAGTTTCATTTCATTGCCATCAAGAGCGGTAGAAACTAATCAATGTCTATGCCCCCAACACTCGCAGTAGTAGGAAGGAAGTCTGGGAGAGTCTGGCAGACAAAATTAAGAAGGACAGAAACATTAACTAGATGGTGGTAGGGGACCTCGACTCCCCTCTATACCCTTCAGATAAAATGGGAGGGTTAATGGATTACTCTGACAGCATGTCCGATCTGGCGGACTTCCTTGGGAAAGCTGGCCTCATGGATGTTGATCTGTCAAGACAGGCCTTCACATGGTCTAACAGGAGGCAGGGGCATAATCTCATACAGGTTAAGCTAGATAGGTTTTTAATTTCTTCTTATTGGGCCATAATGAATATGTTACACCTTTCAACTCTTCCTAGAATGGGATCAGACCATAGCCCTCTTTTACTCAACTGGTCTGGGAAGTGTAGAAAAGGCCCCTTCCCGTTCAGATTTGAAATGATGTGGGCCCTTCATTTGGAGTTTAGAGATTGCCTTTTGAATTGGTGGAAGATCCTGGTCCAAGGACCAATGATGTTCAGACTAACTAAGAGATTGGCCAATGTGAGGAATAAGGTGAAAGGTTCGAATAAGTTTACTTTTGGTAATGTTTTGAGTAGAAAGAAAAGCATCATGGAGAAACTACAAGAAGTCCAAAGAAGAATAGACAAGGGGGATATATAGGAAGACTTGCAATCCATTGAAAAGAATCTCTCTAGGGAATGGACCCAGACAATCAAGGAAGAGGAGGTTTACTAGAAACAGAAGTCCAGAGTTCAATGGCTTAGGGAGGGTGATAGGAACACCTCTTTCTTCCACTAATCAACCCTAAGGCATAGGAAGAGAAACACCATCAAGTCACTTCAGGATGAACAAGGGAGGCTGGTGGAGGAGGAAGAGGAGATTAGAGACTTGGCCACCAAATTCTTTGAATCACTCTTGACTGGTCAATAGTCCAATGTCCATGAGGAGGATTTTGATTCTATTTTGGATGTTATTCCTACCATTCTCTCTGAGGATGAAAATTACTTGCTAGCCAAACCTGTTACTCTAGAGGAGGTTAGAGTTGTTGTTTTCTCCATGGGCGCCTTCAAAGCCCCATGCCCAGATGGGTTTCCTCCGACTTTTTTTCAAACCTTTTGGGAGATTATTGGGAATGATGTCTTCCTAGCAGCTCAGGATTTTTTTAGAACAAGGAGACTCTTACGGCAGTTGAACAACACCTTTATTGCCTTAATTCCAAAGAAGACCGATGCTAGGACTATGACCGACTTCAGGCCTATTAGTCTTTGCAACATGGTTTACAAAGTCTTCACCAAGATTTTGGTCCTCAAATTACATCCCCTTCTAGACAAACTCATTGCCCCGAATCAGAAGGGCTTTGTCCCAAGTAGGCAGATTCTAGACGCGGCCATCACCACCCATGAAATCATTCACTCTATCCATAGTAGCAACACCCCAGGTATGATCTTTAAATTGGATATATGCAAAGCCTATGATAGGGTTAGTTGGGACTTTCTTTTAAGAGTCCTCATAAAATTTAGTTTCAATGAAAAAATCATCAACATTATTAAAGAGTGTATATCCACAGCTAGATTTTTAATGCTAGTCAATGGCTCTCCAAGAGGTTTTTTTCCTTCTGGAAGGGGCATCAGACAAGGTGACCCATTGTGACCCTACCTATTCATTTTGATTGCTGAAGTTTTGGGTAGAAATGCTTGTAATATGTTAATGCAGGGGACTCTCCGCAGGATCAAACCTACCTCAACAGCCCAGAATGTGGTTATTCAACAATTCGTGGATGACACTATTCTGTTTAGTTTGGCCTCGATCATTGAAGCTAGAAGGTGGAAGGAACTCCTAAAGAACTATGAGAGGGTTTCAGGTAAGAGCATTAATTTTGAGAAAAGTCATATCTATTTCTTGAATACTCAAGAAGATCTCCAGCAGAAAATAACCAGAACATTGGGCTGCTCGAGTGAAAGGCTACCAGCCACTTACTTGAGCCTCCCCCTCACCACCACTAAGGTTGCCATGGACTTCTAGAAAGGGTTGGTGGAAATAATTCAAAGAAAACTGGCCAGCTGGAAGGGTGCCCTCTTGAGTCAGGCAGGGAAATTTCAACTTCTCAAGGCTTCTCTTCAGGGGATGCCCAACTATGCGTTAAGTCTCTTTAAAGTCCCCAAGAATGTGGCTGACAAGATAGAACATATTCAAAAAAGGTTTCTTTGGTCTGGGGTGGAAGAGAAGAAAATATTTGCTTTTGTGGGGTGGGAGAAAGTGTGCACCCCTAGATGGCAAGGGGGATTGGGCCTAAGAAGAATTCATTTGATGAACAGGGCTCTCTTGTCTAAGATTCGATGGAACCTTATTCAAGGTAGTTCTAATTGGGGAGAAATCATGATGGCCAAGTATCTTAATGGAGGACATGGCAAAAGACTCCTATCAGAGGTTAGTCTTCCTAAAGGATCAGTTATTTGGAATGGGACTATCAAAACTCGAGGCCTTCTTTGACAAGGTTTAAGATGGAGGATTGGTGATGGTAGGGAGGTTGATTTTTGGAAGGATAGATGGCTGAGGGATAAACCTTTTATGGATATGGAGTATGAAGAGTAGCGGGCAGGATCTGCAAGGCCTTGGGCATCAAAGTGGCTGACTACATTAGGAATTGTGGGGGTCTCCGGGTCTGGAAGATGATCTCTACTTATGCCCAAGATGACTATGAGATAAAGGTGGCCTCTCAACTACAAAAAGAGCTTAAAGGTTATAGACTCTCTCTCTTTCCCAAGAGATAAGATGGTTTGGGACAAGGACAATAAGGGCTTGTTCATGGTCAAAAGCGCTTATGGTCTGTTGTTAGACCCAGGTGAGACTGGAGTTTGGAAAAATATCTAGATTCCTAAACTTGTTCCTAAGGTCAATTTCTTTTGGTGGACCCTGATGCATAATAAAGTTCTAACTCTGGATAACCTGAAAAAAAGAGGGTTCCAACTGCCAACCAGATGTATCCTTTGTGAAGAAGAGGAGGAGTCGTCAACTTTCTCCACTGTAGTTTTGCCTAGGAGGTTTGGGGTTTAACCCTCCAAAAGATAAACCTAAGATGGGCCTTGAATGTTAATATGGAGATGATGGTTAGGGAATGGAAGCCCCCTTTTAGCCTGGTGTTACCAATCTCTAAAAATCTCTGGACTCAAATTCCCCCTCATCTTGTCTAGAGTCTATGGAAGGAACGCAACAATAGAATCTTTAGAGAAAAGAAAAGAACTCCTTTGGAAGTTTTCTAGTGTTTTTTAAAACTGCTGATGGAAAATATTAACTCTTGCAAATTTAAAGCTGCAGATAGCCCCCTGGGGAGAGAAGAACAGAATATGATAAAAAATTGGAACATTGCCCCTAACTCTTGTCAGGTGGACAATACCAAGAGGTTAGCCAAAGCAAAAACCAAATGGGCTTTACCACAGCAAGGGTGGTTTAAGCTCAACTTTGATGGCGCGGCCAAAGGAAACCCAGGTGTTGCAAGCGGTGGAGGCATTATAAGAACGGACACGAGGGTGTGTGTTGCTACCTTCTCAGGGGGCATTGGTATTAAAAGCAACAACGAAGTAGAAGCTACGGCGATGCTCTGGGGAATTAAGCTTTCTATCTCCATGAATATCAAAAAACTACATGTTGAAGGTGATTCTCAGTTAATTGTCAATGTTGCCCTGGGTTTGTCTCAGATCGGGTGGAATTTAGAGGATATTATGGGTGACATTAAGGTTCTCCTTAATGGTTTGGAGGAGTATAAGGTTACTCACATATACAGAGAAGGAAATGTTGTGGCCGATGCTTTGGCCAACGCAAGTAACAGCAAAGAGGGGTGGTGGTGTTGGAGAAACATGTCCAACTTGCCTCAAGAGATATACAATTTAAATTGTGCAGAATGGAAATAGTCATGAAGCATAGGTGGTTTGTTCTTCTGGTTTTGCCAAGGCAAGGGGGAGGCTGAAGATTTTTCCTTCGAACTGTTGAATAGTGGTTATGATTTCATGGAAGGAAGGATCAACATTTCAAATTTTAAAATAATCCTTGGCGGGATAGAAAAGGTCATTGACCATTCGTGGTCTAATAGGCTGACCAAACCTAGATGGAGTGGTAGGATTGCCTATAGGGTGGACAGGCAGGACGGGGAGGATGACTGGATTATCAATGGTGATGTGGCTAGGCTGCATCCTAGTAGACAGCTCTTAACAAATAAGAGCCAGGGATGAAAGGTCCAAATGGATCTCGGGAAGGACACCGCCAGTCGTACTATTTGGAGGTTAATGGGAAAGTCTGGTTGGCGTGTTAATAGGTGCAAGGACATTGGTATTGGTGGAGATCTAGAGGCTAGATTATACTACTTAAAAGGGAGACGCCTGGATGTATGGTAGGGATACGGAGAATGGATGGGACTGATTTCTTCATGACGAATTATGGTTGGGCAAAGCCAGCGGCCGGTATCGCCTATCTTCACACGAGGTGGCAGCTAAATCTCTCCCCCAAGGAGATGTATCTAGGTGGCAAGAATGCGGCATATCACACCAATTATTACGCTGCAATTATTACTCCCCCTCACCGGAATTACCATTTTAATGGGATTCTTGCCATTTTCAATACCGCCAGTTGTAAGCATTGCTATTTTGAATGCTCCCCATACTGTGTTTTTTACAGTTACAGTCTGAGAAAATGGGAGGAGATATTGTGAAAATTGAACCTAGCTCGGTGGAGGAATTTAAACAAGACCTAATCGTGTGGCATATTATACAGGAAGGGGAGGTGGTACCTTTCCTGGAAGGAATGGCAGACCATGATGAAAATTTGTCACTACAGTTTGCTGAAACATGGAATGAGGAAACCAGAGAGGTTAAAATTGGTGCTATCAGTTTCCATGTGTCGGAAGAGGTGTAGGGCAAGCCACTGGGTTACCTACGAAAGGAAAGAAGCACTCGAGGAGAAGCAGAGTCCCTGATACAGAGCACATGAATCTTTTATTTCGTGAGGGCGAGAAACCTGTGAAGCTTCATGGAGGGTTTGAGAGGGAGAAACTGTCAGAGCCTTGGGGTCACATATGCCTGATGCTAATGAAATTTTTCATGCTGGAGGGAAGATTTTGGGTTTATTATCATTACCACTTTGCTCTTCTCAATCATTTCAGAAATAGAGTTGAGATTAGCTTTCCTTTCTTTTTGTTGTCTTCTTTAGACAATTCCATTAAGTCTGTTAGGGATCTCCATGCCAAGAATGTTGCCCACCCGCTCATCCCCATACACCAAGGTCTTATTCTGAGACTGTATCAATTTCATCTTGCTTTATGCCCACCAAAACCTATCAAAGTCAAAATCCTTGAGGACCCACAGCCAAATACTTCCCCTGGGGATAAAGGTAAAGTGAAGGTTTGTATGGGGACACCTAAAATTTCTAAGGATGGCCCCCGTGTTGGGGACGCTGGGACCCCTGCTACTGCTAAGAACAAAAAATAGAAACTTACCAGGCCCCAGTGACTGAAAAGAATACTGCCAAAAGAGAGAGGGTGGAGGTGGAGGAAATGGAGACCACCTTGAAGAAAAAATCTAAGGAAGGTAAAGATGTTGCTACTGTGGATGCTCCAGTGAAGATAGTTGAGCTTGACCTTGGGCTGGATCCTATGGGTAGCAGTGAAGGCGGAGAGGCTATCAATCCGAGCATTCGTCGGTCCAAAAGGATCGCTGGCAAGGCGTTGGTGAATACATAGGGGGTGGAAGTTTCTGATGATTCAGAGTTTATGGAAGAGACTGTGGAGGAGGGTGGGGATGAAACCCCCACGGAATCTACCCATGAGATTGAAGGCACCAATCATTTTGCCTCTATGAATGAGTCAAAGTCTGAAGGTCTGGGTGACACTGTGAGGGCTGTCGTTGGTAAAGACTCCAGGTGGGATGCTGTGGAGCAAGACAAAAAGGGGAGTTGCGTCTTGTGTGCCAAGAATGCTGAGGATATCTAGTGCCTCCAGAGGAAGATGGAAACCATGCAAAAGAATTGAAAGGCTATGGCAGAATTTACGGCCAAAGCCCTGACAGGGCTGCTTCCATCTTTGTTGCGATCAAAGATCTGGACGAAAAGATCAAGCATGTGGGAATTGATAATTTGGGTGATTACAAGGAGATCGCTGAGTTCCTTGCTAAGTTTGGGGCGACTGATAGCCCATAGTTTCTTGTTTTTGCTATTTTTTTGTCATCCTTGTTGTTTTCGTGGTTTTTGGTTAGTTTCTTTTGTTGGTCTACTGTTCATGAGCTGTTAATCTGTTGTTTCTGGCTCGTTAATGGCCTGATGCCCAGGGGGCTGCTTTGTTAAAGGGATCTGGACCCTCTTTTCCAGCTGAACTAGTCAAAAACTAAGAAAGCACCTTTTAATAGTGGTCATGTGACATTGTCCTTCAACCTGTAATTACATTGGTACTTGCATTATTTCTCCATATTTAGCCATTACTCTACTTTTCATAGGGCTCCAAAATAATGTAAAAACATAAGATAAATAAATAAAAACTTCATGATTCTCCCCATGCCACATTTAGCTTACTTTTCCATACATTTACATTGGAGGGCATCATGTCTTCCCCCACCCCCTTACTTTTTAAAAACATATTATGCTTTTACAACATCTTTAGCATTTGCACTTGGAAGGCATCATGCCTTCCCCTTTTCTATATGTCACACCTCCTTGGATACATCTTTATATTGGTGGCACTGCAATAAGTGCTCCCCATCTATTTTTGTTTAGAGTCATCATGCTTCCCTCATCCCCACATTGTGCCTACTATTGCTATACCTTGGGGACTTGCCCCATAATTCCAATATTATACCAAGTTATGAGCCCTTGTCCACATTATCAATTATATACCTACTAGGGGTTTCCTATCTTATTAACCTTTATGTGCACATGCCTTTTGATGTCACATTGGGGGGCATGCAGTTATCTTGATACTCTTTATACTTACATAATTGTTACCAGTTCATTGAGAGTTGCACCACCATTTTATTATCCATGTTAAGGGAAACATTCTTATTCACCAATACCATCTCTATCCCATATACTTACATACTATATTCTTTACACTTATTGCTTACGCTTACATTGCTATATCATGATAATTATATAATTCAATTTCCAAAAAATATCATTCTAATTTTTCAATTATCAACTATATTTTATATTAACTTATATTGTTTGTGCTATTTGATTGCATTTACCAATTACCCTAGGTTAACTAAGGAAACATTGTTTTTCTTTTTCACTTTTATATCTAATTTAAAAGCTTACAATAAAAATAAACCTTATAGAAGTGACATCAAGCTATTCCTTAAAAATGTGGAAATTATCAAAGATTTATATTAAATAATTTTTTAGAAATTAATATAATTACAAATTTTCAAACACATTTCATGAACAAGATAGCTCAATGAGTACACCATATAGCATGTAGATAAAAGTAATTAGTGATAGAAGACATAAAGTGAGAGCATTATATATGTGATACAACCAATCACCCGACCCAACTATGAAACTATAATCCAACCCCTACTATTTGTAGGCCTTGATAATAAGGGTTTCTACCAAAAATGTATATTGATATAAAGACAACAATAAATTACTTTTACAAAACCGACAAACTAAATTAAAAATAATAATAATATTTAAATTTAAAAATATTGATTTGAAATCTTTGAAGTTGCAACTGCATTATTTTTTTCAAACCTACATTAAACCATACTGTTAGAAGACTAAATCAAGGAAAACAAAGTAATTAATACTTCCATTAAGATTAATCTGAGCCTACCGACCACTCTCAATTCCGGTTCATATGACTAATTGAAGATACTACTAGTCACGGATCTCAAAACAGGAAGTAATTATCAACAAGGAACAACACTCAAAATAGAAATTCCCTAATGAGGCTCAAATTACTGCTAGACGGGACAGTCTACATGGAGTCTAATCTCTCTGGAATGAATCTCCACCTCACATGGTCTAGTTAGTTGAGCCCCTTGAGAGAATGCTTTTTATATGCACCTTATCAGAGCACACAGTTGGGCTTTTAATCAAGACATGATACAGTTCTGGCAGGAGAGTATGACGCATGTTTCTTCATCATTATTCCAAATAAATCACAGGGTTTCTGCATTAGTTATAAGCAGTATGGTTTGTCCCGTATACAAAAGAGTGAAAAATATTTGAATGGTGTTCATTCAAGGAGCTCAAATACTTGTACAAGAAATGTGAAGTCCGTTCTATACAAGAAATGTGGAGTCCATCTGCACTGTTATGTACAAGAGTTATTTGGGGCTCTTCACAGAATTTCTTGATGAAGAAAGGAATCATACTTTTCCTTTTTGCTTTTGAAACAAATCATACTTTATCCGGACGCTTTCACATACAAAAATCTTAAATGGTTTGTACCCAGCAGGGCTTAAATTTGACAGTTGTATAGCTGTATTTAAGCACTTTTGCTGTAAAATACAATCAAAATTTTAAAAAAACTGTATCAAATGAAAGTTGAAATTTTGGACAAACTGTCAAAATTTATATAGGATTAAGCTGATATATATATTTGGTTTTTATATACTCTGTTTAATATAAGGTATGTCATAATATTTTACAACCAACATTGAATAGATAACTGTCATAAAAAAATTGCTTGACAGGCAAGGTCGACTGTCAAATTTAAGCCCTGGTACCCAGTATTGATTCTCTTGCATGTGGGAAGATGTCTCTTGCATGTGGGAAGATGCACTAGCTCTGCAGACTTACATTACAACTTACAAGATAAGATGGACACCTAAAACAAGTTAAAATTTTGACCCGCCGGCATAAATTATAAGGGTGCAGTTTACTTAAATGGGGTGGGCATTGACATGGGAGTGTGGACCACGACCATACACTCATATTCTTTAAATGGTAAGGGTTACCCCATGTCCCCATGTCGCTGTTTAAGTAAGTTTTCTACTTTAATTTAAGTGGTTGGAGTGGCCCCATGCAAGTTTAAAATATGGGAAAAGGATAAAATAGAATCTTTACTTATTTTAGTGGAGCAACGACTGCTTAGGGCATGTCCCCATGTGACAGCGTAGCTTATTTTGGCTAGCAACCACTGCTCAACATTTTTAGGAGCTTTGTGTGGAGCTACTGGCACCATGGTATTCTTAAATATCAACCACTTCAATAGTCAAAGGTCAATTTAGGCCAATATTTAACACTTTTTGTTTTTAATGAGGTGTAAAATTACTATTAATTGTTTGACCATTGAAGTGGATAATATTTAAGTAGAATGGGATATTTAATATTTCTGCTTATTTTTAAGCAGTGATTTTAATTTTCTTTTTTCGTTCCCTGTTAGTCACATAGGCTCATGCCAGAATTATGTTTACAGACGTATATGAGGATTTCCATTCTCCTACATCAGAATATGAGGATTCCCATGCGGGACGGCGCTCTGCAACCATTATTTATTCATTGGAGTAGCGGCTTTGCTTCGCTCATTCTCGTCTGCACTTGGTGTAAGCTGGCCGCTGGGGAGATAGTCAGCGGTTTCCTAACAGGGATTCTATGGATTCTGGCCCTTTGAAGCTCCCGGGCACATGCTCTCATGATGAGAAGCAAGAGGAGAAAGTGCTTGTGATTATGCCTGGCGAGCAAGAACCCACTTTTATGGCCACCCAACTGTCTTCTGTGGTTCAGGCTACAGAAAATGGAGTGTAATGGCACCCTTTCATTCCTTATGCTGCTTCTTTTTTTCTTTGTAATTGCTACTACAGCTGCAAAGTTCAAGATCAAATTCTGCCAATGAAGTGGGATTTTGTATAGAAATGAACTTTAGATTGATTAGCTAGAAGATAGTTGAAGAGCCCTGCCCTGTCCCTGCCATTCCCTTGCCTCAGCATGACATGCAACTGTTAAAGAATTTTAGATAACAATCATGCGATTTTGTGTTGCATTTTTAATGGGACTAGAACATTAAAAATGTGCACAAGTTTGGCGAGGAGTGCAAAGAAGCTTGCAGTAAGTTTCTGAGAGTTATTTTAGAGTTATTTAAGCAATCGTTTATAGACATGGCATGAATTTGAAATTTTTTAGAGCTGCTCTCCGTTTGTGTTGAGGGTTTGAGAGGGCGAGTCAATTTTGTAGGGCTAAAGATGGGTTTCAAAGTTGGAGAGTTTTTCCTCCGCTCAGAGAGTACATGGCATGAGTATTTCATGGATTTTCATGAATTTTAGCTGCTTCATTTTCTGCAAATAAACTATGTACGTGCGTGTCATTTCAGTATTTGACGATTCATCCACAATTGGAGATTAAAACTTTTCCCTGATGCTAAGAACACAATATTCAGTAATGGTAGAATTAGTACTTTGATTCCTGCAATTTAGATGTTAAGATATATTAGGTGGAACAACCTTGTTAAAAAGTTAAAAAAATAAACAGCACCACATTCATAGACGTGCATAGACTGAGCATCAGACCACAGAAACATACAAGCTCAGTTGAATAGGGCATAACAAGAAGAACCCCAGTATAATGGTTGTTTTCCAGGATGGTTTTCAAGTCATATCAGGATGAAAATCGTCTTGACAGCCAGTTGCTTGCAGAATCTCTCTTTTAACACTTCTGCATGAACTATTTGTGGAGCTACTTGCAGAGCTTTAACAGAGCAAGGAGGGGTAGTCTTTACCAAGCATGATTATGGAAAACCCATAAAATGGCTGCTCGAGAGGGATTTGGAGGGACAGACATTGAAATGGATTGTTAAAGCTTCCATCTGGTTAACCTATTCGTGAAATATTGGATATTCAGAGAACCTGTTGTGATGGTTTACAGGTAGATGCAGTGAAGAACATATCCAGTGTCTTGCAGGCATGCAATTCCCTTGAACTGGTTGAGTATTTAGAGCCATCTTGCAGTGAAGAACATACAGTAAAAGAACATATATGAAATTTGATGTTTACCGAAGCCGGATACAACTCTCAGTATCTAATTTTGATGTTTAAACACAACAGACATACTGTTGCTGATGTATCATGTTGTTTAAACATGCTGCGTGTTATGCTTTTAAGTTCAATCCAAAGAAAACCCAACTTAATGTAACTATTTTGTAAGTCTTTAATGCATAGTCAACGCCACAAAGTGCACACATTGTTGTGACATAAAAATGAAAATCCCCCAATTTTAAATGTCAGTTTTAACAGAGGAAATGCTTAGTCAAATGTACGATCATTACAATCTGAAATCTCACAGCATGTATGTATAAAGATTTTGTTCTCAAAGTACATGTGCAATTCTATTAACTCTTTTCATTTCATTCTTCAGACTAAAATGTTCAAAGCATTTTGTGACAAAAAAATGACCAACGTCCTTCCTTCTTCTTTGTATACCTCCATAAACTCACAACAAATAATTTGTAGACATCAAATTTTCAAAATTGGATAACATCAACCAGAGAACATATTGTGCAAAGCAGATTGCAGCATGCCCATCAACAATTAGTTTGAATAAAATACAGTTTGAACAATAAAAAATAATTGACAAATATTGACTAAATTAATAACATTGACAGATCTTGACAAAATTAGATATAGTTTGAACAATAAAATCAAATTATGTTTTTATCCCACAACATTTTCATTACTATTAATGAATTCCATTAAGGCCATTCGAGCTAACCCTGCAGTACAATCCCCTGGTATTGCTTCATTGTTTGGTATATTATTCTCATACTCATCAAGGTAACTAGCTTCACTGTCTTCTTCTTCAAATGTCAACATAATATTATGCAAAATACAACACACAAAATAGTTTTTGGCAGCATTTGCAAATTTGGATGGCAGATTTTTGAATTCAAAATTCGCCATATGCCTTTTAGCTTTCCAAAGGCACATTCAACAACAATACAAGTTGAAGATAGTTTAAATTTGAATGACCTTTGATTATCTATTGTAGCTCCACTAAAAGGTGTGATTAACCATGGTAGCAATGGATATCCACCATCACCAACAATGTACTCTCTCATATTTGATGAACCAATAGAAACTGGAATTCCATTTAACCTCTCTCCTCCTTCGCATAACCTGTAGAAGGAAGAATTTCTTAGAAGCCTAGCATCATTGATAGATCGAGGCCAACTTGTAAAAACATCCATGAAACGCATATTACTATCAACAATGGCTTGTAATGACATACTGTAGTTGTGATCACGATCATACCAATCAGATTAACATTCATTAGCTGGAATCTCAAAATCAACATGAGTTACATCTATATCCTACAACAATTTGGAAAGCCTTATTTTTGGTGAAATCCATGCTTTACAATTTCAAGTGTTGAATGATCCCTTGGCCATTGTATGTAAATTCAAAAACTCACATGCATAGCATTAATGAACTTGTTCACAACTCTTCCAGCTGTTGACTTTCCACACCCAAAAAGTTCACTTATGTTAATCATAGACATTCCAAATGACAATCTTAGAATAGCAATAGCTACTTGTTTCTCAACTGGAAGCACCCTACTCTTGATAGATGTTGCTAATGACAGAGGTATATCACTTTGTTTGAGATCTTCATACAATGATTCACATAGAAATTGAAACAATTCATATGGTAACCTAAAGATGCTACGAAATCGTTTGTCATCACATTTAACTTTAAAAAAGTAGTGGTTCCACCAATGCAAGGAACGTGGCTTGATATACCATTCACCATTAACCTTCCCTTCCCATTGACAAGTAGAAAAATTTGAATTAAGGAGTATATTTTGTTGCTCATCACATATTGCAGGAAGCTCCAAATCTATTTCATCTTCTACTTCATCATCTGAGTAATGAAAAGTTAGAGATGATTCTTTCTTATGTCTCTTTAATATGTTAGTTGAATCTTGAACAACACACCAAACTTGCAATGCTATTTGGTGTATCACTGAAAGACAATCTAACAATACTCTGACTCTTTTTCTGCCATTTGAATCCATCACCTGTGCTGCAAAATTACAACTAATTAATACATAGGGGTTTTCTGATAATACATAATAATTAAGTGCATTTTTTAAAAAAAATATAAGATCTTAGGTCCAAACAACTCAAAGATGATTATCAATGGGGCATAAAAAGTTAGCACAGAAAATCCCAATGTCAGAGTGAGCTGGAAGGAAATTCAATCCACACTAAAACTTGAGGTTGGCTATCCCAGAAACAAAAATAATAGCAGGTCTCAATTGAAAATACCAAAAGAACCGTGCCAAAATAACTACACAGATGCATTCAGCGTTTTTATTTCAACACAGAAAAACATAACTTGTATTGCCATAGGAGTCCATACATTCAAAATAATATCATAGAGATACGAATGGTACTTTGTAAAGCATATATGTGATATCAATGACATAATTATAAATGAAGTCCTCTTTGTCTTCTAATACTGTTCTGATTTTTTGTTCCTCTTATAACTAGAGGAGAGGGGCCAAACTGGGAGGTCCACTACTTCCACTTGAAACCATTTCTGGCAATCAATTTTTAATAGCATGAATAATAGAATGAGTGAAGGTATAATTTGCATTTTCCTGAGACTAGTTTTAAATTCTTCTTATTCATGTCAAATCCTAGAAGCCATGATGCAGTTGTGCCTTTTATGTCACTGGTGTGCCCTGCACTGTTAACTTTTTATGTGTTTGAACTATTAACTTTTTATGTATCTTGCTTTATTAGGTATAAGTTTTAGTTTAGGAAGGCTAGATGCACAACGCTACCAATACACAACCGCACTCCCCAAATTCAAGGCAAAAAAATATTGTGCACTGACATTTGTTCATTTCTCTGTTCGTTCTAGAATATTTGAAAGAAAAAGAGTAAACAGAAGGAAAAAAAGAACAGATGACAGTCAGACTGGGCAAAGAGGCCAACATTTTGAAGCATGTTACATATTCGCCATTGTAGTTGAAACAGAGGACAATTATTACTTCTATTTAGTTTTAGCTTTTGAGAACTATTGTTTGGATACTGGGAAAAATCTATTGCAGCTACTGATTATTAATTTCTTATCTTATAAGATTATTTGTCTGCCGAAAAATTAATTAATTTACAACAACTATTAAATAATAACACAGCTGCAACTTCACGGAAAAATCATAAAGATAGAAAAATAAAATCAACACAACATTTTGGACAAATTGTCCCTGGAAAAACCCCGAAGGGAAAACCAGAAATGCAAATGAGGAACTTTATTAAATCAAATCAAGAGATACCACTACTGCTGTCTCGAATGCTATCGCTGCGCCCTTGCTCTCACTGCAAATTAATTTGCTATCACCGCAAATTTATTTATTTGCTATCGCTGCAAATACTTCTCGGATCTGTGTTCTCCAAATGCCTATTGATCCTCTTTTATAATCCCCTCATTGAAAACCAATGGCCATGATTTAATCTTAATCAATGGCTAGGATTAATTAGACTCTAAACCCTAATATCTAGAAGTCTCTCGAGAAATCAATTATCTAGGTATGGAGATAATTATTCCAGCTGTGTTTCCAACCTCGTAATCACCACACTCCCTCTTAGCGAGGAAGGTGTTCTGCATAACACCCAACTTACCTCTGAAGAAGATGAATTTCGCCTTCCCCAATGCCTTTGTTAAAATGTCTGCTACCCCCCCCTTAAGCCACACCTCTCGTGTGCTTGGGGCTCTGATACCATGTTGAGACATGGACCAGCTAGGACTCGAACCTAGGACCTTCCATTCGCTACTGGAGTGCTCTACCACTGAGCTACTGGCCCCTCTTGGGCCAGTCCATCGTCGGTCCGAGTGTGGCTTACACCAACACCCCCCCTTAAGCCACACCTCTCGTGTGCTTGGGGCTCCTAGCCTGGCCTGGCTCTGATACCATGTTGAGACATGGACCAGCTAGGACTCGAACCTAGGACCTTCCATTCGCTGCTGGAGTGCTCTACCACTGAGCTACTGGCCCCTCTTGGACCAGTGCATCGTCGGTCCGGGTGTGGCTTACACCAACAGATACAACAAATTATGTGAAAAGACAGAGTTACAATGTACAGATAAACAAATCATGTCCAAAAAATATAAAAGGTTGTAGATGCTGGTTACAACAATTCACATAGTTGCAATGTACAAGTTCTGGAACAAATCCCGTTTTTTAAAAAAAATTATATTATGTCATTGTCCTGTTTTCCTTATATTTAAAATCTTTGGACCAAACTTTTTTTTAATGAGTTAAAACTTCCTCCTTAATGGCTTCAAGATTAACCTTCTAAATAATTTGAACAAGATAAATGCAAATTATACCTTCACTCATTCTATTATTCATGCTATTAAAAATTGATTGCCAGAAATGGTTTCAAGTGGAAGTAGTGGACCTCCCAGTGCTTAACTTTTGGCCCCTCTCCTCTAGTATAAGAGGAACAAAAAATCAGAACAGTATTAGAAGACAAAGAGGACTTCATTTATAATTCTGTCATTGATATCACATATCTTCTTTACAAAATTCTTTCCTATTCCGTCACTTTCTCATGTAAGCTGGGTATTTCATAGACAAGTTGGTGCTAGGGAGTTGGAGCTTCCAATGAATTTCTGTACAGGCATAGTCTTGACTCATAAGAGGCATCCCCTCCCCCCCCCCCCCAATGGTGTAGCCTGTAGGCATATGTCAGACTTATGCCCGTACATTAGTCTAAATGACCAACACACCTTTTGATTCCCCTCTATTCTGGATATGTTGGGTTATTTCTAAAAAGTTATGTGATTTTTATATGCATTTGACTATTTATTTTTGTAAATCAATTTCATGAAGGTCGGTCTAGATGTAAATTGATTGTGTGTGGAAGAGTAAACTAGAATCATAAAATTATAATGTTAAAAAAATATTGGTTTAAAAGACACATAAATTATGTAATTTCTAAATAAAATTAATCATTAAAACTTGTGAAAACAACTAAATTGATAATGGATGCAGAACTGTAAGATTTTAGTTATTGAAAACAACTAAATTGATAATGAATGCAAAATTGTAAGATTTAGTATCTTAACTTAAACTAATTGAAACAATTTATCTAATAAAAATAAATAAACTATTCATACATCTAGAGAGAAAAATTTATAACCATTATTCAAAAAATAAGAATGAATTTATATAAGCTAACTCAAAACTAAGCAACTAGATCTGAAAAACCAGGTTACTACTTAAACACAGGCTAAACTAAGCTAATTTATATAAGAATGTGGTTTTAAACTCTATCTAGGTATTGGTTCTAAACAGTAAATAGCAAAACAGGTTATAAAATCAGAGTACATAGCTGAAACAAAATTAATAATGTATTACATTAATCTAAATACATTTCTAACCTACTGCACACATTGTTGTGAACCTAATTGCATTCAAACCTAGTAAGTGGTCCTAAATACAGTTTATAAGCATCTATTGTGTACAACAAAGTGTCAGCGCAACTGTTTGCAACGCTAGAAGCGAGACATTTGTTTCTCATTGTTCAACCCATATTTCGAAATCAAGTGAAACTTTATATTTAGCTCAATATATCATTAGATCTGATTTTCTAAGCAGCCACTATGGAAATATGGATTTAAGGTATTGTCTCCACAAAACAAAAGACAAATCAATAGACTATAAGTCTATAAGATAAATCAATAGACCTAAGATTTCAGATAGAAAAAATAATATCCAAATAAGAATAGTAATGTTTTTAATGCCGTGGACAATATTCATCAATAAATGTTTGTTGACATTATTTTGAAAATGGAACATAATTTCAATTCTGTGTTATGGAAAATGGAACATTATTAGTCATAAGCAGTTTTAAACATCTTATCAGTTTTATTTAATAATTGTATGCTCTTAACAAATACAAAAATCAATCTTCTTTTACATATGATTGACTGATTTTCAACATTACTTGACCAATATTGTTTAGTGCTGAAACCTTGCTCATTTGGACATTGATTTTCTGCTCCTCAACTTTTAGTAACCTTTCTTCATTCAAATCATCCTTATTCATGTCTTGTTCATGGTGTTTCATTCGACCCTCCTCAACCATTTGTAGAGTAGAAATAAGCAACTTATTGTTTTCAGCAATAACATCCTTCATGCCTGTTGCATTGGAAATCAATTTTCATTTTTTTCCTATGCATTATTTGTCCCTTTTACTATCATTTTTAGATTGGTCGTAACTTTATTTGGTGTTTCATGTTCATTCAATGGCTCATCTTCATTTGGAGGGTAGTTCATATCAAATGCAAAAGTTGTGTCAGAAGAGTCAATAGTGACATTTCCTAGATTGATGGCTCGATCTTTACCAAATGCAGTCAATAAAATATTTTCCCTTACATTTAAAAGACTTCCAGCCGCCTTATCACTTCTTAAATTAATGGCGTCGTTCCTTCCTGTCATTCTTTGTCACCTTTGAATTCGTGTAATGCCTCAAATATCTTTTTTTTTTTTTTTTGAAATATTCATTTTGAATAAACTATAGTGCAGGACAAATTAAAAAATGTTACTCCAAAAAGTGCTCTATATCGAAAATCCAAATGTAAATATTCATCAATGCATGTTTGTTGACATTATTTTGAAAATGGAACATAATTTCAATTCTATGTTATGGAAAATGGAACATTATTATTCATAAGCAGTTTTAAACATCTTATCAGTTTTATTCAATAATTGTATGCTCCTAACAAATACGATAATCAATCTTCTTTTGCATATGATTGACTGATTTTCAACATTGCTTGACCAGTATTGTTTAGTGCTGAAACCATGCTCATTTGGACATTGATTTTCTGCTCCTCAAGTTTTAGTAACTTTTCTTCATTCAAATCATCCTTGTTCATGCGTTGTTCATGGCATTTCATTCATCCCTCCTCAACCATTTGTAGAGTAGAAATCAGCAACTTATTGTTTTCAGCAATAACATCCTTCATGCCTATTGCATTGGAAATTGATTTTTGTTTTTTTCCTGTGCACTGTTTGTCCCTTTCACTATCATTTTTAGATTGGTCATAACTTTCCATATTTGGTGTTTCAGGTTCATGCAATGACACATCTTCATTTGGAGGGTACTTCATATCAAATGCAAAGGTTGTGTCAGAAGAGTCAATAGTGATATTTCCTGGATTGATGGCTCGATCTTTACCAAATGTAGTCTCCATTGCATCATAAAGTTTAGCAATGAATTTTGCAGGAAGTTTCTTTTCAGCCCTCTCCCAAGTTGTCATATTCCAGTAACTATCATGCCCAAATGGAATATTATGCTCATAGTCTCTAATTCTTTTGTAATCAGGTTGAAGATGCTCCCAACGATCTCGACATTGGTTAGTTGTGCGAGAAACACCATGAGAAGAGCAATATTCCTGAATAATTTTCCACTTTTCAGTAGAATTTAATGTTTTTCTCATTGCACCACCACTTGATTGTGTTTTTCTCTCAATTTCTTTAGCTTCAATTAGGACCATTGTGTTTGCAATGCTCCAACGAACTCTACTTTTTACTTAAGGAGGTCCCTGAGACTTATTTTCTATGACTTCCACTTCATCAGTTGGAATTTCCTTCTCAATTACCACTTCTTAGTGACCACTTCCTTATTGTTCACTTGTGTACTTGGAACATACTCTGGGCAATAGTCATCACTAGAGGAGAACAAATTTTCACCTATGCCATCTTGTGAAAGCATTGATGTGAAATTTAAGAAACCATGTCCAGAATTTGGGCGGTATGTACTTTTATCCATGGAAAATAATCTATTGTTGGCACCTACATTAAAACAACCAAATTGACAATATTGAGCCATTTAAAAATAATTGTTACAAAACATACACAAAACCATATATTTATTAAATGAAATATAGAAACAAATAACAGTCACCCATAATGAAATACAACAAAAAATAACAGTCACTCATGATGAAATTTATAAACAAATAGCAGAGACTCACAATGAAATACAAGTGCAAGGAAACTAAAGCACTCTTTGCCTAACTACAAATAAAATGGATGAGGGATGGGAAGCAAAAGACAAAAGCACTAAAAAATCAAGTTGTTTATAGAATATTCAATATTCAATAGTTTAGTAAGGCTGCCCTGAATATTGTTTCAATAGCTCTGTTGTCTGTTGCCAAAAATCTCAGTCTTGTCCAACCGCTTTGTCACTAGTTATATGTGATTGATCGGGTAGGTAATTCATATATATGTGGGTTTTTTAAGCTTTACAATATGGTGAGTTTTACTGGCTTACTAAGTTGTGTGTGTCATGCGACAAATGGAGCAAGGATAGTTCTTTTTTGTCAAAAGTATTTTTATATGAACTAAGCCAATGCACATAGTAGCAACAGTTTGCAGGTCAGAGGCCAGTCTTGTCTTGGAAGCAGTTTTAACACACTTTGACATAATTTATGGAAGCAGTTTTGCTATTAAATGAAAGACTATCACCTATTTTAACTTGGTATTTGATAGGATTCACCATTAGTGTCTGAGCAAGCGGCATAGAAAGAAAAAGTGAGGAGAAGAATTATATTGAGAAGATTAATAGTAAGGAGAGGAAGTAGTTGAGGAGGCACAACATTCGTATTCTGCTCCTAGAAAACCTACATACAATACAATAGTAGCACTAGTGGTTGGAACCATTGCCTTCCTATTATTTTATTTATTGACCTTGACACTAATTTGTAGGAGACGCAAGAACAAGTCTGATGTTCCCAGTGACATTTTGCCCTTGAAACTGATGGACGACAGGGGGATTTCCTATCAAGAAATTGTTAAAGCCACAGATGGATTTAACCAGGAAAACTTGTTAGGGACTGGTAACTTTGGCTCAATTTACAAAGGCATTATGGGTGATGGTAGAGTGACTGTTTTCAAGCTTCTAAATTTGTAAAATGAGGAAGTCAACAAGAGCTTTAGCAGGGAATGCAAAGTATTGGCAGAAGTTAGGCACAGGAATCTAGTAAAAATCATATGCTTCTGTTTAGAATTTGGACACAGAATATTGGTTCTAGAGTTCATGTCCAAAGGAAATATGGAGACACTATTGCATTTCAATGGTACCTCATTGACCTTCATTGAGATATTGAAGATAGCAATCGATGTTATCCATGGTTTAGAATATCTGCATCATGACTATTTTCTAGAAGTTGTACATTCGTATTATAGTTAAAGGCTTCTAGAAAACCTACATACAATAGAAAAAAAAGATATTATTGCTAACCTTCCTGACCCATTATCAGGATGATCAATGATTTTTCCTTTATTTATTTTTTATGTTCTGGCAGTGCCTGACTATGTTTTCTGTGTGGCACTCCCTAGCCTTTTCAGCTATGGAATTGGAATACATCTGTTGCACAGCCCAGAGACAGACAAAATGCCCACAAAAACTGAGATAAATCCCATGGATAATCACATTTCTTTTTAGGTACTTGGTAACCTAAACTTTAAGATTTTGCCAAAAAAAGGAAGAAGAAAATCGATTTTCTATTTGTTGTTTTTCAATGTGCTAACGTGCAGGAAGTTGAGAAAAAACTTGAAGAGATGAAGATCAAATTTGTAAAACATACTGTAGAAGAAATGGGTATTTATGTAGATCAACTCTTCTTTCATGACCCAGATGGTTTCATGATTAAGGTCTGCAACTGTGAGAATTTGCCAGTAGTGCCATTGGCAACAACTACAAATTGTAGTCTGCATCCTACCACTGCACTGCAACAGCAAAGAGCAATACTTTGTTCAACAAAAGCAGATACAAAATACAACTCACCAGTTGCTTACGTTTTACCTATATTGACAATACCATATAAATGACATGGGCCAACCATTTGGAGGTCAGAAATCATTTGTGGGTTGTGGTTCCACCTTTGCCTATTCTCACCAAAATAAATTTGGGACCTTCCCAGGCACTGGGTAACAATGTTTTCCACTTGATAATGGGGGCAGTAGGGAAAACATCGAATACCCTACAGGCTTAGTGGTTATTACTAGAACATGGCTTAGAAGGTACCCACATAAGAGTGTTAATGTTTGGCTGTTTCAGGACTTTGACACCCATCGGAAGATTCTTCATTACTCGAACCTTGTCGTGGCATCCAATGTTCATTTGATGCAGTATCAGGGTAGACCTTTGAACAAGACCTTGTGGAAGGTAGGTGAGTCTGACCATGAAGCAATACTTGACACAATAAAGAGTAGAGCAGACCCGGATGGTTCATTGGATTAATTTCTAAGTATTCACATTGATTTTGTAAAGTCATGTTACATGTACATACTATGTCTATAAAATCTAGATGTACATACTATACAATAGGTGTCTTAGGAGGTTTTCTACTGCCCCAAAAATCGTCAGGAGGTAGTGTAAAGTTGCAAAGGGGTGTAGCTTTTGTCTTGCTCCTAATGCGACCAAACTGACAGTTTCAACGCATTGGGATGGGTACATTTAGGCTAGGCATGGTCCTATTTTGCACCCAAACATGTTGAAATAGTCTGAGCTACAATGTACCGGCGATATCCCTGAAGAGTCTAAAGTGCAAAAAGGCAGCAATCTTTGATGAGTTGTTCCTCAAAAACTGTGTCACTTAGAAACATTCCGTTTGAGGCAATGCGATGACGTAGTGTTCCTCTACAATAACCTCTCTCAATGTTTTATATCTCTAAGGCGTTTTCCCATGGTGAAAGGTTTTCTACTGCCCCAAAAATATCAGAAGGAGGTAGTGTAAAGTTGCAAAGGGGTGTAACTTTCATCCTGCTCCTGATGCGACCAAACTAACTATTCCAATGTGTTCAGATGGGTACATTTACGCTACGCATGGTCCTATTTTTCACCCAAACATGCCGAAACAGTCCGAGCTACATTGTACCGATGATATCCCTAAAGAGTCCAAAGTGCAAAAAGGCAGCAATCTTTGACGAGATGTTACTCAAAAACTGTGTCACTTAGAAACATTCCGTCTAAGGCAACGCGATCACCTAGAGTTCCTCTACAATAATCTCTCTCAGTTTTTTATATCTCTGAGGCATTTGCCCGTGGTGAAAGGTTTTCTGCTGCCCTAAAAATTGTCAGAAGAAGGCAGTGTAAAGTTGCAAAGGGGTGTAACTTTTGTCCTGCTCCTGATGCGACCAAACTGACAGTCCCAACGCATTGGGATGGGTACGTTTAGGCTAGGCATGGTCCTGTTTTGCACCCAAATATGCCGAAACAGTCTGAGCTACATTGTACCAATGATATCCCTAAAGAGTCCAAAGTGCAAAAAGGAAGCAATCTTTGACGAGCTGTTACTCGAAAACTGTGTCACTTAGATACATTCTGTCTGAGGAAACGTGATCACATAGGATCCCTCTACAATAACCTCTCTCAGTTTTTTATATCTCTGAGGTGTTTTCCCGTGGTGAAAGGTTTTTTGCTACCCCAAAAATCGTCAGAAGGAGGCAGTGTAAAGTTGCAAAGGGGTGTAACTTTCATCCTGCTCCTAATGCGACCAAAATGATAGTTCCAACGCATCGAGATGGGTACGTTTAGGCTAGGCATGGTCTTGTTTTGCACCCAAACATGCTAAAACAGTCTGAGATACATTGTACCGGCAATATCCCTGAAGAGTCCAAAGTGCAAAAAGGCAGCAATCTTTGACAAGCTGTTACTTGGAAACTGTGTCACTTAGATACATTCCATCTGAGGCAACACGATCACATAGGGTCCCTCTATAATAACCCCTCTCAGTTTTTTATATCTATGAGGCGTTTGCCCGTGGTGAAAGGTTTTCTGCCGCCCTAAAAATCGTTAGAAGGAGGTAGTGTAAAGTTGTAAAGGGGTGTAACTTTTGTTCTTCTCCTCGTGTGGCCAAACTGACAGTTCTAACGCATCTGAATGGGTACGTTTAGGCTAGGCATGGTCCTGTTTCGCACCCAAACATGTCGAAACAGTCTGAACTACAAACACTAACTAGTCTTCAATCTTCAAACACTACAAATACCATGATATCCTGCAAAAGTTGTCTTTTAGCCTTTTATAAAGGCATGCCCATCAAATTCAACCGCATAGTGATGATTGTTTGTATTCCAAATTCCTTTTAAATACTGACCTTCCAATCCTTTTTCCTACCCTCATATCAATTAAATATGACCTTCGATTATGATATGGTGCTCGAGCTTATGAGAGTTTACTAGAGATGTCGGTTGAGTTAGGTTGAAGGGCCGGTGAACTAATGACTTAAAGACCCTTTAGTAGGTTGATTTAAGTGATAGTAACTTCTGATATTAAGTCAATATTAAATTAAAACAAAAGTGCACTTTACACACGATATGCAATTGAGGGTTTTAAAGTCTTAAGAAAAGTAGATTCTTTTTAGGGTTTAATGCCCAATATGCAAACCCTAACTATCAATAAGATTATGATTATGAAATCTTGTGTCTTCTCTAACTTCTTATTGCATGAACAAAACCACATCCACCATGAATATGAACCTTGCATCATGTCAACCTTCCAAGATAGACCTTATCATGAAAACCATATTCACAACAAAACCTTGCATGAACAAAACCACATCCACCATGAACATGAACCTTGCATCATATGAACCATGTTTGTCTTGTGCAGCATCAACATGAATTGAGAGACCTTATCATGAAAACCATATTCACAACATCATGCACCTCATGACCATCACCTACCTTGAATCATTGTATCACCTTATCAACATCATGGCATCAACCTTGACATCAATGACAAACAACCTTGACCTTTTGACTTGAATGACAACCTTGAACCTTGATTGTTGATGACTTATGGAAGCCTATAGCCCCAATGTTATGTTGCATACTAAAATTAGGTAAGACTCAATGTAATCTCATAACGTTGCCTTATATGCAAGAGGAATTACATTTAATAACCACAATGGTCATCAGGTGCTCATAAGCATATGATTTTTACTATCTTATTCAAAACAACAAACATACTCTTTGCATCCCAATATGGTATAATAACAAGAAATTAAGAAATATTTTCAATATAGCAACTCATAAAGAATATGGATCAGCATACTCATTTAAATATTTTCAATTGAGCAACTCATAAAAAATATGAATATTTTCTATTCAACATAATGATTCATTTTTATTTTAAATACAACTTTTATATTTTAGTTCCAAAATGAGGTTTAGGTGATACTTGAATAATAATAGCTAGCTTATTGGATCAACAAACATCCTATGTAATACATTTGGACTTTAAATATTTGAAGTAAGCATCTACAAATATCCATTCAAACATGGATTTATAATCTAAATATGGATGCCATCAATAAAAAAGATTTGTCTTAACCAAATATCCATAGAGGCATACATCAATATCTATCAATATAAGTATAACATGTATACAAAATAGCCATATAGGCGTACAATGTCTCCTATATGCAATACAAAATATATATCCACAAATGCCATATAGGCATACAACAAAGGACCCCAATAAGTATTCATTCCCCTCTGTTCGATGAAAGGAATAGATCACGAGCAGCCTTTGATCTTCGGGAGGATGGAGACGTGTATGAGGGCGGTCTACTACAAACCCAAGGGCTGCTCCTCCTATTTAGTTCTTTGTGGACCTGTAGTTGTTACAATAAAAAGTATAGACATTAATATATAGAAAATACATATTATAAAAAATGAAACATTTAAAAAATAATCACTTACCGCTACCATATAATCTGCCTCCTCATTTGTCTTAGTAGCAGGATTAGGCTGTGGTGATGTCATGTCCTATAGAAACCATCCAGATAGAAATTAAACTTAAAATCAATAATCATTTGATTTTTTAAAAATAAACAACTATAACAATGAATGTAAATTGAAATTTACTAATCTGCCTCATACCCCCGTCAATGGCATGGAGCTATGAATCGCAGTGGACACACCATGCTCCATTGCCTTATGAACTTCGGGAGGTGTCTCCGCAGCCTGCATCATCTGAAAATAAAACAACATTATTCAATTATGAAACTAGAATAGTGATGCAAGTCATGGTTCCTAACATACACACACGTTCACCTAAACATGGAAGTACACACAATAAAGCACACTATGATACAACTAGACACATAATACACATAATCACAGTGAAGATTTTGCTCTCTTGGTGATATACTATAGCTCTTTCTTATAGATGTAGGGATGGAAGAAATTGAGCCAATATGATTGACATAAGTTTGTAGGGGAAAGGGTTAGTGTAGATTTGAAGATTTTGGTTAGGGGTGACTTGTTGCCCCCATAATTAATACCTAAAAGCTAGATGATGTTCGAGTCAATCATATGCTATATAAGATGTCATAGGTTGATGCCCCTCTCTGGTGTCATGTCCTGGGGTCTAATTGGTGGTAATTAGATGAGATTATTAGAGAGAATTTGTCAAAGAATAGTGTGGAGGGGATCAACAAGCTTTGGTAGACATGTATAGAAAATGTGGTAGCATAGACAAGGCAATGAGATATTTGAAAAGATGACTCAAAGAAAAGAGGTCTCATGGTGATGTCCTTGTCTATGCATCTGCTTCTCATGGCATTCCATGAGAGCAGATTTCTTTGAGCCATTTTTTCAAATTTAACTATATTATAATTTAAATTTTGTCATCTATCAACATCTAGCTATTAGTTATGCAATGTTTAATCATGCTTTGAGTTTGAAAGTTGTGCAATGCAATGTAATCAATGATATGAATATAAAATACAAAAATCTAATAAGTACAATTCATTAGTTAAACTATTTATTTTATTACCTCAGTGAAGCTTTGAACTACACCACCACTGGCAGGTGTTGCCGTGAAATCTCCAAGATTAACCTATTCAACATCCAAAATCAGATATTAGAATACCATTCATATAACAATGCTATTCACATGTAATATTTATAATTGTTTACTAGTTACATACCCCGGCAGTAGATGTCGTAGTGTAAAATGCAGGTGGAGTATTGCTGAGAACTGCATCAATGCTATGACTTGAAATTTTATCAAAATCATCAAACTAAATTAGTTAATCTTGCATTTCAAAAATAAAATTTAATAAATTAAATTCAATGAACTTGCTAATATTTACCTGAGTATCAAGGCCGAAAGTCTCACTCAGGAGGGTATTTGTCATCCCCATCTACTCAGCTACAGATGTAGCCTGTGCACCTGCGTTATGACTATCCACGGGGTCATAACCATAGGCTAACCCGCAGTCTGACAAGTCTGGGGTGGGACCCTACTCCTCGCACTATCTCCCAACCCACGCTGTGCTGTAGGACTGGCATGCTCTATGATGCTCTGGGTCAAGGCGCTAATGGACTGAAGTGTATCGACCTCAACACTCTCCTTCACAATGGAAGGGATAGACACATGCTCATGGGCTAGTCTGTTGATTACTAGTCTCATTGGCCACTGTGGGTCAACATGTGCCTCTGGTCTATCTTGTGCTGACCCCCCACCTCTACCTTGGAAGTCCCGCATATCAAAATAGTTTGGCACTTTATTGAGGACAAACTCACAGTAGAGTTTCCTCAAAAAGTATTATGGGACCTCATTATTATTGCATGGAGGATGGTCAAAAACCATCCACCACCTCTGCCCAAAATTGTCCCTTATCGCTTGGTTGTTGCACCAATGGATAGGGAACCTCTTGCATGTAATGGGTGGAGGTTGATTTGTTTGTGGGTTTGTGAAAATGGAACATAAGTCTAATTTTTTAATTTGTAACTTTTTCACATCTTCATATGATATCTTGTCTACATAATACTCTCTAAACTCTCTCCTCTTATCCGACCAACTAGATATTTGCTTGCTAATTGAATCTACATTTGATAACATAGATTCAAGAGATTGAGCAAGCATGGACCTATGCAAGGTTGAAGTTGAACGATCTTTCAACCTTGCAATCATGTCTTCAATTTCCTTTTTATTGTTTTCAATTTGCCCCATTAGATTTTCTTATGTTCCAAGGGCATGTCGAGGAATGGATGGAGGAGTTTGTTGTTCAGGTTATTCTTCGGCAGGTATTTCCTCTTCAGGATTTTATGGATTTTGAGGAGGAGGAGGAGGTGCATTAACATTTCCTGACAATTAAGGAAATTTCCATCCAAAATCAACTCAAACCTACCTATTTAGAAACAAATTCAAACAAAAAAACAAATAAAACTCACTCCTTTGGCCTGCTCGACGTCATGGCGCCATTTTGGCGATGAATCGGTGAGATTTTGGTGTCAAATTGGGTCTTCAAAAATGTGAGCGTGCTCCTTAGGGTTTGCAAGCCGTGAGTGTAGAGGAAAAAAAAGAAATCAAATTAGCAGAAATGCTCTTATATATATATATATATATAATTAAACATAACGCGCTCGCGTAATGTCTTCTTTTTTTTTTGAAAAAATTTTGGCCACTTTTTGGCCCCCCAACTTTTTGCACTTACCCCAAAAGTATATGTAGAAAGTCAAGTAGAATTGCCCATGGATGGATAACCATTACCAATGTAAAAAATAAGAAGAACAAAATGTTGTACGCAATTGTATTTTTGTCTATGTCATTTGTTGGGTCATACTTACATCATTATTTTTCTTCCATAGAAGAATTGGCAATTGGGGCCATGGGGGACAAGGGCATGCTTTGCGTGACCCTGAGAGTCGAGCACCTTTGTAAAAACATTTGTGACTTAGAATAGTAGTCTATATTAGTCAAAATTAAGTAGATATGAATATTTCTGGATGTGTGTTCATTAGACTAATTGGTAGTTCTTGAGTGCTTTCCAATTAGAAGCTGATAGTTTTTCCATCTAGAGTGTCTCCTTCACTTTGACTAGACTCTAGATGAGTGTCTTGTATCCCTATAGCCCATGTCATTATCTAGCATTGAAAGATTTTTGTGGTAGTTAATAAATCCCGTGAACTAGAACTCATGACTGTCCAAAATCACCACTTGAATATATTTTATTGTAGGATCCTCTATGTTGACCAAGGGATCCACAACCTTCACCTTCACCATGGGTATTGCCATAACTTGTCCCACTCAAAATACATTGCCTTCCTTGCAAACCAATCTTAGAACACACACAAGCCACTCAAATAGGTCACCACAACATTCCTCATCTATGAGAAACTTTTGCCCCACAATCAACTCCATCTTATGCCTTTTTACACTCACCCCAAGTTCTCCCAACTCACTATAGACTTTGCACCTTCCTCACAATACATCCATGCACTTGGTACAATTCTAGCTCTATGTAATTTCCTTGAAAGACTTTCCTCCTTGTTGAACTTCATAACTAGACCTCCCAAATCAACTTCATCTTCAACATAGTCCTCTTTCAAACTTTGGCCTCCAATACACAATATTATCTCAAAATTTTGACATGGTCACCCAAAGCTCACATGTCCCTGGTATCCTTGCTTCAAGCTCAACATGTCCTTAGAAATATTCTTGTGAGCCTCGAGCTTCCATGCTTTAGCACTTTGAATCTAGTGCCTTTCTCATGCCTCCAATTTAAGGATCCAACAAAGGAATTCAAAGATAGTTATCCTAGGCTATCCAAGATAATCCTCCTTAAAATCATATTTGGACCAACCAAGAAGCTTGATGAAATAGATAGAGAGTGAGACAAAGAGAGAGAGAGAGAGAGAAAGAGAGAGACCTAGTGATTTCATTAATTCTAACTGAGTGATAATTCTTACAGCTAAAATGCCTTATGATAAGTGCAATTCTAAATGTACTAAGCCCACTATAGGACACATCTTGTGTGACTCCTCACATATGCTTATGATAAGTTTGAGTTATCAAGTTAACCATGAGGCTTAAAATAATGGAGCTAACCTTGTATTAAATCTAGCTATACTCACTCATATCTAAGGATTCAATGTTCAAAGTCCATGTGTTTTCAAACCCATGTGTGTTCAAAGTCCATGTACCGTAGCATGAATTTCTTTTAAATCCCATGAATTCATTTTAGATCATGTAACAGGTATTCTACTCACCCAAGATATTTTCGTATTTAAGTTTCACATTGTAAGGATCACTATGTTACTATTACAAAATCAAGTTCAATAATGAATTTGAATCCACCTCTCTTGTCAATTATATTCACAATAGCAGTAAAATCTTCTCTCCCATTATGATGTCAACATACTACTGCATTGAAATAGTATTCAATTCAAAAAATTCAAGATTACCTTTAACTTTGATGCAACTATAGTTTCTAATTACATGAAAAGAAATTGCACTCTAAAATTTTCATATAAATAAAGTTATTGGTGAGATCAAATTGTAAATGTTTAACCATTTTACAAAATAGGTTGATCATATCCTTCATGGTGATCTCTAATCATTTTACTTCTTGTGAGTGAAGAATATCTAAGTTCCATTAAAGAATCTAATTTTTTTAAAAGCCTTCATTTATGAGAAGTTAAACCTTTCATAGATTGCAAGATAGATCTAGCAAGGGAATTATAAAAATAGTTATAAAATAAATGCTTCGTCACGCTTACATTAACTTTACCTTAAAATTATATCCTTCATGTTTAGGATGATTCTCTAATCTTAACATGATGAATCCTCCTATATTTCTTCACTTTATTCCTCCTATTTGGAAAGCACAATCTAGGATTGACTCTCAACTAGAGTTTTGTATACTTAAATTTGAGGTTGATAGGAGCTTGCCTACATTATACTTGGAAACTTTAATACAATAGATATTTGTTTGGTAGTTTAAAAGGATCTCGATAGATAGTTGTTAACGGACCTCCACCACCAAACAAGGAGTTTTCCTTGCCACCTTTCTATGAGCATCTCAAACAGAGAATTATCTTTCCCACCTTTGTAAGAAAACTTCATCCATGGGTCTCTTTGGAATGATCACTCATCTAGCAACACAACTACTCCTATAAAGATTTTTCTCTCCATGAATTATTCTACATGTAGTTCCTCTGCACTTTTACATACTTTCAATCTATTGCCAATATTCCTCGCTTGCTACTTCATTGAACGTATGCGATTGCATTAGTTTTTTGAATGTCTCTATTTAAATTCCCAGATACAAATTTTAGTAGCAACATCTGAACTTGTAGTAATAATGGATTTCAATTCTTTCAATCATGTATTCTAAGTTTCTATTTAAAACCATACACTAGACTTCAAAATCTTAAATCTTTTTAAATGTGTGCTCCTCAAAGCTTTAGAACTACAAATTCATAGTGAACAAATATCCTGATACCCACAATGCCCATAGTCAACCCACTTCAGTGGCTTCATGCACAATACACACAACTCTTCCATTGCATGGCTCTTCAAAGAAGTAACAACCTTAGAATATTATGGATACTTAGTGCAAATGGTGGTCTTGAAATCATTAGGAAGTTGAACATCATGCTTAAGGTGACTTATTCTCTACATAGAGACCCTTTTATCAGTAGACATTATCACAATTTTCCTCAACTTGGTAACCAAACACTCCTCCATCTCCTTCCTTATATCCACTTCCTCCATATACACCTTATCTATTATTTGGTCAATATAAAATAAAGTGAATAAATACCTTCTAACACAATTTCAACAATGATCCTTCAAATCTGAGTGAGACCAAGATCTCTCCTGCACTTGGCAAGATCCATAAGAGACATCATCCTGTTGGGCTACTTCACAAGAATATCCCTAATTTTACAAACCACTTTTATCTTTCTCTGGCATGGTATCATATTATCTAGAGGTATTTCCTTTCTTATTTTAATCACTACAACTATTACACTACCACCACCACTAACACCTTTCATGCCTAATCACATTTTATATTGAAGTGTGTTCAACTGCAGTCTTCCATAAAAATGAAGTCTTGGCTTTCTCCAATGCTCTACATCTAGAAGAACAAGTCGGTCTTCTCCTTAAAGAAATAAAAGAAGAGGAGGCAAAGTTTGAAGTGAGGATGGGCATGGCCATACTCACCCAACATGTCTTTAACTCCATTGGTATCTATGGCAAATAATGTTAACAACCAAACACACACAACTACTCTAGATGAATTTGGGTTTATTGAATAGCTTCACAACATCAAAATATATGTGAATATCACTTTAGATTGAAGAATTACTACTAGATACATTTCTCACCTCACAATAGTGCACTTGGAAATATGACCAACTCTAAAGTCTAGATATAAAGAAAACTTGATGCGTGTATGAAGATGCTTTGCCTTCCCTTCACCAGAATCATTGAAAGAAATCCAAAGGGATAATTCTTACCTAAGGGATGGAGAGAGGCTAGGATAGATATTTTACTATCCTTGATTTCTCTTTTCTATCCTTTTTCCCTACTTTTTTATTTTATCTAAAATTTCAAACAACATTGATCGCATTTCTCTGTGCATTTTGATTTTCATTATTTAAAGCATTCAATTAGAACATAACAGAGCTTAGAATTGCTTGTGTGGATTAAGGGTCCTTACCTTTATGATTATTGACCATATACATGAGAAAAATATGAGAGAAGAAAAACTACTCATGGAAAACAGGTCATCAAATAGTAGCTTGGAATAGTAAATATTGCATGTAGTTGAAATCCCACAAAAAAGTAGTTGTATAAGTAATTGAAAAGGATTTTGATGATTAAATTAGCTGAACTATTTTGTTATACTAATGGAAAATCCAAGGCTGGTGTCTCCTTCTTTTAATTTTATTTGGAATGGATTGCTCTCACAACACCTATGTCCACACCATGGTGGTCCTATAAATCCAAATAACAATAGAAATATATTTTATCTTGACTTTTAAATGGTTCTAGCATCCTTTTTGAGGCTAGGAATTACCACTTATACTACTTTGGCTAAGCCATTGGCATGTTATTATTTTTCTCGCCAACATTATTAGTTTACATTCATTTTATAGAAATTAAACATTTTGTTCAAATTAACAAAAACAATAGTGTTACACCTACAATGATTTTTTCTCATTTACTACTTATACATTCTTTTAATTCACTCCTTTTGGGATATGGCTGAACATATACATGTCATAATGTTGTTCAAATCTCTAGCATAGATGTAAGCAAAAGTATAGAGAGCCCCTTTGCACAATTGGATGGCCCAAGCATGCTGGCAAAATTATGTTCATCTATAAATAGACCAAAAGACCTTGAAATTGATGTACAATGTCTCATTTCAAGTACATTGATCAACTGCCATGAGATTATTTGAAAATTCAAACTTGTGTGATAGACAACACCTTTTGTCAAAGGATTGGATGTCAAAAAACTTCAAGACACATTTTCAACATTCCATGATAGTTGTGCTACATTAGAAGGCCTCTACACTTTCCCTAGGGAGCTATTCTATGATCACCACTATGGAGATGGTGCAACCCCCTCTATAATCCTTGTATCTTTACTATTGGACTTGGTGACTTTTCACCATATATAGTATTTGTTTTTTTGGTATATGATCTCTAATATGAAAAAATACTTAAAAAATTACATATCTAAAAATAGACATTGTCATCTGTAATGGATTTTAATTTGGTCCAAAATTTCCAAAAAAAATTGTCAACCATATTGCTAAAGTCACTTTTTAATCTTTCTATTAACATGACATTGTGCTTGCAGGTTCAAGGCTGAGGGTTGGGTTTTGAAGCCTATTCCAAGCCTAACAAACTAGATTTGTGTCTCTATATCTATAGATCAATTGGGATTCTTATTATATTTAGGTCTCCCAATGTCACTTTTGAGCTATTGATTTGGTTCAACAATAATTTGGGTGTGTTCAAAGTTTTTGTTGGGTTCAATGCACAACAATATACCTTGCATGTTTGAAAGTTCATTCAAGATACCCATTTATTAGGAGTTTTAATCAATGGGTGGCTTGGATGGGTTCAATATTCATTCAAATGATTTCCAACGTCATCGGATCGATCAATTCTTTCTTTTAGCTTACTCCAACAACTCACAAGGTTTCAAGTGATTTCTAGCCTCAAAATTTGTGATTGCAGATGATGAGGAATTCCTAAGACAAACTCCCCTATAAAATGGTCATGATGGCGCTCACAAAACTCATGCTCTCATTTGTGATATTTAGGGTTTTCTACTTTGCACTCTAACAATCTATATTGAAGTGGCTGATACATTGTGAATTTCCTAGCCAATAGTCATAAGGGTGCCCATAAAACTCATGCTCTCATTTATGATATTGAGGGTTGGCTACTTTAAACTCTAACAATCTATTGTAAAGTGTTTTATACATTGCTTTCTTCCTTCTCTTTTCTTCTCTCCTTTCAATTCTCTTTTCATGTTTCTCGCAAATATTTTTGACTACTTGAGAATGTATTTTTCCTCCGAGATTTCCCTCTCGACCATTACTTTGTTGATGAGGCACTTATTGGTTGCTTAAAATATCTAGGGTATTGGTTGTGTCCAAAATATGTAAAATTCATTATATAATTTCTCTTTCCTTTTCCAATGCAATTGGTACTAAGTATGATTATATGTGTTTAGGAGCTCCAAAGCTAAATTTTTAATACTAATACAATAAAAAATTGTGCTTTATAGAATTAGCAAGCTTATAATAATTGGAGAGGCACCTAGAGGCTATATTGGAATAGGCCGAATTAGAATGGTGGTAGGGAGGTAGGGGCTAAAGGAGAAGCCCCATTATGTTAAATGGAACATTTTGACCTAAGAATCTCAACTTTTTTGTTAGACCCTTTCCTTGCATCATAAGCAATTATTAAGCAGGTTCCTCGTCTTAGTCTAAACAAGGTAGGTAAATTTCCCACTTTCATGTCACATCAACGGTCATTGGAGGGGACATTAAATGAAACCAAAGCTATGATCAAGTTCCAATTGAAGAAAGTTCTCTATATAGGTCTTGCCATAGGTAACTATGCAATGGAGGAAAAGAAAATATTTTAGAATGTCCAGTTGAGTGTCAACTTTCTCGTGTCCTTGCTTAAAAAAATGGAAAAATGACATTGATTTCATCTTGCTAGAAACCAATTACAATGATTTCTACGGTTTTGAGCTTTATAAGTAAAAATTAAAGGGCTTAAAGAATGAATCTTGATCTTATAGTATCCTCATTGTGCTAAACTATACAATTATTGTTCTAGGTTCACTGATTTTTAGGAGACGACAAGTTTTCTTTCTTACTCTGGAATCCTACAACATTGAGATATGTAGTGTTCATACAAAAACATAGTTTTCATTTGAAAAGACATGAATGTGTAGTTTGTGTGTCTTTTTCTTCACTTTGTCTGGAAATCAGAGTTGGCAGTTAGCATATTCTGGAGAATCCTAATCTCTAAGCCCGTGTAAATAAGCCCTTCACTCCATGTTATCACATTCCCCCTTAAATAAATGTGAACATTTTATTTAATAGACATATATTTATTTAATGATTATAAATACATTTTATAAGAAAAAATAAAACTTAAGAAATACATGTGAAAGATTCATAAAATGAAATCTATGATGGTTAATTTTGAAAATAAATCCACCAATACTCATGAACAGTTATGGAAGTATATTAAAATATAAAGTCATGTGGAAGTTCAATTGTCATGTCTTTAAGTGAATGATGATTGTCTTGTATCCCTATGGTATATGTATTTTTTTTGTTTTTCAAGTGTTTTGAAACTATTTGCATAATCTTAATGGATTTCTAGATCCCTATGTTTTGCTTAGTAGGTACTTCAAATGTGTGAGCTTTCATGTTTGGTGTGTAGTCTCTATTTGCATGCATCCCCTTTCTAGATTCTTGTTCATGCATTGCACTTGGGTTCACTTGCATCTCTTTATCTATCTCATCTCCCTCTCTCTCTATCCCTCTATCCCTATCTCTCCTTCTTTCTTCCTCTATGTTATGTTCTAATGCCATTATAGCAACACAATGCTATAATGTTTTATATAGCGGACCGAACGAAAGTATCGCTTGTGGTTGTTTCCTTGCGGTGAGTACCTCTTTTCCCACCAAGGCAGGGCTCTCTAAGAAAATGAAAAAGAAGAGAATAGAACCATTTCTCTTCACCCAAGATCCTTATGAAGGCGAGGGTAGAGGATACTTTGATTCTATCCCTTGGGATCTACTAACACAATGTGCAAGCGCACCAAACACTTCAAACAAATCTAAGTTCTTTTTAAGCACCCAAATCAAAGTGTTCCTATGTTTAAGCATGCAAAGACACACAAAAGTGGAAATCCTGCAAGGAAACACGTTAGTAGTTTGAGTTTATGACTTTGACAAGCATTTTTTTCCTGCAAAAGGTGTTAGCTATATGCACAAATCTTGAGAAGATGATATAGAAATGGTGCCAAAATAGAGATAAATAGCATTAAAATTCAAACAGATGGCACTACGAATAGTTCAAGTGGTGCTACTGTAGAAATAGATAAAATGGTGCCAAAATAGCAGATGGCGCGAAACCAGAGGATGGTGCCAAACCAGAAGATGGCGCCAAACCAGAGGATGGCGCCAAAGGAAGAATGGATGGCACCAAAAGAAAGAATGGCACCAAAGGATGAATGGATGGCGTCAAAACTACATTTTTACCTATCTTTACGTTGTTGTTCAAACAGATAGCGCCAAACTGTGTATGGATGGCAGCAAAGCGAAATAGTCTCTAAATCTACTAAAAAAAGGTTATTAATTTCAAATGATCAACTCAAAAGGAGTTTAGAAAGTCCCCTATCCTTTCACAAACACCAAAAGTTAGATTAGAGCATAAAAAATTATTAGTGTGAGGCAAAATGAGTTAAAGTTAGACAAGAAACATATTTTATGCATTTCTAGAGAAATTTTGACATTATGCCTCCTTGTTTCTGTGTATTTTTTGTTAAAACAGAGAGGAGGAGACCTTGAAACTTGCCAAAACCTCTAGAAAAAAGCATTTAAAACCAAGTCTCTAAGCCTAAGGTTGGTGAAAATGTCACCTGAAAAATAGTGCCAAAACAGAGCTGAATAGCGCCACAAATCCAAAAAATGGTGCCAAACCGAGAGGTTTTAGTGCTAGAACTTGCAAAACATGTTTTTCTTGCAAAAACTCAAGCAAAGAAGATTAGATAGGGACCGTGGGGTGCCACCGGGCATGCCAAATGAAGACAAGAAAAACTTCAAAGG